>CATIWC010000302.1:0-198988 GCA_948472305.1 Vicia faba
GCCGGATTTATGTATTTTGTCCACCCCTAAAAAATACTTTCCTAATTTTATACTAAGCTATCTCATATCTAGATATTAATTGAAGGTGTGTTTAGTGTTTAACATATGTCCTAGACATAAAGGTCAATGTAGTAGCGTAAGCCGCCAAATCATTCTTATAGGATTTGAATTGGTTATGAATTTCTCTGTTACACCAGCATCTTGACTATTGTCACCGACAATAATTTAAAAAAAAAAAAAGTAAAACAAAGAACCTTTATTATTAGTTGAGGAAACTAGAAAACATGGACATGGAGTGCCATACTAAAAGGCATTTTGACATCTTTCAATATATACAGAGATCATGATTTCGTCCACCTTTTGTTCTGTTGGGCTAGTTTGGTGTTAGATTTATCTATAGCTTTTGGAAGTTATATCTGAAACTTTATTCTTCTAAATGCAGGTCCCTCTAAAAGCTCATTTTGACTTTAAGAAAATAAAATCTACATCATATACTTTATTCTTTGTATGTGTTCTCTTTCACATTATGAGGATTTATGGGCCAGACAATGTTTTGGTCTTTTTAAGGAGCCGTCTTCAACACATTTCATTAACTTTGGTTTTTGATAACGAACTTGACTGGGGGAATCCATCACAAAGAGTTGTGTCCATAGGAATATGGCGGTACATATACTTTCCTTAGCTGGATCTCATATGTGCTCCACTAAATTCAAATTCTCCATCTTATCCTTTACAATTTCTCTTTTATAACACAATATATATGTAAATTATAAATTTAGATACACAAGTTTTAGCTATGTGTTGTTGTTGTCGTCGTGAAATTGTAAAAATTAGTTTAAGATCGATTGACGACTCTCAAAGAGCCTTCAAACAATTAAGTTGAAGGAGAAATTTTGTCATTTAGTTTTTAGATTTTTTGTTTAACTATTTTAGAGAGTGCTAAGTATGATGTGTGCGATATGGAACTACCAACTCAGAAAATGCATCACATTAAAGTAAAAAGTTAAATTGTATAAAATAATTTGAGTGATAGATTGGATGTGCCGAATAATTTACGAGTTGTGGTATTTATAAAGAAAACTGTCTCACCAGTTATAGAATTGTGATCTATAGAAATGTCACCTCATTCGGCTATTTAGATGGGTAATGCATGATTGTCTACATGGCGCCTCACATTTGACTTAATGTCTTATGTTTCTCGACATGTTCTATTGAGCTTATTTTCAGTGTGCAACTTCCCTTAGATCATGGTTACACAATATTCTCCCTTTTTTTACCAGTGGAACTATTAGCACATAATGAAGTTATAAAACTCAATTGTCAAATGTTATAGTATTTTGAGTGAGTATCAAGTCTCCCCCAACCATGATAGACATAATAGATTTAAAAACTATTTGGTTAAATCATGTTTGACGGAGTTTGTATTGAAATATTAAACTATTTAAACAAAATTTTCTCCATGGTGATTCAACATGAATGCCAGATTATACCTATTTATGTTTCTGTTGATGATGAATTGAAGGTTTTGATCAATTTTGTTGATCATAGAAAACCTTCTTTCAAGAAATATGGACAGAAAGTCAGCACCTTCTGTGGAAAATCGGGTCACATAGTTGACACATGTTATCGCAAACATGGTGTACTTCCTCAAATATCCCTAATGCTAACGCTGACAATCTTGATAATTTTAGCTCTGAGGCACCATGCGATTCTGATATCCAATCTCCACCTCGAGTTATTGCAGAGCAGTATCAAACACTTATGTCGATTCTTCAGAATTTCAATGTTAGTAAATAACCAAGTGCTTCGAATCAGGTGAAGGACTTTCCATTCTGCTACTAATACATGTAACATATCTACTTCATTGTGCCTACAAAATTATACTCTTAGCTCTTGAATCATAGATTCAGGAGCAAAAGACCATATTTGTGGAACCATTCATTGGTTCCAATCTCTTCAAGATATTAACCCTGTTAACATTAGGTTACCTAATGGAAATTTAGCCATAGCTAAACAAATAGGAACTATTAATTTTACACCTGAATTTAACATTCAAAATGTCTTGTATGTACCTCAATTCTCTTTGAATTCAGTTTCAGTTTCCTAACTATATTTATCTTGTATAGTTAAATTCACAAAATCTCAATGCTTGATTCAGGATCCACAGTCACTGAAGATGATTGGTTCAGCTGACTTCATTGAAAGATTGTACTACTTAAATCTGTCAAATGAGAAGTTGTCTACTACTGATGGTATTTCTGCTTCTAATGCTATCACCATACATGTCCAAGCCTTATGGCATTTTAGGTAGGACACCTTTCTAGCTCCAGGATGACTATGCTCCATTCTGATTTTCCTTTTATTGTTGTAGATCTTAAAGGCACTTATGATATATGTCATTTAGCTAAACATAGAAATGCACCTTACAAAAGAAGTTATAATAAAGTTGTCCAACCTTTTGATATAATACATTTTGATATATAGGGACCCCTTGCTATTAAATCTATTCATGGTTTTTCATATTTTCTTACTGTTGTTGATGACCATAGTAGATATACTTGGCTCACTCTTATGAAATCAAAATCTGAAGTTAGACAACACATTATGATTTTTGTCCACTTAATACACACATAACATAATACACTTTATTGTACCCCAAAATTTGCCCTCCCATATTTCTCAACACATAGCAAGTGAGGTCCCCAAATTGCTCAAGGAAGTTCAAAAGTTGACCAGACAAACTCTCTCCTAAGGCAGTCTACCTCAAATTAGGGTTTCCATTTTCATTAAGATGTGTGAACCACAAAGGACTAAAATTCCCACCATTGTCCTAATATGTTCTCAATATCATCCCTATCAAGTTTCAAGCCTTGCAGAAGAAGTTTGCTCAGTTAATTGCTCAAGTGCTTGAAAATCAGATGTGTTAGGTCAAAAATCAACTGTGGCCCACATACAGTCAAACTCTAAGATTTTTGGTCAAAATCCTCATTTTGAAGTATTATTCATCATTTGATAAAGGGTTGATCATGATTCCTCAAGGATTGCTCACAATTCATCTAAATCCAAAAGTTGCTAAATTAGAGTTTTGCAAGAAAAGTCAACTCAACTTTGATCAAGCATAACTTTCTCATACTTTATCAGAAATGACCCATCCAAAACTTATTTTGAATAGGATGAAATTCCCTATAATTCATCTTCATCTCCCAAGTTCAGAATATGCACTCATAAAAAGATATGAATTTTGACATTATAGGTCATTTTGAAAAGTCAACAAAAACACCTTTTGGGTCAAAGCTTCATACATGAACATGGAAGATTCAATTGAGATGAGACCAAAAGGGTTGCTTATAGGACATCCTAAGCTTTCTAAAAAGTCAAAGAACACCTCTCTATGGTCAAAATTGAGAGAGTTATGTGTTTCCCAAGTTGACCATTTTTGCAAAATTGCCAAAAGTCAAATGTGTTCAAATTTGCATTTTTTGCTAAATGGGCCCAACTTTTTATGCTTGCACTTCAATTATAATGTGTTTCATGACCCAAATGATCACTCACTCATTATGTGCTTCACTTTTCAATTTATTTTGATTTTTTATTAATTAAAAAGTGCATTAAATCAAATAAATGATGAAAATTATCAAAGATATGATTTGATTTGTTTTTTTGACAGTTCGGCAATCAAGATATGTTGAGTAAACAAGATCAATTCGAGTTAAGGCCAATTGGTACAAGAAAGGCATGATTTGACTCAAAATAGGAACATATCATACAACTTAAAAATCAAATCAAATCTTGGATAAATGCAAAGATTCATGTCAAGTTTGTTAACCTAATTCATTCTAAGTTATATAATGAAGCTTGCCAGATCAAAAAACAAGGGTTAAAGGTTGTGAGAAAGGCAGAACAAAATAGAAAAATCCCAAGAAAAGTGTGAGACGAATTTCACTCTACAGGCCAATTCAAGGTGCACTAGCCATTCCAATCGCTTGCTAAACATCCCAGGAAGCTATTCCAATCATTCCCAGGGCCTGAAACACTCAGAAGCTCGTTCTACAACTCACGCGGTTTGGTATATTTTTCAAATTTGGTTATTGTAATTTACGCATCATTAGCACTTTTGATTTATATATTCTTGTTTATCATCATGTTTGTAAGCTAATTGTGATACGGTGGGAGAACTGACTTGAGGTTTTGCGTTTGTTTTCGCAAATGTTTCAGTTGAGCAAGAGTCGCCACCGACTTTTTATTTTATCCTAAGGAAAGGTCAAAAAGCACAGGAAAGACCTTTGAGATGTTTTCTTGGGTTCGGGGAGTAGATTATAGAAAGGGAAGGTATTAGCACCCTTTCTATCCATGATTATCCATGGGCTCTTAGTTACTTGCTTAGATCACTTGCCTTGCATTTTCAATTGTTTGAAATGGTGCTTTGTATGTGGTTTTTGAAAATGTTTTGAAAAAGATGCCTTGTCTAGGCAACCATTGTAACAATTCTTGTTTGAATGTTTTACAAGGGTGTTTGTCTTTTTGAAAAGATGTTTCAATGTTTTTTGAAAGTTTGTTTTGAAGTTGTGTTGTGATGTGTGTTTCTAAAAATGGCAAGGATTGTTTTGCAAGTTTGGTCAAGTAACCAAGAGCTATCTACCCTAAATTTCTCAAAGATCTTTCTCATGTTTTAACCCTTTTAAGAGTGTTGTTTCACCATTGTATTTGGTGAACAACCTTGTGTTAGGATGTTAACGGGACGGACACGGGTCATTGTATAAACCATAGAGGCAATAGTGCCAAGTATCTTTGGCAATTTTCTCAAGGGACTTGATCATTTTTGTTTAGGCAACTTGATAGCGACATCGAGGGACTATGATCATTTGATTTGTTTTTGTTTTACCAAAGTACTTGACATGCAACCATGGCCCATTTTTGAAGGCAACAAGTGGAGTAACCCTAGGGGTGCAAGTGTGCATTGTTTGTTTTTCATGCATGTTTATCTTTGAATTAGGTCAAGCTATTTGTTGGTTGATTTTTGCATACAAACCCTAAGTCTATCATGGCATAATTGAAAGCTTTTAAATGCGGAAATTTAAATGCTAAGCTATTACAACAATGATTATGGAGATGGGGATACAAGTTTGAATTTGGGGGATATTTGACAAGGAAATAAAATCTAAGTTATTACAACCATATCGAATGTATAGGATACAAATATTTAATTGTATAATATTTAAATAAATACAATAAATAAATAAGAATGTATTATGCACAAAATGATTTTTTATGTATGTGAAAGTATTTTTCAATGTGAAATATAAACAAAAATAAAAAGGTCAATTTTTGAATATTTTTGTCATTTTGGGCAAAACCCTAGTTTTTAAATAAATAGTAATATTTATTAATTATGTACAATGTATATTAAAAAAATAAAAAGTATATTGTAAAAAAGTATTTTTAGTGTCATATATTAATAAAAATAAAAATGTATTATTTTCATATTTTTATCCTAAGTATTCTAATAAATATAATATACAAGTATTTATATATATATATTTACTAAACCTATTAAATATAAAAAGATAAAATTAATTATTTATGTATATGAAAAAAATGTATATTTAAGAAAATATTTTCAAGGTGTAAATAAAAAATAATAACTGAAAATAAATATAATTTTTATATTATTTTTTAGGGTTTTAGCAAAAGGTATATATATTTATTTACATACATATGTTAAATAAAACAAATAAATGCCAAATAAATGCAAAAAAATGTGAAAAAATATTTTTGGAGTTTTTTATGTTTGGACAGAAAATATTAAGTCAGAATCAAAAAGAAAAATGCAAAAATGATAAGTATTTCACATAATGGGCCAGGGGGTGCAAATTAAAAAAAAGGGTGCAAACAGGAAGGATGGCTCAGGCCCAGCCCAAGCCATCATCTTCTTCCTCCAGCTTCTGTCAAACGCGCGCTTCCTTGTTCAAAATACAAACTCCTGATTCTTTGATTTTTAGCAAAAACTCATAACATAAACAATGTAGAGCATTAAATCACGAGTTCAAATATGTAAAAAACTTGACCTAACTCTAAGAAACCAGGGAGAATTTCTTCATCCTCAATTTCTGACCTAATTTTTCTTCAATGTTCATGGCTAAAATTCTCACAGCACGCTTAACATAAATGAAAAGTAATCATATGTATGGCTTCAGGGCTATGAGTAGAGCATGTTTCATTCACAAACCTAAGCCTAACTCTTCCTAGATTAAGAGATAGAAGTCCATGGTTTTACTTGTTTCAGCTTGAATCGTGTACAGCAATGTGGCCAACTTCAATGGAGTTTGAGCTTCTGTACAGCTTGCCTGAAGTCCAAGGAAGCTTCTCCAACACCTAGCTTGCTTTGAAACTGCCTGTATCGTGCTGTAGAAGTTCACCTACACAGCTTGAAAGTAAAAATGGCAAATGTGGTTAGGGGTGTTACAGCTTGTGTTTAGGGCTTGGGATAGTTTCAGTGGATGATATGGAAGGTGTTTGGACAGGCTTGAGCAAAAACGCACGAGTGGATATGGTTATGGAGGTCAAGTTGCAGAACTTGCCCTGTTTTGCAGCAAAACAGAGATTCTGAGTATGAGCATGTCTTAGGGATGGATGAGTCGTGCTTTAGGCTTGCTTTGATGTATGGAAGATGTGAACAAAGTTTTTGTTTGGCTATGTTGACAGGAAGTGAGAGTTGGTTATGATTTGCAAACTTGCTTGTTTTTGATGTAAGAAGGTTCAAGTTGCAATGTAGGCCTGTGTACCCTCTCCATCTATGTTGTACAATTTGATCTTGATAAATGGGATATGTGGATTTGATTTGGCTCCAAGATATGGCTTGTACTTCAAAGATTTTGGAATTTGACATAAAGTGATACTTTATCAAAATGGAAACTTTGCTTTTTCAATTAAGGATTAGTTTAGCATGTAATGTCCAAATGGATGAAATAATACCTTAATACAATGGTTTGGAATTAAATTAAGGTGTGTGAAACTGGTTTTGAGGCCTGCAAGCTAGCATTGCACAAGCTGATTTGAAAATGCAAGTTGCCATGAACATGTTTTGGCCATGAATAAGAATGAGTTTTGGCCAACTTTGCAAATTCGATTCTCTCCAACCACAAGGGTGTTTGAGAAGTTCTTGGACAATTTGGAAATCTTGGATTGTGTACTACAATCCATATTTGTAATGAAAATTGAAACTCCCATTGGAACCATGTGAAAAATGGCCAAGAAGTTGGATAAGAATCCTGCCTAGACAAGGGCAAAATTTCTCTAAGTTAAAAATGTTTTGCACCCTTGTTCCAAAAATCATAACTTGGGATACAAGCTTCCTTTGAGAAAACTTTGTGAATCAAAGTTGTAGATTTTGCAATGAAATACAACTTTCATGCTTCAAGTTTTGTTTGAATCCATTTGCATCTTGGTGAAAAAATGGGACAAAGTTAGGAAAAAATAAGGAAGTTTCATAACTTAGAAAAATTCTAAGTTATGAAATTTTCTCATTTTAAACCCTAATTTGCAATTTTGGGTTTCTTGATGAACAAGTTTCATAATTTGACATGTCTTGATGAAAAATAAATCTTGGCACTTGATTTTGACCAAAAAGTCAAAGTTTGACTTTTCAGTATACAGTCAAATTTTGATCAGTTGACTGAAAAATTCATCTGTCAATCCTATGCATTTGAGATCTTTTGAACTTGTTGAATGGGTCAAGACAATGCCATTGAGTCCTTGAGTCCATATATGAGCTTGGTTTGCCATTGGTTAGGTCAAACAGTCAAAAATTGTCTTTGTGCAGTCAAAACCCTAAAAATGACCATTTTGCCCTTTTGGTGATCTGATCAAATTTCTTGTGGAACTGTGATCCAAACTTGACCAAATTGTTAATGTGAGTTCATAATGTTTATGTGGGTCAAAATTCATGAGGTTTGACTGTCAATTGGCCACAGTTGACTTTTTCCCCAATACAGCTGATTTCTAGGTCAACTGTCCAATTGATTGGGAAAAGACTGGAATTAAGGCTTGGAACTTGGTATGGATAAACTTGTGAATCCAACATGAAGCATGAAAGTCACTTTGGGCATTTTAGGTCAAAACATCCTTGTGCAAACTCAAACCCTAATTTGGGTCAACAGTGCAAAGAGGGGTCTTGAGCAGAGCAAACCCTAACTTGATCTTGAGTTCCAAGAGTCTTGTGGTGAGAAAATGTTGATGAAATGAGAGGGAAAATTTTGGGGTACAACAGTTGCCCCTGTTCAATCTTCTTGCATCTGAAGAGTTAGATTGGCAAGTTTTCCTTTCGCGTCTCGAAGGTAAAAGGAGATTGGACACTAGAGTGCCCGTAAATTTGCACTCATCAAAACATGGATGCGGGAATGGGCTTAAAGATGCCATTTGGAGATGTGACAAAATCTTGTCAGGGGATGGGCTTAAAGATGCCATCTGGAATGTATGTTGTAGGTGAAAGAAATGAGTATCAGAAAGGTGTCCATGTTTTGGAATATCTCTGAGCTAGGGGTCTGAATAAGCAATAGATTGACATTCGTATCTGGAAGCATCCGTAAAATGTTTTCAAAAGTTGAATCTGAACAAGCAATAGATTAACATCCGTGTTTGTAGAATCCATAAACTTTTTTCAGAAGTCTTGAATCTGAACAAGCGATAGGTTAACATTCGTATCTAGAGAACCCGTAAACTATTTTTCAGAAGTCTGAGCTTATCAATCTTATCCTGAAAAGGGTAAAATGTTAGCTGAAACACCAAGTTATGTTGCATGAAATGTATGATGCAATGTATGTTATATCAATGTTTATGATATGAATGTAATGAATGCGCATGTAAGCTGATGAGTTGTCTTGCTGAGGATAGATGAATCTTGGATAGTCGGAGATAATAGAATCCTGACTGCTGCCGGGGAAAGTGAATCCTTGACTGCTGCAGGGGATCATAAATCCTTTGATCGTTGAAAATGAGAAGTCCTGGGACCACTGTTGGGGACTCAGGAGCTTGGGTTGTATGCCACTTTGAGAATGAGAATCTTCATTCCGTTGGGAATATCAGGAATTCAGGTTATATGCCACTTTGAGAATGAGAGTCTTCATTCTGTTGGGGATATCAGGAGCTTGGGTGTATGCCAATCTACTGGGGTTTCAAGGATGAGAGTCTTCATTCTGTTAAGGGTCAGAAATTGGGAGTATACCAATCTTCTGAGGTTTTAAGGATGAGAGTCTTCATTCTGTTAAGGGTCAGAAATTGGGAGTATACCAATCTTCTGAGGTTTTAAGGATGAGAGTCTTCATTCTGTTAAGGGTCAGAAATCGGCAGTATACCAATCTTCTGAGGTTTTAAGGATGAGAATCTTCATTCTGTTAAGGGTCAGAAATCGGGAGTATACCAATCTTCTGAGGTTTTAAGGATGAGAGTCTTCATTCTGTTAAGGGTCAGAAATCAGGAGTATACCAATCTTCTGAGGTTTTAAGGATGAGAGTCTTCATTCTTGAGAGAAACAGATTTTTAGGAGCTTCAGTTGTCTGTTATTCTGTCGGTGGTTGTATCTTCCAGCAGGTGAGGAAGGAATTTTTGATGATGATCGTAACTTCCAGCAGGTGATGAAGGAAATTTTGAACGACCTTTCAACTTGAAATGTAATTTTGCTTTGGAGAATAAATCCTTCACAAATGTTGGGGAAATAAACCCATAACCGAAGCTGGGGATTGAAAATCCTCTGATGACTGCTGATTGCTTGGGGAACAAGATCTTCAATTGTTGAGGGTTCTTAGGACCACTGTTGGGGATTGAAAATCCTTGGTGACTTGTGGGGAATGAGAATTTTGACGATCTCTACTGGGAGTTCAGAACCTGGGAGACTCATGCTGGAGGAGTGAGACTGAGAATCTTCAATCTGATGGGAAGTATTTCTGTGGGGAGAATGTTTACTAATTCGGTTCCGTTGGGGATTGACAGTTGGAAGTTTTAGCTCCACTGGGGATTAATAGTTTTGGCTCCACTGGGGATTCTGAAACATACCTGTGAGGGGAATTAAGTTTTGGAAGGCTCTCTGGCTGGGGAAATCAGCTTTGAGAAAGCTTTGGTTCTGCTGAGGATCCTGAAGTTTAACTCTGTTTGGGGAATTAAGTTCTGGATCTTAACTTTGTTGAGGAATTTGGAGTTTAACTCCGCTGGGGATTTCTTCTGAAAAGGCATCAAGGTATCTATCTGTACCTTCATCCTATCAACAATCACCTTTCTTGATTTGTAAGAAAATGATTATGTTCAAATGCATATGCCTATTTAACAAAACATTGGACGTTTCTCAAATAAAACATAAGTGTGAAAAAGAAAAAGAGGACACAACAAATTTCTGTATTTGGAAAAGTATTTGTATTAACTTTTTATGAGTATCTTTGTACAAAGGAGACAGACATCCTAGTAAGAGGATGTTGTCGTAAAAAATTGAAAATTTTATACAAAAGAAAGATGGCTATGTGTAACAATTCCATGGGATTCCCATTCTGCTATAGCCTTCACAACTCTGAATATCTTGTCCATTCAATGCTTCGTCTGCCGATGATTGGATTGATCAGAAGCTCGGAGCTTGTTGATGAAGATATTGTTCTTTAAAGTGATCCGACGAGACATAGTCATACGCTTTAGTTCCCTAACTTTTGCCTGGATCGCCCTTTCGGGTTTTCAATCCACCGGGAAATCCTTTTTTGCCCAAGTCGCCCTTTCGGGTTTTCAACTTGCCGGGTGTACAATTTTTTTTTTGTTTTATCCCTAATTTTTGCCTGAACCGCCCTTTCGGGTTTTCGGTTCACCGGGATGCCCATTTTTGCCCAAGTCGCCCTTTCGGGTTTTCGACTTGTCGGGTTGTTTCATGCGTAGTATCTTTTGACTATGTCTGCATTCGCAGGGTGTGGCAAATCGTCGCCGTCCATGGTGGTCAGAATCATTGCCCCACTGGAAAATATGCTTTTGATCACAAACACTCCTTCGTAAGTAGGAGTCCATTTGCCCCTGGGATCACTTTGCGGCAGGATAATCCGCTTGATTACAAGATCTCCGACTTGATATACTTGACGTCTGACTTTCTTGTTGAAAGCCTTGATCATCCTTTTTTGGTACGTCTGACCATGGCAAACAGCAGTGAGTCGCTTCTCGTTGATCAAATTGAGTTGATCAAGTCGGGTCTGAATCCAATCGTTTTCACTCAAACCAGAGTCCTTCATAATCCTTAAAGAAGGAATCTGAACTTCCATGGGTAGGACAACTTCCATGCCATATACCAAAGAAAATTGGGTTGCCCCTGTTGAAGTACGTGTCGTGGTACGGTATCCATGCAGAGAAAATGGTAACATCTCATGTCAGTCCTTGTAGGTAACTGTCATTTTCTGAATGATCTTCTTGATGTTTTTGTTCGCAGCTTCAATAACACCGTTCATCTTCGGCCGATAGGGAGATGAATTGTGATGATAAATCTTGAACTGTTCGCATAGAGCGGTGATCATAGTATTGTTCAGATTTGTACCGTTGTCTGTGATGATCCTGTCGGGGACACCATACCGGCATATGAGGTTCTGCTTGATGAAGCGGGCAACCACATTTTTTGTAACAGAGGCAAAGGAAGCTGCTTCAACCCACTTGGTAAAATAATCAATGGCGACCAGGATGAAGCGATGTCCGTTGGATGTCGTGGGCTTGATCTCTCCAATCATGTCAATGCCCCACATTGCGAATGGCCAAGGAGCTGTCAGAACATTGAGAGGAACAGGAGGAATATGTATTTTGTCGGCATAGACTTGGCATTTGTGACAAGTACGGGAATGTTGATGGCAATCAGCCTCCATGGTAGACCAGTAATAGCCTGCCCTTAGAATCTTTTTAGCCATCGTATGTCCGCTCAAGTGGGTGCCAAATGTTCCACTGTGTATCTCAGTCATGATTAACTCTACTTCAGCTTTGTCTACACATCGGAGTAAAACACAATCATGGCTACGCTTGTAAAGGATGCCATTGCTTAGGAAGAACTTGGCCGCAAATATCCTTAAGAACTTCTTGTCATTGACGGAAGCTCCTTCGGGATATTCTCTAGTCTGGAGATACCTTTTGATTTCATGAAACCAGGGTTGTTCCACTACTTCTTCGGTATTAATCTCATGACAATGCGCATGTTCGTCCATTCGCTCGATGGTGATTTGGGGAGCCTCGTTATCCCAGTTGAGTTTAAACATGGAAGACATTGTAGCCAGAGCATCTGCTAGCTGATTTTCTTCTCGCGGGAAGTGCTCGAAGGTGACCTGCTCGAAATTAGGCAACAATGTCAGGACATGTTCTTTGTATGGGATAAGATTAGGATGTTTGGTGTCCCACTCTCCTTTGATTTGACTGATAACCAAAGCCGAGTCCCCAAATACAACCAAATATTTGATTCCCAAGTCTATAGCAGCCTTGAGACCAAAGATGCAAGCTTCATATTCGGCCATGTTGTTGGTACAGCTGAAACAAAGTCGGGCCATGAAAGGTGTATGGCCACCTTCTGGGGAAATGAGTACCGCACCGATACCGTTTCCAAGTGCATTTGAAGCACCATCAAAGTACAGGGTCCATTGGGATCCATTTTCAGGTCCTTCATACGGTCCGTTACCTTCAATGTTGTCCAAAGTCATGATGTCCTCGTCCGGGAAGTCGAATCTCATGGATTGATAATCTTCGATAGCTTGATGAGCTAGATGGTCAGCTAGTACACTCCCTTTTATAGCTTTTTGGGTAGTATACTGGATGTCATACTCAGTCAGGATCATTTGCCATCTAGCGATTCTTCCAGATAAAGCAGGCTTCTCGAAGATATACTTGATCGAGTCCATTTTGGAAATCAGCAAAGTGGTATGAGTCAACATATACTGCCTTAGTCGGCGAGCAGCCCATACCAAAGCGCAGCAAGTTTTCTCGAGCAGTGAGTAGCGAGTCTCACAGTCGGTAAACTTTTTGCTAAGGTAATAAATGCCATGCTCTTTTCGACCAAACTCGTCATGTTGGCCCAATACACATCCCATTGAGTTATCCAAAACAGTCAGATACATGATCAACGGTCTTCCTTCGACGGGTGGCATCATAATAGGAGGTTCTAACAAATACTCCTTGATCTTATCAAAAGCAGTTTGACAATCATCGTTCCATTCAACTACCTGATCTTTCTTTAATAGTTTGAAAATTGGCTCACAGGTATACGTCAGATGAGAGATGAACCTTGCAATATAGTTCAAGCGTCCCAAGAACCCTCTAACCTCCTTTTCAGTACGGGGGGCAGGCATTTCTTGTATAGCCTTTACTTTTGCTGGATCGACCTCAATGCCTTTGTTGCTGACAATAAATCCCATAAGTTTACCAGACCTAACTCCAAAAGTGCACTTACTTGGATTCAGCCTGAGTTTGTATTCCTTCAACCTGGAAAACAGCTTTTGCAAATGCTCAAGGTGTTCCTCTTCTGTTTGTGATCGAGCTATCATGTTGTCTACGTAAACTTCGATCTCATGATGTATCATATCATGAAACAAAGCTACCATGGCGCGTTGATAAGTTTCCCCTGCGTTCTTCAGTCCGAACGGCATCACCTTGTAGCAGAAGGTACCCCATTGTGTAACAAAGGTTGTTTTCTCCATGTCCTCGGGGGCCATTTTAATCTGGTTGTAGCCCGAGAATCCGTCCATGAAAGAAAATACCTTGTGCTGAGACGTGTTGTCAATCAAGATGTCGATATGTGGTAGCGGAAAATTATCTTTAGGGCTAGCCCTGTTCAAATCCCGGTAGTCCACACACATTTTGACCTTGCCGTCTTTTTTAGGTACTGGCACGATGTTAGCAACCCATTGTGGATAGGATGTAACAGCCAGAAAGCCAGCATTGAATTGTTTCATTACTTCAGCCTTAATCTTCTCAGACATGTCAGGCCTCATTCGGCGGACTTTTTGCTTGATCGGTGGACAGTCCTCTCTTGTAGGGAGACGGTGAACCACGATGTCTGTGTCTAACCCTGGCATGTCTTCATAAGACCAGGCAAAGATTTCAACATATTCATTTAATAGCCGTATTAAGCGCTCCTTGACACTTGGTTCCAGATTGGCACCCACTTGTACTTCTTTCTTGTCTTCCTCTGTTCCTAAGTTAACGGTTTCCAACAACTCTTCATGAGGTAAGATGGCCCTCTCTTCTTGTTGTAGAAGTCTGGCTAGCTCTCCCGGTACTTCACAATCTTCGTCATCTTCATACTCAGCCTGATTGACCAAATCTTCAGAGTTATTGAAGGATACAACAGAATAGTCACCCATGGAATCCGGAGTGGATGGGTACCTGCATTTGTGAGTGTGGGTGTGTGTAAGGGATAGCCATCCTTAAACAAACAAAAATGCAAAAGGAAAGAAAATGAACACAACAATTTATAAATGAAAAACGTCCAATGATTCATTAAACATGGCATATGATTATGAAGAGAATCAAAACCCTTACAAATGGACCTACATGCCCCGGGCAAGGCATGAGGTGAAAAGTAGTGTGCAGATTGTTTAAGAGTAATTATTACAGACCAACAGAAAATGTTCGAAAGATAAATTACTGATTGATGAAAGTAATGGGGACGAAGTCTTTCGCCTCCCAGTTGTGTAGTCCCCCTTCAATGGTTGGGAAGATCCAATCTTCAATGTTACCCTCTTCGTCTTTGTCTTCCAAAGCATTGATTCCATGAGGAGAAATCTTGATGGGTGTCTTTTCAATCTTTGAGCGACGCATAGCTTTTTGCCCTGCAGCCGTAAACCCTAACCAAAACTTGTCTGTCTTGTGGGGAAAGTCAGGCAACTGTCCCCATGTTGAGCTCTTCCCCTCCTTCATTGCAGCCTTTGCGTCTTTCAGAGATGCCATCCTGGCCACCTGCTTGGGTACCTCAGCTACTGCCTTTGCTACTGTAGCCTCGGGAGAAACTTCCTCGAAGTGCTGGAACGGTGTTTCAATGAATTCGCCATCCACTTCCACATACCGAAAGGAGTTCAGATGATTGATTATGTACTCCTCCTCACCGTGTACAGTTATGATTTTTCCCTTAACAGGGTATTTCAGCATCTGATGTAGAGAGGAAGTGACTGCCCCAGCATTATGAATCCACGGCCTTCCTAGCAAGCAAGAGTATGATGGGCGGATGTCCATTACATAGAATGTGGAGTGGAACACCTCAGTTCCCACCTGGATTGGAATGTCGACCTCCCCATGCATCATTCTTTTAGACCCGCCAAAGGCCCTAACAATGATATTACTTGGTTTCAGCTTCAAGCCTTCGCAATCCAACCGGTCGAGAGCCTTCTTAGGCAGCACATTTAAAGAAGAACCAGTATCGACCAAGACATGTGCGAGAGTGGTTCCTCGGCATTCAACAGACACATGCAATGCGTCATTGTGCTTTCTTCCCTTCGGAGTCAGGTCAGCATCAGAGAAACCCAGGCCGTTGTCGGCGGTAAGGCTGGCTACACAATCCTGGAATTGATCGGCTGAGGTTTCCTAGGGCACATGGGTTGTCTTCAAAAACCTTATAAAAGCTTTGGCATGAGCCTCCGAACAAAGCAGCAGGGCCAACATGGAGATCTTCGAGGGGGTTTGCCCCAGTTGCTCCACCATATCGTAATCACTCTTCTTGATTATTTTCAGAATCTCCTCCATTTCTTTTTTAGAGGTTTCAAGGATGACCAATGGCTGAGCCCTCGTCCTGACGAGCTCTTCTTGGATCCCTTTCCCTTTGTCAGCAGCAGCATAAGGGACAATCACATGAGTAGCAGCTTCTTCAATTATTGGCGTTCTTGCAGATATTTTTACCGGTGCAGGGGTAACCTTGGGGGCAGCTGAGGGTCCAAAGATTGCCTTTGGAGGGGCAATCTATGGAGAGAAAATTCTTCCACTTCGGGTAATTTTGCTCGTACCGGCAATGTTTCCAATGTCGGCAGTTTCTTCGCCAGAGCTCTCTTCAGTTATCTCAATTTGTTTAACACCGTGGTAGTAGATTTCTCCACCATAATTCCACGGTATTGATTTGTCAGATTTGTATGGGACGGGCCCAGGCATGGTTATCTTCAAGGGTACAATCTTCGGAGTGGATGTAATCTTAACATGCCTTTTGGGGACCTTGGAAAGATTGGCGGAAATGGTTATTATTGAAACTTCATTGACAGGAGTTGGAGTAACAGGAGTCTTTTCAAACAGAATTTGTTGGTTGTCCATTAGGCGTTGGATGCCTATCTTCAGCAGTGGACAGTTGGTCGGTAGGGAGGAACAAAGGTAACAGTCTTATTTACATCCTGGGAAAATCCCATCCTTCAACAGATTCAACTTGATTGTTAGTAGTGGAGTTATCAGATCATCAACAGTAGAAACAAACAGATCTTCTTCAATAGCATGGACATTGCGACCATGCTTTGGCATCAGAGCGGAGATTACATTCGGCTTCTCAGGGGCTTCGAACTCAACCTCTTTAGAATCTATCAAATCTTGAATTTTATTCTTTAACGCCCAGCAATTGTTGGTGTCATGCTCGGCGCTGTCAGAATGGTAGGCACATTTAGCATTGGCATGATAGTATGGAGATGTGGTGTTAGGGTTTTTCGGCGCCTCCTTTAAACCAGTCAGATTCAACTTCAAAAAATGGGGAAGAACTTGTGCAGACGTCATGTTGATGCGGGTGAACTACCGTTGTGGCCGTTCTACCCGTTGCTGATTAGGTCTAGACTGATTGTTACGAGGCTGATCATTTGACGAATTTTGAATCATCACGGCCCCTACAGTCGGTCGGCGCTCAGTTCTTCCCGATCCTTTCTGAGAGTATATAACAGCTGCTTCCTTCTTGGCCGGGAATGGTTTCTTAACAGTTGTGGAGGCAGAGGCATCCCTTTGAATCTTCCCACTCTTAATACCAGCTTCCACCCGTTCGCCAGTCAGAATCAATTCAGTAAACCCTGCGGAAGAGCTCCCGATCAAATGGTTGAAGAAAGGGCCAGATAGGGTCCCCAAGAACATATCAACTAGCTCCCTATCTGAAAGCGGTGGCTGCACTCTTCCGGCCAAGTCACGCCATTTCTGGGCGTATTCTTTGAATCCCTCATTTGAGGCCATCCCCATACTTTGTAACTGAGTATGGGTTGGTGCCAAATCAGCGTTATATTGATACTGGCGATAAAAGGCAGCTGCCAAATCCTCCCAACTATGCACTTCTGACCTCTCAAGCTGGTAAAACCAGTCTAGCTGTGTACCAGACAGACTATCCTGGAAGAAGTGTACCCAAAGATTTCTATCGGATGAATGAGGTTGAATTTTTCTGACATATGACCTCAGGTGCATCTTCGGGAAAGACAGACCGTCGTATTTTGCAAAAGTTAGCATTTTAAACTTTGGAGGGATCACAATCCCAACAATCAATCCCAATTCTTCAAAATCTAGCCCGGGAACCCTTTGCAGCTCCATAGCTGCCAGTCTATCCTCCAGGTTTTTGTATTTGTCTTCCGCTGGTGGGTATTGCTGCTCTGAATAATCTTCATCTTCCTCGACCTCTTCCTCTTCAGCCTCAGATTCAGAAGGTAATGCAGCTCCTTTTCCCTTACCGGTCCCCTCATCAGATGTGGAGGGGAATTCAAGAACTCTCCTAGCTTCATTCTCAAATCTTCTTCCCAGTGTAGCTACCCCAACTCTTTTCTTCTTCTTTTTTCCTTTTTCTTGCTCTTTATTCCCTAACAGTGCTTTAAGATCCTCCTGACCCTTTGCCAAGGTCATAAGGAGCTGTTGAAACTGCGAGTTTTGTGCCTGCAGATCTTTGACCGTATGCTCAATATCCATCTTACTGAAATAAACAGCAGAAAGATAAGGAAACCTGGTGTGAAGACCTATTTATGCATATGATGAATGATATGTTTATTCATGTAATGCATTCAAGGATTTAGAAATTCAAAGTTGTTGCAAACAAAAAGAGCACACGTCATATTAATAAGAAGAAATTTTGTCAGTACATAAATGCCCCATGGGACAAATATTACAAAAACTTCTTAAGATAAAAAGACGTTGCGCATCCTCTTTGGTGCAATGTAAGTGTTGAGGGTCTCCTCCTCATGAAGTCGGCGGGTAAGCTCCAAAACCTTCTTCTCACTGGCGTAGAAGCTGGCTTCAAAAGTATCCCTTTCTTCCTTGAGTTGGATCCAACTCTTCTGCATCTCCTCCCATGATGTTGGCATGTCAGGATGTAGGATGGTGTATGGAACCTCTCCTTCCTTAACAGGCTCTTTGATCAAAGGGAGAATGTGAGGGTAAGGCATCATAAGACTTTGGGCGCGGGTTTGTACCCACTTAAGGTAAGGCTCAAGAGGTATGGAGTTCTTGTGTCCCAGTGTCTTGCTATCTACCTTGTTAGGCATCCTCCAAGCTCTGATGAATCTTTGGCGAAGTCCTTACGCATCGTTGTTGAAGTCAAAAAACTAGGTCAGGAATCAGCATGTCATGAGGGCCATCCCTCCGAGCGTATCCAAATTGTCTCAAAGCTAGACAAGGGTTGTAGGTAATGCCTCCTCTAATGCCAAGTAATGGAACATTAAGGAACTCACCACAACGATCAATGATGATGACATTTTCTCTGGACCGAGAACACCAATGTACATCAGAATGTGTGAGGGTCATCAATCGTTATGACCACCTTGAACCTTGTTCATTCTTCAAAACAGATTGTGGAAGGTGAGAAATAAACCACCTTGCAAGGAGAGGAGTACAACACATGAGAACACCTCTCTTCCTCATTGTTCGTGTGTAAAATGAGTGAAGGATGTCCCCAAGCAATGTAGGTATGGGATTCCTGGATAGGAAAATCTTGACAGCATTCACATCTATAAGTTGGTCAGGATTTGGGAACAAGACCAACCCATAAATGAGGAGTGCCACAATCTCTTCAAAGGCTTGTAGGTCCAGGGAATTCCAACACTCTTGTGCCTTCTCAAATAAGAATTTTTCCAAGAAGCCTCTGACACCACTTCTAGTTTCCCAATGCCCCTTGATGTCAGATGGTTGCAAGTGTAGTGCTTGAGCAACATCTTCAGGCTTTGGTTCTTTTTCCGTACCGTTGTAGGGTAGTTGATTAAGAATAGGAATTCTCAGGAGTTGAGAAAATTCCTCTAAAGTAGGCACCAATTGGTAGTCGGGGAATGTGAAACAGTGGTGAAGGGGGTCAAAGAACCGGAACAACACTTTCACCATGTCTTCTTCAATGCTGGTGTTGACTAGGCTGAGCAGTCTACCATGTCTTTCACTGAAGAGAGAGCTTTCTGGAATTCTAGATGTAAGCTCCTTGAGTTGAGGAGGGATTCTCACAAGGTTGACTTGGATAGTTTTCTTGCGAAGAATTTCCATGACCTACAAAACATGAACAAAGATGAAGATCCAAACCCTTGAAATGGTTAGTGGATGCATATGATGCTTTATGATGTTCATGATGTATGCACAAACATATGTACAAGCAAGTCACACAAAACCCTAGTTTCAGGCTTGCATGGGGTTTCATAGGTAAGTACCCTCTTGAGTGTAGTTGGCTTAAAAACCTATCCTATAAATAGTAACCGGGTTCTAAGGAGCTCAATATCATTGGATCATCTTCCATGTTCATTGTTTTGGTTTAGCCACATAACTAGCGACCAAAATATTCCAAGAAAACAACCCTCAATGAGTGTAGTATCGAGTATCTACCAACTTCGGGCTACACCAAAGCTGGTCATTTCACTACCCCTAATAAAAGTCCAAGATGGTCAAGTAAGGTTCTAGGTCATTAGTGCTTAGTGACATCACTCAGCGGCCCCGTACTCTCCTTGATTGAACTCAAGGGTTACCGGTACTCACAAATATGTCAAACTAATATAGCTATTGCTTCAACCGTGTCGGTATACCCTGCACAGTTTCCATAATGTATTGCTATCTATGAATGTTTCCCAAATCCGGGGGTAGGATTTCAAGCCCAAACAAGAGAACCAAAATGTAAAGCAATCAAAGCAAACAATTAGTCATGCAAAAGGGTGATCTAAGCCCTAAGGTTACTACACTTTTAAGTATTGTCCCCAGCAGAGTCGCCAGTTCTGTGATACGGTGGGAGAACTGACTTGAGGTTTTGCGTTTGTTTTCGCAAATGTTTCGGTTGAGCAAGAGTCGCCACCGACTTTTTATTTTATCCTAAGGAAAGGTCAAAAAGAACAGGAAAGACCTTTGAGATGTTTTCTTGGGTTCGGGGAGTAGATTATAGAAAGGGAAGGTATTAGCACCCTTTCTATCCATGGTTATCCATGGGCTCTTAGTTACTTGCTTAGATCACTTGCCTTGCATTTTCAATTGTTTGAAATGGTGCTTTGTGTGTGGTTTTTGAAAATGTTTTGAAAAAGATGCCTTGTCTAGGCAACCATTGTAACAATTCTTGTTTGAATGTTTTACAAGGGTGTTTGTCTTTTTGAAAAGATGTTTCAATGTTTTTTGAAAGTTTTTTTTGAAGTTGTGTTGTGATGTGTGTTTTGAAAAATGGCAAGGATTGTTTTGCAAGTTTGGTCAAGTAACCAAGAGCTATCTACCCTAAATTTCTCAAAGATCTTTCTCATGTTTTAACCCTTTTAACAGTGTTGTTTCACCATTGTATTTGGTGAACAACCTTGTGTTAGGATGTTAACGGGACGGGCACGGGTCATCGTATAGACCATAGAGGCAATAGTGCCAAGTATCTTTGGCAATTTTCTCAAGGGACTTGATCATTTTTGTTTAGGCAACTTGATAGCGTCATCGAGGGACTATGATCATTTGATTTGTTTTTGTTTTGCCAAAGTACTTGACATGCAACCATGGCCCATTTTTTAAGGCAACAAGTGGAGTAACCCTAGGGGTGCAAGTGTGCATTGTTTGTTTTTCATGCATGTTTATCTTTGAATTAGGTCAAGCTATTTGTTGGTTGATTTTTGCATACAAACCCTAAGTCTATCATGGCATAATTGAAAGCTTTTAAATGCGGAAATTTAAATGCTAAGCTATTACAACAATGATTATGGGGATGGGGATACAAGTTTGAATTTGGGGGATATTTGACAAGGAAATAAAATCTAAGTTATTACAACCATATCGAATGTATAGGATACAAATATTTAATTGTACAATATTTAAATAAATACAATAAATAAATAAGAATGTATTATGCACAAAATGATTTTTTATGTATGTGAAAGTATTTTTCAATGTGAAATATAAACAAAAATAAAAAGGTCAATTTTTGAATATTTTTGTCATTTTGGGCAAAACCCTAGTTTTTAAATAAATAGTAATATTTATTAATTATGTACAATGTATATTAAAAAAATAAAAAGTATATTGTAAAAAAGTATTTTTAGTGTCATATATTAATAAAAATAAAAATGTATTATTTTCATATTTTTATCCTAAGTATTCTAATAAATATAATATACAAGTATTTATATATATATATATTTACTAAACCTATTAAATATAAAAAGATAAAATTAATTATTTATGTATATGAAAAAAATAAATATTTAAGAAAATATTTTCAATGTGTAAATAAAAAATAATAACTGAAAACAAATATAATTTTTATATTATTTTTTATGGTTTTAGCAAAAGGTATATATATTTATTTACATACATATGTTAAATAAAACAAATAAATGCCAAATAAATGCAAAAAAAATGTGAAAAAATATTTTTGAAGTTTTTTATGTTTGGACAGAAAATATTAAGTCAGAATCAAAAAGAAAAATGCAAAAATGACAAGTATTTCACATAATGGGCCAGGGGGTGCAAATTGAAAAAAAGGGTGCAAACAGCAAGGATGGCTCAGGCCCAGCCCAAGCCATCATCTTCTTCCTCCAGCTTCTGTCAAACGCGCGCTTCCTTGTTCAAAATACAAACTCCTGATTCTTTGATTTTTAGCAAAAACTCATAACATAAACAATGTAGAGCATTAAATCACGAGTTCAAATATGTAAAAAACTTGACCTAACTCTAAGAAACCAGGGAGAATTTCTTCATCCCCAATTTCTGACCTAATTTTTCTTCAATGTTCATGGCTAAAATTCTCACAGCATGCTTAACATAAATGAAAAGTAATCATATGTATGGCTTTAGGGCTATGAGTAGAGCATGTTTCATTCACAAACCTAAGCATAACTCTTCCTAGATTAAGAGATAGAAGTCCATGGTTTTACCTGTTTCAGCTTGAATCGTGTACAGCAATGTGGCCAACTTCAATGGAGTTTGAGCTTCTGTACAACTTGCCTGAAGTCCAAGGAAGCTTCTCCAACACCTAGCTTGCTTTGAAACTGCCTGTATGGTGCTGTAGAAGTTCACCTGCACAACTTGAAAGTAAAAATGGAAAACGTGGTTAGGGGTGTTACAGCTTGTGTTTAGGGCTTGGGATAGTTTCAGTGGATGATATGGAAGGTGTTTGGACATGCTTGAGCAAAAACGCACGAGTGGATATGGTTATGGAGGTCAAGTTGCAGAACTTGCCCTGTTTTGCAGCAAAACATGGATTCTAAGTATGAGCAGGTCTTAGGGATGGATGAGTCGTGGTTTAGGCTTGCTTTGATGTATGTAAGATGTGAACAAAGTTTTTGTTTGGTTGTGTTGACAGGAAGTGAGAGTTGGTTATGATTTGCAAACTTGCTTGTTTTTGAAGTAAGAAGGTTCAAGTTGCAATGGAGGCCTGTGTACCCTCTCCATCTATGCTGTACAATTTGCTCTTGATAAATGGGATATATGGATTTGATTTGGCTCCAAGATCTGGCTTGTACTTCAAAGATTTTGGAATTTGACATAAAGTGATACTTTATCAAAATGGAAACTTTGCTTTTTCCAATTAAGGATTAGTTTAGCATGTAATGTCCAAATGGATGAAATAATACCTTAATACAATGGTTTGGAATTAAATTGAGGTGTGTGAAACTGGTTTTGAGGCCTGCAAGCTAGCATTGTACAAGCTGATTTGAAAATGCAAGTTGCCATGAACATGTTTTGGCCATGAATAAGAATGAGTTTTAGCCAACTTTGCAAATTCAATTCTCTCCAACCACAAGGGTGTTTGAGAAGTTCTTGGACAATTTGGAAATCTTGGATTGTGTACTACAATCCATCTTTGTAATGAAAATTGAAACTCCCATTGGAACCATGTAAAAAATGGCCAAGAAGTTGGACAAGAATCCTGCCTAGACAAGGGCAAAATTTCTCTAAGTTAAAAATGTTTTGCACCCTTGTTCCAAAAATCATAACTTGGGATACAAGCTTCCTTTGAGAAAACTTTGTGAATTAAAGTTGTAGATTTTTCAATGGAATACAACTTTCATGTTTCAAGTTTTGTTTGAATCCATTTGCATCTTGGTGAAAAAATGGGACAAAGTTAGGAAAAAATAAAAGTTTCATAACTTAGAAAAATTCTAAGTTATGAAAATTTCTCATTTTAAACCCTAATTTGCAATTTTGGGTTTCTTGATGAACAAGTTTCATAATTTGACATGTCTTGATGAAAAATAAATCTTGGCACTTGATTTTGACCAAAAAGTCAAAGTTTGACTTTTCAGTATATAGTCAAATTTTGCAGTTGACTGAAAAATTCATCTGTCAATCCTATGCATTTGAGATCTTTTGAACTTGTTGAATGGGTCAAGATAGTGCCATTGAGTCCTTGAGTCCATATATGAGCTTGGTTTGCCATTGGTTAGGTCAAACAGTCAAAAATTGCCTATGTGCAGTTAAAACCCTAAAAATGACCATTTTGCCCTTTTGGTGATCTGATCAAATTTCTTGTCGAATTGTGATCCAAACTTTACCAAATGGTTCATGTGAGTTCATAATGTTGATGTGGGTCAAAATTCATGAGGTTTGACTGTCAATTGGCCACAGTTGACTTTTCCCCCAATACAGCTGATTTCTAGGTCAACTGTCCAATTGACTGGGCAAAGATTGGAATCAAGGCTTGAAACTTGGTATGGATAAACTTGTGAGTCCAACATGAAGCATGAAACTCACTTTGGGCATTTTAGGTCAAAACATCCTTGTGCAAACTCAAACCCTAATTTGGGTCAACAGTGCAAGGAGGGGTCTTGAGCAGAGCAAACCCTAACTTGATCTTGAGTTCCAAGAGTCTTGTGGTGAGAAAATGTTGATGAAATGAGAGGGAAAATTTTGGGGTACAACACTAATCATTCCATTTAATTGCATTCTTGATGCCTATACGTGATATTGCCATTGTTAGGGTTTTATGTTCTTGTTTAGGGGTTTTCAATGCAGGCAAAATTGGGCTTTGATTCTGGTACCATGATGCTCGTGAGGATGAGACGAGTTTATTGGTACCAACACTTGTCATTTATCTAGCTCGTATACAATTTTTGAGATGAACAGGTTTGTACCTACAGAAAGCGTCCGTAGGTAAAAGCTCTGTTTGTTAAAGCGACAGAGAGAGGAAGAAGAAGCTTGCGTGGCAGCGTGTGACTCGTCTGTTAGAAATTTCGCGCATTTGGATGACCCCACTAGCTTGTTTTGAATATTATGTTTTGTTATTATTATTATCTCAACTAACCATCACAGCTCAGTTGGCAAGCAAGCGTTGGAATTGAGTATAGGGACCTGGGCTCGATCCCTAGGCCCCAATGTTTTATTTGTATTATTTTCAATTAGCTGATCCAGCGTGTTACCCATCATGAGGCTCACCATGCAACCTCAACATCCATCCTTTGAAGTCCAGCTAGCCAGATCCAATGCCTCTCCATTGAAGGTCCACCATATTCCTCAAGTCAACATCCACACCAAATCAAGCGTGGTCAAACAGGCTTGGAGTTATTTGGGCCCAGAAAAATCAGATTCAAACCCCCTCTTTGCTAACAACAACATAGGCCCATCTCTTCACTTTTTTATTCTCTTCTTTTTTTAATTCTTTTAATATTTTCTTTTAATTATTTTAATTAACACCATTAATCACTTTTTTTAAAAATAACAATCAAGAAATCATAAAAAATTAGAATTAGATTTTTTATCAAATTTAATTTTGTTAATTAATTAGATTAATATTAAAACTAGGGAAATTTTAACTTGTTTTTTACAATTAAAATCAATTAGAAAAAACTAGGTTAAGTTCTTGATTTAATTCTTTTCTTTTTTTCCCAAATAAAATAAAAAACATAAAAATAGGTTTAGAATAAATTAATTTGTTTTTCTTAATTTAAAATTAATTAGAACTTAGGATTTTCTTTTTAATTTAATTATTTCATTATTTTATTAAATAACAAAACATGACAAAAACATCTTTTTTTAATCAATCGCAAATAGGTTTAGTCAAGGGTCAAAACCCTAGTCGTCTCGTATTTAATTCGTCGCACGCTTGTTATTTATTTTGTCAATATTTTGTAACTGTTCATGGTTTGTAATAGTTAATTTAGGGTTTATTTTACTGTTTAAATCCCCGAGTTCTTGGCTATGTAATTAATCCCCCTCCCCGAAGCGTTGTAATAGCTAGGTTTATTTTCCCGCATTTTAATTCCCGCAAATATTTAACTGCTAGATGTATGCTAATAGGATTGTATGACAAGAATGCACGACAAGTTAATACAGTTAGAAAACCCTAATGTGAAAAGATAAATAACTGAAACAAATTACTCGCACATACCACTCTTAGGGTATACTCCAACTTCGGTTGCCTTCGGTAAACGATCATTAAGCATAGGGTGTCTTAGTGGTTGTCCTCCTGTCTAAAAAAGATCAAATGTCCCATTTGAATGTTGCCTCGGAAATGTTTCCTCGGAAATGTTGCCTCGGAAAAGATCTTAAGACTCTAGGGTTACTACTAAGGTGTCCTAACATTACTTTAGTGACCGTACATCCCTTTCGAATTGACCCTTACAAATTCCAACGATGGTGCTACCTATTCCTTAATAGTGGGATAGCGCTGTCTAAAGGAAACAAGAATAGAACCAATCTTTTTTCGAGTAGGTAGATGCTAGTAGGTACTTGCTCAAATCAAAACTTTTCACACTTACACTTTTTAAACAAATTTTCAAAACAACTTTGTCACACTTTTGAGGACTGATACAAGGGTTATCACGAAGTAAAACATTTTTCAAAACAAGGACACAAACACAAGCAATTTAAAAATGAGCAAGTACCTAAGAGCCCATGGAAAACCATGGATATAAAGGGTGCTAACACCTTCCCTTTCTATAATCTACCCCCCGTACTCAAAATCTCGAAAAAGAATTTTTTCTGTACTTTTTTCCTTTCCGGTTGGATGAAATAAAAGTCGGTGGCGACTCTTGCTTACCGCGACATTTTGCGAACACAAAACGCAAAACGCAAACCAGTATTAAATAGTCAGTTCTGCCACCGTATCATAGAACTGACGACTCTGCTGGAGAGATATAAGTGGGGTATACCTTAGGATCTAGGTCATCATAATTGCTTCTCTTGATTGCTTTGTTTTCTTTACTTTTGAGGGTTTTGTTTGGGGTTACTATAGATCCTACACCCGGATCTGGGGAATACCTTTTAGGTAAGTAGCAATAGACTGTGAGGGAACTGTACATCATATACCGATACGGTTGAAGCAGTAGCTACGTTGGTGTGGCACTTTGGTTGGTACCGGTATCCCTTGTGGAGAAACGAGGAGAATACAGGGCCACTGCATGGTATCGTTAAGCATCAACTGACCTTAGAAACTTTAATTTCCCAACTTGGCCATTAGAAAGTAGTGAGATAACTGGCCTCGGTGTAGAGCTGAGAACTGGTTGATACTCGATGCTACACTCATTGAGATCATACTCTCGAAATAATTTCGGCCGCAAGAAAAGATTGTGTGAGCTGAAACCATAACCGATGGAGGATGGTCAGTTATATTGAGATCCTCTAGAACCCGGTTACTTTTCTTGGACATGTTGAACCAACTTAACTTCAAGAGGGTATTACCTTTGACTTCATGCAAGCCTTAAACCTAAGGGTTTTGTGTGATTTGACTGTGTTTGCAATACTTGTGTTTGCTATACCTGTGGTTTATCATGACACCATGCATCATAACATGGCATTCATGCTTCATTACACTAACCATTTCAAAGACCAAGGGAATTTATCTTTGTTCTGTTTTGCAGATCATGGCTTTCATGCGTAGAAATACCATCTGTATCAACTTTGTGCAGATACCTTCCCAACTCAAAGAGCTAGCATCTAGAGTGTCTGAAACTTCTACTTTCATCAAGAGACACGGTCAACTTCTCAGCCTAGTTACTTCAAACCTTGATGAACAGATGATGAGCATACTATTTTAGTTCTTCGATCACAAGCATCACTGCTTCACCTTTTCAGATTATCAGTTGGTACCCACCTTGGAAGAATTCTCTCACCTATTGGGCATATCCATTCTTGAACAGGTACCCTTCACAGGTATAGAAGAGGTTCCTAAAATAGAAGTCATTGCCTCAGCTTTGCATTTGAAACTGGTTAATGTGGTATCCAATTGGGAAACTCGAAGCGGAGTCGAGGGTTTTTTAGCCAAATTTTTGATAGACCAGGCTCAACTATTTTGGGATGATTCGTATTTTCAGGCTTTTGAGGATGTCTTGGCTCTTCTTATCTATGGTTTAGTTCTCTTCCCTAATCCAGACTCTTTCGTAGATGTGAACGCTATCAAGATTTTCCTTTCTCGCAACCCTGTACCTACCTTGCTTGGAGATATTTTGCATGCTCTCCATACTCGTACCATGAGGAGAAGAGGGACTCTTATGTGCTGCATGTCGTTGCTGTCGAGGTGGTTTATTTCTCACCTCCCTAAGTATGTACTGAAGAATGAAGAAGGTTTGGGTTGGTCGCACAGAATAATGTCACTCGCTCATACAGATATTCTTTGGTGTTCCCGGACTATGGAAGACACTGTTGTTATTGACCGCTGTGGGGGGTACCGTAATGTCCCATTACTTGGTATCAGAGGGGGTATAACTTACAATCCTTGTCTAGCATTGCGACAATTTGGTCGTGCTCAAAGGGATGTCCCCGTGAGTTCCTTCTCGAGGATATTGTGTTCGACTATGAGGATGATGTTAAGGGGCATCGCAGGAGGTTCGTACGAGCTTGGGGCATGGTAAACAGATCTGACCCCAAAGAGTTGGGACCGAAGACTTCCCTTCCTATGCAGCCTTACCTCCAATGGGTCCGAGCTCGTTCCCAGAAGCTTATGATGCCTTATGCGGCCATATTACCAGTGATTGTGGAGCCCACTACTGAAGAAGGCATTCCTTACACGGTTCTCTATCCTTACATGCCCACTGAACTTGGGGAGTTACAGATGTCTTGGATTCAGATGATGAAGGAGCGGGATACTTACAGGGATCAGTTCCATGCTCAAGAGAGGAAGGTTTTAAAGCTCACCAGGCAGCTCGAGGAAGAAAGAGTGATCAATGATTACATCAGTACAAAGAGAAAGCGTCCATGGGACTTTTGATTTTGCTTTTCTAGTTTTAGATTCGTTTTATTTACTTATTTTGTAACGCCTTAAAGGCATGTTGAACCTTCAAATTTAAGCTAATAAAGTTTTTTGTTTATTTTGGTTTGCAAATTTAAATTTCCCAAAGTCTTTGAAATCATTACATGTGCATCCCATTATCATACACATCATTACAGGTACCACTACAGGTTTCTCATCTTCTTCGCTGTCTATTTCATCAAAAATGTCTTCTAATCAAGCCATCAAAGATCTTCAGACACAGAACGCCCAGTTCCAACAGATGTTCATAAGTTTGGCTAAAGGGCAAGAGGATTTTAAAGCCCTCATTCTGAAAGAGAAGAAGAAGAAGAAGACTGGTATTCTGAATATGGGTAGAAGATTTAGAGAAAGGTTGAAGCATCAAACTGATATGACCTCTTCATCCAAGGAAGGGGAGAACCAAGAGGGGGAAAAGGACCCTAGTCCTGCAATCTCTGACAATGATACTGATTACAATGATGAGCAATATCCTCCTGCTGAGGATAAATACAAGCAGCTAGAAGGCCGTCTGAGTTCTATGGAAGTTCAGAAGATACCTGGTTTGGATTTCTGAGAAATGGGACTGGTATCGGGAGTGGTCATCCCTCATAAGTTCAAAGCTCTAGTTTTTTCCAAGTACGATGAAGTGTCCTGCCCAAAACTCCATCTCCGTTCGTATGTCCGAAAAATCCAACCCCATACTGCCGACAAAATTTTGTGGGTGCATTTCTTTCAAGATAGTCTGTCAGGGACTCAGCTTGAATGGTTCTACTAGTTCGAGGGAGCCAGTGTCCGAAACTGGGAAGATCTTGCTGCTGTTTTCTACAAGCAGTATCAGTACAATGCCGACCTTGATCCCACTCGTACTTAACTCTAGAGTATGCCCATGAGTGTAGGTGAAGGTTTTAAAGATTATGCTTAAAAGTGGAGAGACTTGGCTGGGAGAGTCCAACCCACTTTGTTTGATAGGGAGTTAGTTTATATGTTTCTGGGGACGCTATCTGGTCCATTTTTCAATCACTTAATCGGCAGCTCGTCATCTGGCTTCACCGAGCTGATTTTAACTGGAGAAAGAGTAGAAGCTGGAATTCGGAGTGGTAAAATACAGAAGGATGCATCCTCGAGTTCAACAAAGAAGCCTTTCGCTGGCAAGAAGGAAGCCAGTGCGGTCTATAGCCCGAGGGGCCAAAGCAGATCTGAACACCGTCAAACGGTAAATGTTGTAGTGATACCAAGACCCGCAGTTGCTCCACAATGCAACAATCAGCAAAGGGTGGAAAGACCACAACGGCAGTTTACCCGCATCAGCATGACTTTGGCTGAAGTTCTGCCTCATCTTTTAAAATCTAACTTGGCAACCTTGAGAGAGGCTCCCAAGAATTCGAATACTACCTCTCCCAGATGCAATCCCAATGCGCGGTGCGCCTACCATTCTGAGAGTCCAGGCCACGATACAAATGATTGTTGGGCTCTGAGAAACAAAATACAATACTTGCTTGAAGCCAAGGAAATAGAGTTCGATGCTCCAGAAAAGCCGAATGTTATAACTGCTCCCATGCCCAAACATGGTCGTGAAGTTAATGTTGTTGACACTGATTTGTTTGTGACCTCTGTTGAAGAAATTTCTACTCCTCTTATGACTGTTAAGAAGAATTTTTTGTTGGTCGGTTTATTTCCGGGTTATGGTGAAGGTTGCCACATATGTTCGATTCTACCTTCTGGTTGTCGTTTGTTGAAGTCAGGAGTTCAGCGCCTGATGGATAATAAAGAAATTTTGTTTGAGAAGACTATGATTCCTGTGGTTCCAAATGAAGACGTTGCCATTATAACCATTTTTGCCAATCCTTCCAAGGTTTCCTTGAGAACACCTGTTAGGATTACACCTGTTCAAAGAATTGCTCCGCTAATAATCATTGTTCCTGGTCCCATCTCGTACATCTCAGATAAGGCTGTCCCATGGAATTATGGTGCTGATGTGTATTATCATGGCGTTAAGAAAGAGCTGAAGAATAAAGAAGCTGATACTAATGTCAATAATATTGTCGGGACTAGTAAAGTTACCCGAAGTGGAAGGGTCTTCTCTCCCTAGATTTCCCCGAAGACTATCATCAAGCCTACTGTTATTCCAACTGCTGCTCCAACCAGCACTCCTGACATTTATCCTGTTCCTGCTCCAGTTATTACACCTGCTACTATTCATATTCTTACTCCAGTTATCACCCCTACTGCTGAGCCATCTAGGACTCGGGGCAAGGAAATTATAGGTGAGCCTGCCCGGACGGAGGCACCTAAGAAAATTGTTGTGGAAGCCTCTAAACAAGAAATAGAGGAAATACTAAAAACTATCAAGAAGAGCGACTACAATGTGGTCGAGCAGCTGGGGCAGACCCCGTCAAAGATATCCATGTTGTCTCCGATGTTATGTTCTGAAGCCCATGCGAAGGATTTGACTTCATTTCTCAAGACTGTGCATGTGCCACAGGAAACTTCAGCAGATCAGTTCAAAGAATATGTGGCCAGCCTGACTGCTGACAATGGGCTAGGTTTCTCAGATACGGATCTGACAATGAAAGGAAGGAAGCATAATGATGCTCTGCATGTCTCGATTGAGTGCAGGGGCACCACTATGGCTCATGTGCTGGTAGATACCGAGTCTTCACTGAATGTTCTACCAAAGAAAGCGTTGAACTATTTGGATTGTGAGGGTTTGATTCTAAAACCTAGTAACATTGTGGTAAGGGCTTTTGACGGATCAAAGAGAATGGTGCACGGGGAGGTGGACATCCCTGTCAAAGTGGGCTCTCAGAATTTTGGGTCCACCTTCTACGTAATGGATATCAAGCCGTCGTATTCTTGCTTGCTGGGTCGTCCTTGGATCCATGAGGCTGGGGCAGTTACTTCCACACTCCATCAAATGTTAAAATACCCGGTGAAGGGAAAGATTGTCACAGTGCGAGGTGAAGAAGAATATATGGTGAGTCACCTAAATTCCTTCCTCTATGTAGAGATGGATGGGGAATTCATAGAAACTCCTTGTCAGAATTTCGAAAAGGTCCCTCAGGTCTTGGCATCAATCGAAGTTACTACCAACAAACCTCCATGGCTTCTCTCAAGGACGCCAGGGTTGTAGTCGAAGAAGGTGGGTGTTCCAATTGGGGTCAGCTCCATGATTTTACTCACAAAACTGATAAATTTGGTTTGGGCTTCACCACAGAGGCTCAAAGGACTGTTAGGCGTGCTCAGGCTGGAAGACCTCCGCTACACATCAGTAATCGTGGAATTAATGCAATTGAAGATAGTGAAGAGGATTCAGACATCGACAGCTGGATCTACCCAACAACCAACGGTGGACCGAATAATTGGACGGTGAAGGACTTCATACTTGTTTCTTTTATTCTGCAGTAATTGACTCATTTCTTTTAAAATTTGTAATAAACAATTTGAAACTTTACGGCCCGGTGCCTTGCCCGAGGCACCTTAGCTTTGCTTGTGAGGGCTATTATTTGTCATTTCATATATCATTAATAAAGCATTGGACGTTTCTTGCATACAAATTTTGCGCTCCTTGTTTTTCTTTTCTGTTTCTCACTTTATCAAAACAGATATTCTCTTACACACACTCATGTATCATAATGCAGATCCATATCCACTCCGGATCCCATTGACAACAGCTCTGCTATTGCTAGTTATGACTTCAAAAATCCGATCAATCAAGCCGAGGACGAAGGTGAGGATGATTGTGAGGTGCTTGGAAAACTTGCTAGACTATTACAGCACGAAGAAAGGGCCATACAGCCTCATGAAGAGCCAGTTGAGTCAGTGAATTTGGGTACAGAGGAAGACATGAAAGAGGTTAAAATAGGTGCGAATCTGGAGCCTAGTGTCAAACAACGGTTAATATAGATGATACACGACTATGTTGAGATCTTTGCCTAGTCTTATGAAGACATGCCTGGTTTGGACACTGATATTATGGTACATCACCTGCCGACTAAAGAAGACTTCCCTCCGGTAAAGTAGAAGGTCCACCGTATACACCCTGAAATGTCAGAGAAAATCAAGGCAGAGATCATGAAACAGTTCGACGCAGGATTCTTAGCTGTCACTTCTTATCCACAGTGGGTTGCCAACGTTGTTCCGGTACCTAAGAAGGATGGTAAGTTACGGATGTGTGTGGACTACAGAGACTTGAACAGGGCAAGCCCCAAGGATGACTTCCCACTTCCTCACATTGATGTTCTAGTCGACAACACCGTGCAGCACAAGATCTTCTCCTTCATGGATGGTTTTTCTGGATACAACCAGATCAAGATGGCTCCTGAGGACATGGAGAAGACAACCTTCATTACATAGTGGGTCACCTTCTGTTATAAGGTAATGCCTTTTGGGTTGAAGAATGCTGGGGCAACTTATCAGTACGCCATGGTTGCTTTGTTCCATGATATGATTCACCACGAGATCGGAGTTTATGTTGATGACATGATAGCCAGGTCCCATACTGAGGAAGAGCACCTTGATCATCCCCAGAAACTGCTTGACAGGTTGAAGACGTACAAGCTGAGGTTGAATCCGAACAAGTGTACCTTCGGGGTAAGGTCTGGTAAGCATCTGGGTTTTGTTGTCAGTGACAAAGGTATTCAGGTAGACCCCGCAAAGGTAAAAGCCATACAAGAGATGTCGGCTCCCCGCACAGAGAAGGAAGTTAGAGGTTTCTTGGGACGTCTGAACTATATCCCCAGGTTCATTTCACATCGGACTGCTACTTGTGAGCCAATCTTCAAGCTGCTGAAGAACGATCAAGTGGTAAAGTGGAATGATGAATGCCAGATTTCTTTTGAAAGAATCAAAGAATACCTTCAAGAACCCCCAATTTTGTTGCCTTCAGTTGAAGGAAGACCTTTGATATTATACTTGACAGTGCTGGATAATTCAATGGGGTGTGTGTTGGGGAAGCATGACGATTCTGGCCGAAAAGAGCATGCCATTTACTACCTTAGCAAAAAGTTTACTGACTGTGAGACCCGATACTCATTGCTCTAGAAAACTTGATGCGCTTTGGCATGGGCTACTCGTCGGCTGAGACAGTATATGCTGACTCACACCACCTTGTTGATATCAAAGATGGATCCGATCAAGTATATTTTCGAGAAGCCCGCTCTCTCCGGAAGGATAGCAAGATGGAAAATGATCTTAACTGAGTAAGACATCTAATACACAACCCAAAAAGAAATCAAAGGGAGTGTATTAGTGGATCATTAGGCGCATCAGGCCGTGGATGACTACCAGTCCATGAATTTCGAGTTCCCGGATGAGAATATCATGTTGGTAACCGACTGCGAAGAACCTGGACTGGATGAAGGACCCGAGGAGGGATCCCGATGTTCTATGTATTTTGATGGAGCCTCGAACGCATTGGGTAATGGCATTGGCATTGTAATTATATATCCTAAGGGCTTTCATACTCCGTTCACCGCCCGATTATGTTTTAACTGCACCAACAATATGGCGGAGTATGAAGCATGTATCATGGGTCTTCGAGCGGCCATTGACCTAAGGATTAAGTTCTTGAGGGTATTCGGAGATTCCGCTCTGGTAATAAGTCAAATCAAAGGCGAGAGGGATACGAAGCACCCGAATCTTATTCCTTACAAAGAATATGTACTGACATTGCTCCCACACTTTGAGGAAATAACCTTTGAACATTTCCCAAGAGAAGAGAACCAGTTGGTGGACGTTCTAGCTACCATGTCTTCTATGTTCAAAGTTAGGTGAGACAATGAAGCTCCCCAGATTACCATTGAGAGGTTGGATGAACCCGCACATTATTGTGACATTGAGACTGAAGAGGTAGTAGATAAACACTGGTTTCATGAGGTAAAGAGGTATCTTAAGGCTCAAGAATACCCCGAGGGGGCATCTATTAATGATAAGAAGTTTCTGAGAAGGTTTGCTGGGAAGTTCTTCATCAACAATGGAATTCTCTATAAGTGTAACCATGATTCAACCTTACTGCGGTGTGTAGACAAGAGCGAGGCAGAAATGATCATGGCAGAGTTACATGAAGGCACTTTCGGAACCCATTCTAGTGGACATACCATGGCAAAGAAAATCCTACGGGCAGGATATTACTAGTCCACTATGGAAGCCGATTGTTATCATCACACTCGCTCCTGTCATAAGTGCCAAGTCTATGCTGATAAGGTGCATGTACCTCCGGTTCCCCTGAATGTTTTGACATCTCCTTGGCCTTTTGCGATGTGGGGCATTGATATGATCGGCGAGATCAGACCTACTGCATCTAACGGGCATCGCTTCATTCTAGTAGCCATTGATTACTTTACAAAGTGGGTCGAGGCAGCTTCCTTTGCTACAGTAACCAAGAACGTCGTGACGTGGTTCTTCCGACACAATCTGATCTGTTGATATGGTGTCCCAGAGAGAATTATTACTGACAATGGTACAAATCTCAATAACACAATGATCACCAAGCTCTGCAAACAGTTCAAGATTCACCATCATAACTCTTCTCCCTACCGGCCGAAGATGAATGGGGTTGTTGAAGCGGCTAACAAGAACATCAAAAAGATTGTGCAGAAGATGACGATGACATACAAAGACTGGCACGAGATGTTACCATTCACCCTTCATGGGTACCGTACCTCAGCAAGGACGTCGACAGGGGAAACACCCTACTCTTTGGTGTATGGCATGGAGGAAGTCCTGCCCATTGAAGTCCAGATACCCTCTCTCAGGATTATGAAGGATGCGGGTTTGAACAAAGACGACTGGATCCAAACCCGACTTGATCAGCTGAATCTAATCGATGAAAAGAGACTTACTGCTATCTGTCATGGTCAGACGTATCAAAAGCGAATGATCAAGGCTTTTAACAAGAAAGTCAGATGTCAATAATATCAAGTAGGGGATCTAGTGATCAAACGCATCATACTACCGCAGGGTGATCCCAGGGGTAAATGGACCCCCACCTACGAAGGGCCATTTGTGGTTAAGAACATTTTCTTGGGAGGAGCTATGATTCTAACCACCATGGATGGTGACGACCTTCCTCACCCCGTCAGTGCAGACATAGTGAAAAGATACTACGCATAATCAAAGACCCGCTAGGTTGACTGGCCTAGGCAAAAATAAGGGCTTCCCGGTGAACCAAAAGGGTTCGGGCAAAAGTAAGGGATGAAAATGAAAGAAACTGTACACCTGGCAAGTCGAAAACCTGAAAAGGCGACTTGGGAAAAAAAGGGTATCCCGGTGGACTGAAAACCCGAAAGGGCGGTCCAGGCAAAAATTAGGGATTGAAGCGTAACACTATGTCTCATGGGATCATCTCGCAACCAGACGTCGGTATCGACTATCAAGCTCGGACGGTGCCAATCAATCTGATCCACCTTCGACCAAGTAGCGAAGTGATGAGACGCTTGAAGATATAAAGGTAATAGCAGAGTTGGAACCCAATGGGGTCGTTTCACATAGCTGTTTTTCTTTCTTTTACACAAATTATAATTTCTATCTTTCGGCGGCGTTCTCTTACTAGGACGTCAACCTCCTTGTACAAAACGCCTATTACGGGCCAACTTCAAAAATCAATACAATTCATTTTTATAAGAAATTTCAATTTGTTTTTCTTTTTCTGTTTTGTTTTGCAAGAACGTCCAATGATTCATTTTTTATATATGCATTTGAAAATAATTGTTGCTCATAAATATTTACACAAGAAACAAAAGACGATTACTCGTAATTCCAGAAACAGGGAAAAATAAGAAGTGCCCAAACCTTACAGTTACTCTGCCCATCAGATACTGGGATAGAGCCAACTTGAGAACATGAGTAGTGGTACATACACTCCCCACAGTGTAAAAAGTATCCAAAGACAGTGATGTTAGCTTTCCCGAACCGGACATAACTCTCCTCAGCTGAGGTTCACAATCGCGAGTGAGTCAGTAAATTTTTCCCCAAGCAGAGTTTATTTCTCTCACAAGCAGAAATTCAATCTCCAACAGAATTCATTATCACCGGCAACGGAAACTCATCCCCGGTGGAGTTTATTTCTCCAAATCGGCATATCTATCAACAAAGTATCTCCTCTCCAATAGAGTTGTTCTCCCGCAGAGTTATTCTCAAATAGGGTCTCTTTCGGCAAAATATTCGCCAGCCGAGGGGCAAATCCCCAGCATAGTCATCTTGTTCACCATCCCCAACAGAAGCAGAGGAACTATGGTTCTTTACAAGCAGTCAATAATACTATTTCTCATACTCTCCAAATGGCAGTCAGAGATTTATTTTCTCGGACTCAGATTATTACGTCAGCATTTCATGTTCATACATCATGACATGTGCATACATTACATATAACATAACCTCAGTTATTTTGAGAATCTCATCACAACGTATCTCATGCATCGCACATAACTAACCCTGTATTTCTTTCAGGAAAGATAATTATTATCAATAATTTCCAGCAGGTCCAAGATCAACACTCGAAGCTAACCAGAGTAATCATCGGTGCGACAGATACAACCTTACCTAGGTTTCTTCCAGTAGTCCCACACCGACTCATCACAAGGCAATCTCACCCAGGTTCCTTCTCACAGCCCTACTATCCAGGCTTTCATATCGAAGTAACCCTACTATCCAGGTTCCTTCTCACAGCTCTATTATCCAGGCTTTTCATATCGAAGTAACCCTACTATCCAGGTTCCTTCTCACAGCCCTAATATCCCGGCTTTCATATCAAGGTAACCCTACCATCCAAGTTCCTTCTCACATCCCTACTATCCATGCTTTCATATCAAAGTAACCCTACTATCCAGGTTCCTTCTCACAGCCCTACTATCCAGGCTTTCATATCGAAGAAACCCTACTATCCAGGTTCCTTCTCACAGCCCTACTATTCAGGCTTTCATATCGAAATAACCCTACTATCCAGGTTCCTTCTCAAGCCCTACTATCCAGGCTTTCATATCGAAATAACCCTACTATCCAGGTTCCTTCTCACAGCCATACTATCCAGGCTTTTCATATCGAAGTAACCCTACTATCCAAGTTCCTTCTCACAACCCTACTATCCCGGCTTTCATATCAAGGTAACCCTACCATCCAAGTTCCTTCTCACAGGCCTACTATCCAAGCTTTCATATCAAAGTAACCCTACTATCCAGGTTCCTTCTCACAGCCCTACTATCCAGGCTTTCATATCGAAGCAACCCTACTATCCAGGCTCCTTCTCAAAGCCCTACTATCCAGGATTTCATATCGAAGCAACCCTACTATACAGGTTCCTTCTCACAACCCTACTATCCATGCTTTCATCTCGAAGTAACCCTACTATCCAGGTTCCTTCTCGTAACCTTACTATCCGGGTTCTTTCTTTCTTATCCCCAGACAGCAGTCCACAACACTGTCAGACCAGGACCCGATCAAACACAATTGATTTCACATTTCCCCAGTAAGTCGTGGTGCAGCATGTACCCCGACCAAACACACAGTTCACTTCCGCTTCCCAAACCGAAATTATTCCCCAGTAGAGTAACAGACAACTGAAGCTCCTAAAACTCTATTTCTCTCAAGACAAAGACCAGCATTCCCCAGCGAAGTCCTCCTCAACAACAGGTATACTGGTTCTCACAAAGGAATCTCTTGTGCGATCGACACTTCTTCGGATGGCATCTTTAAGCCCGTCTCCGACAATTCTCTAGAAAATACCAAATGGCATCTATAAGCCCATTCTGGATATCACAAATCAAGTATCACTTTATGCGAGTGCAAATTTCTGGGCACTCTAGTGTTCAATCATCTTCCACCTTCAGATCACGAAAGGCAGACGAGCCAATCTACATCCTCAGGTTTAAGAAGATTGAACAGGGGCAGTTGTTGTACCCCAAAGTTTTCCCTCCCATATTTCTCAACACATAGCAAGTGAGGTCCCCAAATTGCTCAAGGAAGTTCAAAAGTTGACCAGACAAACTCTCTCCTAAGGTAGTCTACCTCAAATTAGGGTTTCCATTTTCATCAAGATGTGTGAACCACACAGGACTCAAAGTCCCACCATTGTCCTAATATGTTCTCAAGATCATCCATATCAAGTTTCAAGCCTTGCAGAAGAAGTTTTCTCAGTCAATTGCTCAAGTGCGTGAAAATCAGCTGTGCTAGGTCAAAAGTCAATTGTGGCCCACATACAGTCAAACTCCAAGATTTTTGGTAAACATTCTCATTTTTAAGTATTATTCATCATTTGATCAAGGGTTGGTCATGATTCCTCAAGGATTGCTCACAATTCATCAAAACCCAAAAGTTGTTAAATTAGGGTTTTGTAGGAAAAGTCAACTCAACTTTGACCAAGCATAACTTTCTCATACTTTATCAGAAATGACCCGTCCAAAGCTCATTTTGAATAGGATTCAATTACATACAATTAATCTTCAGTTCCCAAGTTCAGAATATACACTCAGAAAAAGATATGAATTTTGACATTATAGGTCATTTTGAAAAGTCAACAAAAACACCTTTTGGGTCAAAGCTTCATACATGAACATGGAAGATTAAATTGAGATGAGATCAAAAGGGTTGATTAGAGGATACCCTAAGCTTTCTAAAAAGTCCAAGAACACCTCTCTAGGGTCAAAATTGAGAGAGTTATTCGTTGGCCAAGTTGACCATTTTTGCAAAATTGCCAAAAGTCAAATGTGTTCAAATTTGCATTTTTTGCTAAATGGGCCAAACTTTTATGCTTGCACTTCAATTATAATGTGGTCCACGACCCAAATGATTACTCACTCATTATTTTCTTCATTTTTCAATTTATTTTGATTTTTTATTAATTAAATAGTGCATTAAATCAAATAAATAATGAAAATTATCAAAGATATGATTTGATTTGTTTTTTTGACAGTTTGGAAATCAAGATATGCTGAGTAAACAAGATCAATTCGAGTTAAGGCCAATTGGTACAAGAAAGACATAATTTGGCTCAAAATAGGAACATATCATACAACTTGAAAATCAAATCAAATCTTGGATAAATGCAAAGATTCATGCCAAGTTTGTTAACCTAATTCATTCTAGGTTATATAATGAAGCTTGCCAGATCAAAAAACAAGGGTTAGAGGTCGTGAGAAAGGAAGAACAAAATTGAAAAATCCCAAGAAAAGTGTGAGACGAATTTCACTCTACAGGCCAATTCAAGGTGCACTCGCCATTCCAATCGCTTGCTAGACATCCCAGGAAGCTATTCCAATCATTCCCAGGGCCTGAAACACTCAGAAGCTCGTTCTACAACTCACGCGGTTTGGTATATTTTTCAAATTTGGTTATTGCAATTTACGCATCATTAGCACTTTTGATTTATATATTCTTGTTTATCATCATGTTTGCAAGCTAATATTCCATTTAATTGCATTCTTGATGCCTATACGTGATATTTCCATTGTTAGGGTTTTATGTTCTTGTTTAGGGGTTTTCAATGCAGGCAAAATTGGGCTTTTATTTTGTCAATATTTTGTAACTGTTCATGGTTTGTAATAGTTAATTTAGGGTTTATTTTACTATTTAAATCCCCAAGTTCTTGCCTATGTAATTAATCCCCCTCCCCGAAGCCTTGTAATAGCTAGGTTTATTTTCCCGCATTTTAATTCCCGCAAATATTTAACTGCTAGATGTATGCCAATAGGATTGTATAACAAGAATGCATGACAAGTTAATACAGTTAGAAAACCCTAATGTGCAAAGATAAATAACTGAAACAAATCACTCGCACATATCACTCTTAGGGTATACTCCCACTTCGGTTGCCTTCGGTAAACGATCATTAAGCATAGGGTGTCTTACTGATTACCCTCCTGTCTAAAAAAGATCAAATGTCACATTCGAATGTTGCCTTGGAAATGTTGCCTCGGAAAAGATCTTAAGACTCTAGGGTTACTAATAAGGTGTCCTAACATTGCTTTAGTGACCGTACGTCCCTTTCGAATTGACCCTTACAAATTCCAATGATGGTGCTACCTATTCCTTAATAGTGGGATAGCGCTGTCTAAAAGAAACAAGAATAGAACCAATCTTTTTTCGAGTAGGTAGATGCTAGTAGGTACTTGCTCAAATCAAAACTTTTCACACTTACACTTTTTAAACAAATTTTCAAAACAACTTCGTCACACTTTTGAGGACTGATACAAGGGTTATCACAAAGTAAAACATTTTTCAAAACAAACACACAAACACAAGCAATTTAAAAATGAGCAAGTACCTAAGAGCCCATGGAAAACCATGGATAGAAAGGGTGCTAACACCTTCCCTTTCTATAATCTACCCGTCGTACTCAAAATCTCGAAATAGGATTTTTTCTGTACTTTTTTCCTTTTCGGTTGGATGAAATATAAGTCAATGGCGACTCTTGCTTACCGCGGCATTTTGCAAACATAAAACGCAAAACGCAAACTAGTATTAAACAGTCAGTTCTGCCACCGTATCACACACTTGTTAAAATAATAAGAACTAGCAATGGCCAAGAATTTTTAATGCCTTAGTTTTACTCCTCTAAAGGCATAATACATCAAACTAGTTGTGTCGAATCTCCCCAACAAAATGGAAGGGTGGAGAAAAAACACCAACAAGTTCTAAATATAGGTAGAGCCTTGTTATTTCACTCAAATTTACCGAAACAATTATGGTGTTATGTTGTTTCCCATGTTGTTTTTATTATGAACAAAGTAGCAAGTCTTATCCTTGATAATACATCACCTTATTTTCTAATGCACCAAACACTACCTAACCTATATCTTTTAAAAGTGTTTGGCTCATTGGTTTATGCTTCCACTTTACAATCTCATAGAACCAAACTTGAACTAAGGGGTAGGAAATGTGTTTTCCTTAGTTTCAAACCTGGGATGAAAGGTTATATCACATATGATCTCAATAACAAAGAAATCTTTGTCTCCAGAAACACAAAACACCATGAAAATGTATTACCCTACAACCCTACTTCTAAACCACCAAATTGATCCTATAACTTCCCCATGAAATCCACTTCCACATAACATACTAACCCATCTGACCTTTCCCTTACCAACACACCATTATCTACTCATGTACTACCTGATACACAAACCCTGAAATCTACTGAGCACGCATTTGAACCCATATCCAACCAAGATATCCCTAATTCCACCAAACCTTCCAGACAGAAACATAAACCTTCTTATTTAGCAGATTATGCGTGCAATTCTTCATATGATTCAACTGAATCTAAATCTTCAGGTATTCTCTATCCTATCACTAATTTTCATTCCTTTTCTCATCTATCTCCTACTCAACATGTTTTTTCTGCCTCACTTACACATAGTACTGAACCTAAATCTTATAAAGAAGCTAGCCTATCTACACATTGGCTAACAACCACAAATTATGAGTTAGAAGCACTTGAAAAACTTGGCACTTAGACCATTGTATATATACCTCCCCATGTTAAACATATAGGAAATATGTGGGTTTTCAAGGTTAAGCATCGGGATGATGGAACCAATGAGAGGTACAGGGCATGATTAGTAGCTAAAGGCTACAATAAAATAGAAGAACTTGATTTCTTTGAAAATGTAGCAAAACTTACTATAGTTAGAATGTTGCTAGCTTTGACATCTGCCTACAACTGCCATTTACATCAATTGGATGTAAATAATGCGTTCCTTCATAGGGACCTACAAGAGGATGCCTATATGACAATACCATATGGAGTAACTTGCAGTAAACCTAATCAAGTATGCAAGTTACTCAAAAGTATCTATGGACTTCAACAATTCATCAAAAAATGGTATGAAAAATTAACATATATATTGCTTCAGGAGGGCTACACACAATCCACGTCTGACTATTCTCTTTTCACACTGAAAAATTCCACTAAATTCACTGTTCTCTTAGTTTATGTAAATGATGTAATATTAACATGCACTTCTCTTCATGAATTTCATAGAATCAAGACTGTCCTTGACATCAAATTTAAGATCAAGGATTTAAGAGTTCTCAAGTATTTTTTGGGCTTAGAAGTAGCATCTCCCAATCTAGTATTACTATTTCTCAGAGAAAATACTGCTTAGATCTTCTAAATGATTCTGGTCTGTTAGGATCAAAACCTGGAGCTACTCCTCTTTGATTAAGATTTTATAATTGATTGGTTTTAGTCTTTCCATACAAACCCTAATTACTAGCATTTGTATATAAAGCGATAAATTGCGGAATTTAAAATTACTACGCTATTACAATACTTGTGGGAGGGGGTGTACAAATTATAAATGGGGATTGCAAGAAAATAAACCTAATTATCTATTACAACCATATTGAATTGGATAAATAATGTACAAAAATGAATAAATATACAAGAATGTAAATGTGAAGGAAATGGATATTTTGTTTGGATTTTTTAGGAAAAGGGTTTTTGTTTTAACCTAAATAACTTAAAGAGAAATAGTTAAGTAAATTAGTAAAAAATGAAACCTTAATTTACTAGGAAAAGAATTTAAATAAAAAAACCTAATTTATTAATTGATTAAAAGAGAAATTAAGTTTGTAAGATGAATATTTTTGGTCTTAAAAATAATTTATAGTATTATAAAATATTTTTGGTCTTTTTATATTAAAATAATATTTTAATGGTGTAAAATAAAATAACTAAAACCCTAGTTTTTTAATTAAATTTACAAATCAAATTAGTAAAATAAATAAAGTATGATTAAATAAAATAATTTTTTTGTGTAAAATATAAATCTAATGTTTCTATATTTTATTTTTATTTTTTAGTATTAGATGAAATATTTAAGAAAATAAATAAATAAAAATGAGCAAAAGAAAATAAAATAGGCCAGGGGTGTGAGTAGCCAGCAGGGGGGTCAGCAGTAAGAAAAAAATAAAAGCCCAAGACTGTTAGGCCCAGGCGCCTGTCCAAAAAGTCAGAATGTGAGAAATATGCAAAAAAAAAATCCAAAAGGATACCACTGGGGCTCGAACCCAGGTCCCTATAGTTACAGGCACGCGCTTCTACCACTGGGGTGGCTATACATCCGTTTATATAAACAAATCAATAAATATATGATAGTAAACAAGTCCATGGCCTGAACTTCATCTTCAACCTCACGCCCAACCAGAGCCTCTGTATCTTGTTCAATTCTCAACAAAAATGAAAAATGTAAATAGGAAACTTGTAGCAAATTTCCTCACGATTTCAGAAATGCAAAGCAATAAAATTATAGATCAAAGACAAGCATGAATTTTAATGGCCCTAATCTGAACCCTAAAAATTTTCAGAAACTTCAATCTTAAAATTCTCTAAGCTCAAGCAATATAATGAAAACTATGGACATGGTTAGCTTTAGGGCAATGATATCTACATTTTTCATTCACAAGTAAACCATTAATGATTCCTGTATGAAGAGTTCAAAAGTCAGAAAACTTACCTTACAAGAGGGTATCGGGTTTGGAGTTTGAGTAGCTTTTAGTGAGTTCCAATGATTGGATTAGCTTCCTCAAGTTCCCAGGAAGCTAATTGGATGCTTAGCTTGAGCTGAAAGTGCCTGAGGAGTTCTGGAGAAGTCAAGGTGCAAGGTGTTGTTTTTGAAAATGGTGGATGATGATGGAGGTGTTACAGTGGTGTTACAGGTGTTGGGATTGTTTGTGTATGTTGTTTAGGAACTTTTGAAAGTGAAAGGCCAAGAAACGCACGAGCAAATTTGGAGATTGGATTCAAAACTCAGAAATGGCAAGTTTTGAAGTGTTTTTGGTGATTCTGTGTTCTTGGTGTTTTCAGGGCTTAAGCATGTGTGGGATTTGTGGCAAATAACTTGTGTATCTATAAGCAAAATGGTTGGAGTGCTTTGGAGATTCAGAAGTATAAGTTACAAGCTAATTGCTAGGTTACTTGATTTTGAAGAAAAGTGGGAAGACAAGTTTCAATGTGTAGTACAAGCATGGGCTGGGTGATTGTAAGTATCTAAACAAGTTTCTCTTGAGTTATGGAACTTGTATGATCATAAGAAAACAATTGCAAGGCTCAAGAACAAGTTTTGTGCAAAAAACTACTTTATCAAAATGGCAATGTGCACTTTCTTTCCAAAATGGATATAAAGCATGGCCTTGCATTGAATGCTTGAATTGAGACCTCTAACAGTTGTGCAAGCAATTAATTATTGAGTGCCTAACAATTTTGAGGCCTGCAAAGTAGAGGTTATGCAGCATAAGTTTGAATTTTGAATTTTGTTCATCACAAAATGACTTGTAATTCAAGTGTGAAAACCCTAACTTCATCTCTTCGATTCTCCCTACTCAAAAATGATCTCAAGGAGTTCTTGGACATTTTGGAAATCTTGTAATGTGCTCTACAACTCATATTTGAGTAACTTTTAAAAATTCCCCTTGGAACTATATGAAAAAGTGCCATGAAGTTGGGTCAAAATCCTGACCAAATTAGGGCAAAATTTTCACTAAGTGTTTTGTTTCATGACCATGTGTTCTTAAAATTATAACTTGAGATACAAGCACTTTTGGAAGGAGTTGTGTAAATCAAAGTTGTAGATTTCATGGAGATATACAACTTTCATGTTGAAAGTTTCTTCAGAATCCTCTTGCATCATGGTGAAAATTTTGCTCAAAGTTGTGAAAATATAAGAAATTTCCAACACTTAGAAAAATTTCTAAGTTTAGAAATTTTAATTTTCAAAATGAAATCTTGAATTTTTTATTTCTTGATGAATAATTTTCATATTTTGACTTGATTTGATGAATTGTGATCTTTGGCATTTAATTTTGACCAAAAAGTCAAAGTTTGACTTTTCAGTATACAGTTGACTTTTGATCAGTTGACTGAAAATTTATCTGTCAATCCATTAGACTTAAGAAATGTTTTGAGCCATGTCATTAGGTAAAAATGATGCAATTTTACTATTGAGATCATTCCTTAAACCAATTGATCATTTGCTAGGTCAAAAATCAGAAATTGCCCTTTCCCAGTCAAAACCCTAATTTTGACCATTTTGCCCTTTTGAAGATTTGATCAAATTTCTTGAGGAATTATGGTCCAAACTTGATCAAATGATACATATGAGTTTAAAATGTTGATGTGGATAAAAAATTATGAAGTTTGGCTGTAAATTAGCCACAGTTGACTTTTCCCCCAATACAGTTGATTTTTAGGTCAACTGTTCAATTGACTGAGAAAAAGTGTGATCCAAAGCTTGAAACTTGACATGAGTAATCTTGAGGATCCATAATGATCCATGAAAGTTATATGGGGCATTGGAAGTTCAAATATCCTTGTGCAATCTCAAACCCTAATTTTGGTCATCAGTGCTTAAGGAGGTGTCTTGAGTTTGATTAACCCTAATGCAGTCTTGAGCCAAAGGAGATTTTGTGAGAAATTTTTTAATAAGTGAGAGGGAAAATTTTTGGGTACAACAAAACTAAATATAATATTACACTTCAAATAAACAATACTTAGTTAAGACTCTTAACTAAGAACAATACTTGGTCTGCTTAAAAGCTTCATCCAAGAACAATACTCAACTCTTTGCTTAAAATCTTAGAGGAGAACAATACTTAACTCATTACCTAAAGGTTTATGAGTGAGAACTCTATGTCTAAAATGATGTATCAAAAGATACAAAGGGTGACTTACTCCACAAAGAACACGAGAGACTCTCAAAACCTAAACCCTTATTTTTAACTAAACAAAACAAGAATTGATTTTCCCTAGATCTTGGTCTTCCTTTTATAAGACTTAGTTGTCCATGGGCTTTGAATTCTCTGCCCAATTATTCCTTGATCCATGCGTTGATTGTTGTAGAAAATATCTCCTTAAATCTTGGAACAAATATTCAAGTATCCTAAATTGTCTCAACAATCAAATTTAGAAACTTTAATGATGTTAGAGATTTGATTCACTTGTTCTAGATTACATTTTCTTGACCTGCCAAAATAATTGAGATATATCCAAAATAAACCTCAAACAATCAAATCAAACTTGTCAAGAAATACCAAACAGCAACGCCTGTTGTACCAGACCAAGATATCATGACATTGCCTTCGACATCTGGTTGAAAAACATATAACAGCAGACTTGTTATGACAAATCATGTTTTACCAAAAATTAGCCAATCATAAAACCATGGTACTAACACAATGAACTAGATGCATCTTAGACCTGCACTTATATGATAAACACTATAAACAAGATTTTCATCATCAAAAACGGTAATTTCTTCCACTGTTTTGAATGTTTAAGATACAAGTATTTTTATACAATAGATTATCACTAACCTAAACACTAATAGCCTAATGATTTAGCCATCACAAATCTAAAACAACAATCCCTTGTGTTTATGCATATTACTCAACTTCTAATACTCAATATCTTCAATAATCTTGATCCAACAAACTTGATATATATAATAGTCCTTCTCTAAGCTTTAATTCTCCAGCACCCTTTACTCAAATCTGGCGAAGATTTTTCTGAACAATTGTCCTAACAATGAATGATTGGACAACTCCCAATTTTGTTCTACGACAACCTTTACTTGGATCCACCAAAGTCTTCCTTGGAGTATTCAAAAAACATTATATTCCCTAATGCACCTTTAATCTACCTCTCACACTTAATCTTTAGAGTTGAGCACCACAAAAATTGGTTTTTGGTATAAGATTTAAGATGATGAATAATATCTAAAGGATCTCACACAAAACAACTACAAACTTCTCTAAATCTCAACATTATAGGAAGTTTTCACAATGTTGGATCAAGGAGATAATGTGTTTGTGAATAAATAAAACTTTCATAGTTTATCTTAAGGTTCTTATCAAATAATTATTGGGATCTTGATGAATTTTCTGGGTTCCTTACCTAGAATGATTCATCAGCTTATCTAAATAATTTATCTTTTCTTAACATCACTTGATGTTTCATGATTTCACATTATATCAGTTATGATCATCACTTGTAAAAGAGACAAGAAAAAGGTTTTAAATATGGGCTAGAGATAAGACACAAAAATGTAGGAAAAATACAATGTGATTCAAGCCAAATCATGAGTTTGTGATTTAAATATTCGAAATAATGATTTGAATCAAAGGTAGTAAAGTGATTGATTTGTTTGTTTGACTTGAGTCATGTGTCTGGATCTGTGATTCGTGTTGCACAAAGCATGATTTGAATCATAATTCATTTTGAAGAATATTTGATTTTCATGATTCAAATCAAACTACATGTGATTCAAGTCAAGGCGTGTTGTGATTCAAATCACACACTTTCTTGATTAAATTAGGTTGGTAGAGGAAAATTCTAAACTTCCAAGCAAGTGTTTGATTCGAATCATAAACTATCTTATTCGAATAAATCCTCATAAGACCTTTATTTAAGACTTCTAACTTGTGATTCAAGCTAAACTCGATATTTTGACTTATATCAAATTGAAAAGACTAAAAAACACATTCTTATGGGTCCAATTACCAAGATTAAATGTAGAGATGTCTCAAGGTACATATCTAAGCAAATGAAGTTATAACATTACAATCAAATTACAAATTAATTATACATATGTGATAAATAAAATTACAGACACAGACACATACACAAATCAAATATGGACAAAATGCCAAAATAAATGATACCGACTACCATGCAATTGCAGTCTCCCCCTTTTTAATTTTTGGAAAATTTGAGATATTATTGATGTTTAATTTGAGCATACAATTTTTAAGTTGTAATTTGTATTCTAGGTTAATTTAATTCTGGGTTTATTTGATCAACACAGAATAAATTATGAAAAACATGGAAGTTGGCAGTATCAAGATGGTCTTTGTATACTCACATCAAGTAAAGGTCTAAATCATCAAATATTGCCCAGTTATGGGGTTTCCTGTACAATTTTTTTACAACAATCCAGTGAAGCATTCATATATCACTCTTCATCTAAATTATTTGGAAGTTGGAAGTATCAAGATGGTATTTGTATATGGAGTTTGAGATCATTCTCAAAAACTCAGCCCTCTTGAAACCTGGAGCCTTAAACATACACACTTCCATTCCTTTGAAGTCAATTCCAAAATTATTTTTTAAAATCTTAATAATGAAACTCAATAATTGGATTATGAAATTTACACTCAAGTCCTAATCTAGTCAGCTTAAGATTACAATAAAAATCCTTGAAATGATCAAGGTTACATGTCTTATGTAAGCCAAAATTTTAGCAGACCATGGTTATTAAAAGGCTAAAGAAAATCCATATGATCTCAAAGTTAGTAGCCCTATCAACATAATATTCTGCATCTATTGGTTTGTTCAAGAAGTTTTCTACATACCTCTTGTATTTGTCTTTAAGTATCAGATGACTCACTTTGTGACAAATAATGACCAAAATCTGAATCTGAATATTAGCAGCAGAGACATTCTTAAGAGGAACTGTAGAGATAAGAACAACAGATGATAGGTTAATTGGCTAAGTTATTTTGACACAGGGAGCTTTCTTGGTTGCTTTCTTTTTGGTTCTTGTGTACTTTGGAATTTCTTTAAGGATGGAAGATGATGATGCTTTACATTTTCCTCTTTGTTTCTCAGAAAGATTTTGTGGTTGACCCATAGTTGATGATTGATGAGAGGTTGATGATGAAGATGGAAAAAAGGTATGTAACACAGTCAGAAATACTAAGGATTAGCAAGCACTAAGCCTTGAATATACTTAAAGCACATGTTTGTAAGTGACCAACCTGTCAGATAAAACTCTAGAATCCACCATATAAAGAAAAGTACTGGATATTATTATGATAAAAGATAATCTTGAAGGCCACTCCTAAGATTGTTTAAATATATAAAAAATAAACCCTAATGGGCTTTTAATCCAAAACAGAAATAAAATAGAAAATTGCGTAAAATATTAAAATGTTGTTTTGGTCCAGAAAGGTATAATAATAGTCATTCTGGCATCAAACGCCAAACTTGCACTAATTCCTCCGAACCTTTCTAACGCGAGACTTCTTCTTTGATAGGAATAACCATCCTTCCTACATCAATCTCCTCCACGTATGAAGAACTAGACGTCGATTTCTCTTCTTGATGAAGAGCCTCATCTGCTTGATATTCATGAATGTTAGAAACATTGGAAGTATTAGATATATTCATGGAATCCGTGAGAACTACCACATAAGCATTATCATTAATCTTATGGGTCATTTAGAGCGGCCATACTTGTGTTGTTATAGTTTGCTGTAAATACTAATTGGGAACCCCTCCTTACATAGAAACACCATTACATTGTCTCTTACATTGAAAACTTTAACTCTCATGTGTTTATCAGCAAGTGCCTTATTCTTCTGCCCAGTAGCCTCTAACCTATCCTTGACAGTCGCACTAACTCTATGTGCCTTAGGAAACTTAACCAAATCAATCACATGTTGGGGAACATAAGTATAAACCATGGAAAAGAGTGATTTCATTGTATTTGAGTGCACTATACTATTGCAAGAAAATTCGACCTAAGGCAAAACTAAATCCCACTGTTTCGGCTTGTCCCCACAAACACTGCAAATCATATTCCCCAAAGTTTTATTGGTTACCTCAGCTTATCCATATTTTGGAGGAGAACTGTAGAACTCTTATTCAGTGCGGTTCTAAATAATCTCCAAGGATTAATCCATAAATTTTTGAGAAATTTTGTGTCCCTATCTGAAGTGATTAAAGTAGGAACTTTATAAAGATGCACACCCTCTCTAGAATACAATTTTTTATGTTAAACGCATGCATATAAATCCCAATATTTTGAGACTGGCCTTTAGAAACCCAACAAGTATAACATCTCTTGGTTATAAAACCAACGTCCCTCCTCAAGTGTGGCCTATAATACCTCTCTTTCAGGGTAGAAATGGTCTTGTTTCGACCCAGATGATCGCTAAAACCACCACCACACAGATCTTGAAATGAATTTTCTCTTAAAGAGGAGCAAGAAATGCATAGTCGATCCCTTTAAAAATATTTCCATCTCAAATATGAAAATCTGCACAAGGATGCTTTCCACTGCACTTGGTCCATAAATACTTGAATTCAACATCACTTTCGTACAACTCTTTCTGGCACTCAAAGCCTATTATTTCCTGCACTAAGGTAATTAGTAAGGAATCCTTCCTACTAAATGCATCTACTACTTTGTTAAGAGCCCCTGACTTATGCTGAATAACAAAAGGAAATTTCTGCATAAAATTCACCCATCGAGCATGCATCTTGTTTATCACCTTTTAGTTGTAAATAAACTTCAAAGCTTCATTGTTAGTGAATAGAAAGAACTCTTTCTTAACTAAATAATATTCACAATGGTGTAGATCTCTAAAGACTGCATATAATTATTGATCATAAGTACTTCATTTCTAGCAAGCATCGCTTAGTTTCACGTTGAAAAGGGTCATTGGTTTCTTCTCTTGAGACAACACAACTCCTATTCGCACTCCACTAGAATAAAATTCAACTTGGAACAATTTGTCCAAATTTGGAAGTGTTAATACTAGGGATGTACATAGCTTTTGCTTAATCAATGTCAAACTTTGCTCCTGCTCAAACCCTCAATTGAACTTCCTTTTCTTTAAACATTCAGTAATAGGTGCAATAATAGTACTGAAATCCTTGATAAACCTCCTATAGAAGGTGGTCATACCATGAAAGCTACAAACCTCAGTCACTGACTTAAGTATAAGCCAATAAATGATAGCACTCATCTTATCTTCATCAACTTGAATCGCTTTTTCACCAATAACAAAACCTAGGAAGAGAAATTTGTTGGAGCTAAATATACACTTTTTAATATTAATATATAACTGGTTTTCCTATAAAATTTGCAACACCTACTTCACATGCTCCAAATGATCTTTCTTATTCTTACTATAAATCAGAATATCATCAAAATATATATAACACTGCATCAAAATATCACGAAGGGGCTAGAACTCAAAAGGCATAACCAATCACTCATATAATCCATCTTTGCTGAATGGGTAGAACTTTAATTTTTTAGGTGTAAACAAATATTAAAAAATTTGTCCTCTTTTTATTTTTGTAATAAGTAATGTTATTATGTATGTGATTTTGATGAAAGTGTTCAAATAAATAATTCGTAATTGAAAAATCTTTGTGATTGATTTGTGATGAATGCAACTTTGTTGAAAACAAATTAGAGAAAAATGCTTAAATAACATATAATAATAATTTTGTAGAGCTCAAGCTTAATTAATTTACATTGATTTTTTATATATATTATGACTAATCATAACCGTTATATCAATACAAATTATTTATTTATTATTGTAACAATTCAAAATATCACATGTAAATAAGATTTTATTATTATTATTATATATATATATATATATATATATATATATATATATATATATATATATATATATATATATATATATATATATATATATATATATATATATATATATATATATATATATATATATATATATATATATATATATATATATATATATGAAAAATAATAAAATCTTATCGTTTTAAAAAAGAATTTTTATGTAGAAGATGATAAGTGGATATTTATCCCTAATATATTTTAAATTTTTAGAATGCTATAATAATATAGATTAGATTTGAAGAATTTATTTAAAGCATCCAAAATTATTTAAAATCTATTTATTTTTGAGGATTCTGTTTTATGAAAAGAAGAAAAAAATCATTTATCCAAGTTGCCATACTATTTTTTCTTTTCATTTTCTCTTTCCTCCTTCCATTTACCCAAAGCTTTTCTTCCTCTCCAAGTCCACAAGAAAAGATTTAAGGTTTTTGATTAAGATTTGGTTTCCAATTCAATTATTTGATTGCTCAAAAACGAATGTAATAATCTTCCATATCCCTCATGACTTAACATTGGTATATGAGGAAAATTTGACTATTTCCTATCGAAAGTCTTCTTGACTAAGGCGTTCATATAATGTTATGAGAAAAGGTTTATCTTCATTGATTGTGAAATGAATGATTACAAGTGATTTATAGTGAGGTACACAGTACATCAAAGTTGCGGTGGAGTTTCTCTATGTTATCATAACTTCTAACAATCTATAATCACCATAACTAACTAGATAATTAGATGTATGTACCTAAATAACTCTAACTATTTTTTTAAGCTTGTGTAACAAGTTAGTTATTCATTTAACTATATTTTTTTTACTTACATGATGTGAGTTATGTATGGTGTAACATACCTCACAAGTTAGAAGATAGATGTTAATCATTCTCAACTTGGATAGAAGAAGATGAAATAGTTTATGTATGAGAGACTTGGTGAAGAAGTAAACTAATTGATCCTTGGAAGACATGGGAAATAGCTTAAGAATATTTACCTACACCTTTTCACGAATTATGTGGTAATTTATTTCTAGATTCTCGGTACGTTCATGCAACACTGGATTGGTTGCGATGTGTAATGCACTCAAGTTTTTAAAATAAAGAAAAGAAGGTTTGCTACATTGATTTTAGAGATCATGAGGAAGATAAACCAACCATTGTAAGATCACAAGTGACTATTGAAAGAGCATGATACTCGACTTCAGGTGATGAATGTGATATACTCAATTGTTTCTTTGTGCACCAGAATAAGAAAGATTTACTAATAAAAATCATTTCCCTGAGACTGGTCTTCGGACGAGTGCATACTTGATCCAGTTTGCATTTGAAAAATCTATGATTTGGGTATGTTAATCTCTTGAGAAGAATATGCCATGAGTAGGGAATCCCTTATTCTCAAAGTTCTAGTGGGAGCTTTGTAGTAATCGATGGTGGGATTGGTAAGGAATTAACTTAATTGTTGTGTGATAAAGGTGATGGCATGTATAGTGAATATAAGGTAAAGAAGTCGTACAATAAGTTTCTTGTATGCACAAATATCAGGGTATGCAGAGCTAATATCATTCACGAGTGTGTTGGTCGGGTCTGTAGGTGTGGTGACAGGTTTAGAGCAAAGTAAGCCTGCATTAGAAATGAGATCTAGGCAGTATTTATGTTGGCACAATGTGATTCCTTTCTTGTAGTGAGATACTTAGAGACCAAGGAAGTACTTAAGTTGACCAAGATTCTTAATTTGGAAAGTATGATGTATAAAATGTTTTATGTGATCAATTTCATGCAATGTGTTGCTTGAAATGATGATGTGATCTATATACACCAAAAGAAAAGTGAATGTGCAAAGTGTTTTCTTGATAAAGAGAAAATGGTATGAGTTGGCCTGATGAAAATGATGAGCAATGAGAAGTGATGTGAGTTTCTCATACCATTTTCTACTTGCTTGTTAAGGTCGTACAATGACTTGATTAGTTTCCGTACTTGGTTGAGTTTGGATGATTTGATGCCTGGTGGAATGCTCATGTATATATCATCGTGTAAATCTCCAGGTAAAAATGCATTGTTGACGTCTATTTGGTGGATGAACCAGTTGATAATGGATGTTGGGGAAATAACCATTCTTATTGTGGTCAACTTTTCAACAGGAGAATAAGTGTCAAAATAATCATTTCCTTCAATTCGTTTGTACCATTTTGCTACTAGTCGTGCCTTGAACCTTTCAACTGAGCCATCAACATGATATTTTATTTTATAAATCTATCTAGAGCCAACTGGTTTGATGTTTGGTGTCGAGTCAACAATTTTCCAAATGAACGTTCTTTCAAGAGCTGATAGTTCAACTTGCATGCTTGAATCTAATACTCAAATTTACTAGCTTCAACATATGACTTTTGTCATGAAGAGTATTAGTAGTCATGAAAAGATAATTTTATGTGGGAAAAAATGAAGAATAATACATCTAATTAGAAATAGGGTAATCTGTACCTGATGATGATTGATTGGATTCATCGGTAAATGAATTACGCAAGTAATCCTTGAGATAAGATTGAGAACTTTTTGTTATTATAACTTGTTTGATGGTTGGGATGTTCTGATTTTTGGATTTTGGTGTATTGAGATATGTGAGTAAAACTTCACCATTATATGTTTCGCATGATGTCAAAAATAGGAAAACTTAGTATTTCTGTATATTAGACGTTATCTATATGTCTTGTGCCACTCTCTTGCATTAGAGATCTTAGGAATCATTAAAAACCATTTTGAAATTGACCAAAGTATTGAAAAAGCAATTTTTGCATAATTATTTTGTATGTGTCGGCACCTACGTGTTTCATGCTGACACATGCAACTTAATTTTGAAGATTGTAGCCTCTGGAGGTCTTAGGCTGACACATACATCCATACAGACCGACACATACTGAAACTTTCAGAACTTTCAATTTTTCTTATTTTATGTGCCGATACATACGATTTTTAGGTCGACACATGTACTGTAGTATTAAATAAAAAAGATAATGCCTTACATAGCCCGACAGATCTTCCTTTTCAGGCCGACACATACAGTTAATTTTTTACTTATGTGTTGGCACATACGTATTTCAGTTCGACACATACTATTCGATTGGGTCAATTTTTCAATTCTTTTAATTCTAAAAATTACCTCTTTCCATATAAACTTCCACAACTATAAATACATCATTCATGCATCATTCCAACTTGATAAAACTATAAACACTTACTGTATTTTCTCTTCACCTTCAACCTCTAACCTATGCATACACACTGATAAATCACATATAATCATCTTTTATCAGGGTGCCATCTAGGCGAGGTTTGATAACGTCCAATTAGGTTCTTGTGTAACCGAGAATATTGGGTTAAGATTTGCAAGGTGTTTCATCTGGAAAAACCACGGGTTTTTCCTCCAAGAACATTGATAGATTTTGGGGTTTTCGTGCAAGACATTCAAGACAGAATTACGGCCTAGTGAAAAGTCTTTGGAGTTTGGTACCCAAGGAAGTAGCACGATAATGGTGAATCCAATTGAAGTGTCTTATGTGCAATAGGTACAATTGATCGTGCGCAAAAGATCTTAGGAGTTTGGTACCCAAAGTAGTAGCAATATTAGATAAATCAATTAGTATCCTATTGTGTCTTGGTCTTGCTCAAGATCAAAAAAAGATAAGGGGTTGAATCAACAACAAACTGTTAGAGTTTGTGGGGTTGCTCTAGGAACACTTCTCTAGTAACGACTTTTTGCATAGTAAGAATTTATCCTAATTCAAAAATTGGAATTGGGGAGAGACACACCCATAGCAAGGATTATTGGTGAACTTCCTAAACAAACCCCAGAGTCTCTTTTTCTTACTAGCTTTATTTTTTATTAAGCAATTTGTCAAATATCATTGATTAAACGATCGACCCGTAAGAATTTTTGCGTGACTGTTTTTGTTTTGAATTGGGTGTTGATTTTCTTATAATCACTTTTGATTATAAGTTATTTTTTATATCAACACAACACAAAGGAAAATTCTAAAAATTCGGTCGCACACCAAGTGTTCGACAAATTACTTTGTTCGTTATCTTTGATAGTTACCATTAGAAATAGCTTTACTAGTAAATTGCTATAAACGATTAATATTTTGTTACTTGATTGAAGTTTATAAATCCATTATTATGTTTTTCATTCAATAAAGCACTTTATTTTACATATCCGACTTCCAATATCTAGGTTCGTATAGACAACATTTTCGATCTATATCAAAATCTTCCACGTGTACTCCTTTCCAATTAATTTTAAAAACAAAATTTTAATTTGGAATTTTTGGATTTGTGATCTATTCACCCCCCTATCTCTAGATAAGTCTTTATCGTCTAACAAGTGGCATCAAGATTCTGGTTGATTTCGGCTTCAAAACTTATTAGAAAATGGCGTACAAACCTAAAAGCGATTATAAAATAGCCCAATTTTCACCGGGGAAAACTATAGTTATAAGAAGGCTTGTATGCAAATTCATGTCAACTCATATGATAAAGGTGTGTGGGAAGCCATTCAAAATGGTCCAACACCAGTAACATATGAGGTTGAAGGTGTTGTCACACCAAAGCCAGAAGCTCTATGGAATGAGGAAGATAACAAGAAGTGGGCACATGATTGGAAATCGAAAAACATTACCATATCCTCTCTTGGTGTTGATGAGTTTTATCGCATCTCCCATTGTGAAACCGCTAAGGCTATGTGGGGCACTCTACAAGTTAACTATGAGGGAACTAATGAGGTCAAACAAGCTAGAATTAATACACTTAATCAAAAGTTTGAACTCTTTCATATGAATCATGGTGAAACCATTGCTCAAGTGCAAAAGCGATTATCGCATCTTATTAATCGTTTAAATTTACTAGGTAATCCTATTTCCAATGCTATTGCTACTAACAAAGTTTTGAGATTCCTTACAATGAATTGGTAACCAAAGGTCACCGTGATCAAGGTAGCCAATAATCTTGCAACACTTGATCTCACTAATTTGTTTGGACAGTTGGAAGAACACGAGCAAGAATCCACTTGCTTGGATAAACATGAAAATAAGCTTGGGAAAAAGAAGAAAAAGTAGAAAGACACTGATAAGGAGGAAGGGATGAAGTCTAAAGCTCTTGGCCTTTCTCTGACAAAAATCTTGTGAAATTTAGAAGACAATATACATCCTCTATAGATAAAGATAACAAAAAGGATAAGACGGGAGGTATGCGCTATGAATGTGAAAAGTTGGGTCATTTTAGACCGTATTGTCCATATCTTGTTAATAAGAAAGGAAAGGGCCAACAAAACAATTCTAGAAAATCTAGAAAAGCCTTTGTTGCTTGGGATAGCGATAGTGATGTCTCAATTAATGAAAGCTCAAGTGATAGCGATGAAGATACAAACTATTGTTTCATGGCCAATCAACATCAAAAAAAAAATGCAAGTCATTCTAAATACTCAAATGTTGATAAGTTGTCTTTTATTGAATTGAAAAATGTTTTTGAAAATCTACAAAAAGATGCATTGTATGCTTATAAGAAATTAGCTTCCAATGAATTTTTTTACATACTTGGAAGCAAAGGTTGAAGAAAATAATAAGTAATTTGAAGCATTAAAGCGATGTATGGTAGATAGTCAAAATCATAAAAAGGAGGATGATGAACCTAGTCACTTCAGTTGTGAAACTTGTCAAATTTGGAAATAAAGGTGAGTACTCTTGAAACCAAAGTGGACAAGGCATCACAACCATGTGATACTTTTGCTATTAATTCTTCAAAGGTTAAAAAAAACCCTATAAAAAGAATAATTTGATAAAGAAAGATTCAAATAGCAAAAGTAAATCTCATCATAGCTTGCTTTGTCACTATTTTTGCAAGAAAGGCCATACTATTTAAAAATGCAAATTTAGGTGCTTTTTGGTTCCTAAAGGCAATTTTCAATGGTTGCCCAAATGCAAAAATTATTTCACTAACTCCCAAGGACCCAATTAGAATTGAGTACTTACCACCTTTGTTTGATTTTGTAGGTTGAGTGTCTTGACTCTATGACGGGCAAGTGGATGCTCAAGAAACATGACAGGAGACATCTCTCTATTTTCTGACTTTGTGGCGAAGAAGAAAAGATATGTATTCTAAGGTGATTACAACTAAGGTATAATACTTGATAAAGGTAGTATAGGTAATTCCTCAACTATTACTATCTCAAACATTATGTTAGTTGAAGGCCTTAGACATAGCCTTCTTAGCATTAGTCAATTGTGTGGCAATGGGTATAAGGTAACTTTTGCCAAACATTACTGCATGATAGTACATAATGAAAGGAAGGATTGTATGTTTGATTGTGTGAGGGTAAACAATATTTATATTCTAGACTTAAATTAAGTATCCTTGAGCAATGTTGAATCCCTTGTTACCATGAGTGAGATTCGTGGTTATGGCATAGACGGTTGGCACATCTCAACTTTGATCTACTTAACAACATAGTTGTAAGAGATTTAGTAAATGGTCTACCTAAAATAAAATTTTAAAAAGACCACCTATGTGATGCATGTTAAACGGGGAAACAAACAAGAGTCTCCTTTAAATCTAAAAATGTCGTTTCAACTTAGAGACCTCTTGAACTCCTTCTCATGGATTCAGTTGGACCTTCACGGGCTAAAAGCATAAGTGGTAGTTACTATGGTTTTGTAATTGTAGACGATTATTCAATATTTTGTTGGAATATTTTTTTACGTAACAAAGATGAAACATTCACAGCTTTCATACGTTTTGCCAAGTTATCCCAACATAAATTGAATTCTAAAATTGTTGTCATTCGAAGCAATCATGGAGGTGAATTTGAAAACCACCTCGTTGAAGAATATTGTGATAAATTTAATATTGAACAAAACTTTTCAGCTCCTAGAACTTCACAACAACATGGTGTTGTGGAGCGTAAAAATTGTGTTTTAGTGGAGTTGGAAAGAAAAATGCTCAATGATTATGGTCTACCAAAATATTTTCGGGCCGATACTATTAGCATGGCACTTTATGTGTTAAATATGGTACTTATTCTTCCTATTCTTAAAAAAAACTCCTTATGAACTTTTAAAAGGTAGAAAGCCAAATTTATAGTATCTTCATATCTTTGGATGTAAATGTTTTGTTTTAAATAATAAGAAGGATAACCTTGGAAAATTTGACACGAAATTCGATGAAGGAATCTTCTTGGATACTCACAATCTAGTAAAGCATATAGAGTTTATAACAAGATATTACTTATTGTTGAAGAGTCTGTTCATGTTACTTTTTATGAGTCTTTCCCAAGTAGTGTTGGGAAAGGTATTTATTTTGATGGTGTAGGTGCATCTATGATACTCAAAGACACCGAAAAAGGAGTTATCAACCTAAAGCATTGGAAATAGAGAAGGAGGAAGATAACAACTAAGAAAAGAAGGATGATGAACAAATTCAACAAGAATATGATGGTATTTCATTGGAGTGGATAACCTCAAAGGATCATCCTATTGACAACATTATTGGGGACATCTCCAAAGGGGTAACAACACACACTAAGATAAGTAATTTTTATTATGACCACGCGTACGTATCACAAGTTGAACCTAAAAATGCTAAGGATGCCTTACTTGATGAGCATTGGCCTATGGATATACAAGGAGAATAGAATCAATTTGAAAGAAATGATGTTTGGGACCTTGTCCCTCATCCACAAAATCATCAAGTTATAGGCACTCGATGGGTATTTAGGAACAAAATTGACGAACATGGTGTAATAACAAGGAATAAGACCCGACTAGTGGCTCAAGGGTATAACCAAGAGGAAGGCATTTACTATGACGAGACTTATGCTCCGGTTGCCCGACTTGAAGCTATACGCCTCTTACTATCATATTCATGCTCTAAGAACTTCAAATTATATAAAATGGATGTTAAAAGTGTATTCCTTAACAGATAGATAAATGAAGAGGTGTATGTTTCACAACCTCCCGATTTGAAAACTATGAATATCATAATCATGTTTTAAAGCTAAAACGTGCTTTGTATGGTCTTAAACAATCCCCAAGGCCATGGTATGACCGACTTAGCAAGTTCTTTCTTGATCAAGGATACTCTAGAGGGAATGTAGACACTACACTCTTTATTAAACGTCAAGGAAAGCATATTTTACTTGTTCAAGTTTATGTTAATGATATCATTTTTGGATCAACTAACATGAATCTTGTCAAGGAGTTCTCTAAGCTTATGCAGGGAGAGTTTGTAATGAGTCTAATGGGGGAGTTGAACTACTTTCTTGGACTTCAAATCAAGCAACTCAAGGAAGGAACATTTGCATGTCAAACCAAGTATTGTCTCGAATTACTGAAACAATTCAGAATGGACGCTGCAAAGTAAATTGACACACCTATGGCAACAAATGACAACTTGGATAGATATGAAAATGGTAAGGATTTTGAGGTTAATAAATATAGAGGTATAATTGGATCTCTTCTATATCTTATGCATCTAGGCCTGATATTATGTTTAGTGTTTGTATGTGTGTACGATATCAATTGGCTCCCAAGGAATCACACTTGAAAGTGGTTAAGCGTATTCTTAGATACCTTATTGGTACCTTTAAGTTTGGGCTTTGGTATTCTAATGGAAACGATTGTAGCTTGGTTGGTTACTCAAATTCCAATTTTGTCGGTTGCAAATCAAATAGGAAAAGTATTAGTAGAATTTGTCACATATTTTCAAAATCCTTGGTTAGTTGGCATAATAAAAATAATGTTTCCGTATCTTTGTCAGTGTCTGAGGCGGAATACATTGTTGCCGGTAGTTGTTATGCCTAAATCGTGTGGCTTAAACAACAATGACTTGATTTTGACATTAAACTTTTACGTATTCCTATCACGTGCGTCAACACTAGTGCCATTAATATAACCAAGAATTTGGTGCTACATTCTTGCACTAAACATATTGAGATACATCACCATTTCCTTCGCGATCGTGTTAAAAAAATGGATGTTGTATTTGAGCATGTTGATATATCAACTTGATGATATTTTCATGAAACCTCTTGCAACCGAACCTTTTTTCAACATACATGGGGAATTAGGGATCATTGATATCTCCAATGTTGCTTAATTTTACTTTGTTGCTTGTACTTCATACTTTTGCTCTAACTCTTTCTTTGAGTACTTTAAAACATGAGAGTGCAACTTCCGTTCCATCAAGAGTGAGGTAATATTGTTTCAAATTTTTCTCCTTCAAAGTAAGCCTTTTCTTAATGCATGTTATTTGTTGATTAAGAAGTGCTTGAAATTTTCTCAAATGATGAAAACCATTAATGTTCATTTCCAAAAATTTTGATTGACAACCATTGTGTGTTTTCAATGTATATGTTTATAATGACTTCATGTATTAATTCTTTCACATTTGTATAAGTTTGTTCTTGTTGTGCAAGCATATTTTTTTATTAAGTTTATTTCTTGCATTCATGCTTGAGTTACATGTATGTGCGTTATTTACATATATGTTTCTTGTTGTAGTTGGTCACATGTTATGACAAACGTTTTCATTTTCGATTGAGTAGTGACATGTTCTTGTTGCTATGCTAGGCACATGCGTGTGTGGCATCGAGAGTTCGATTATCATGTGTTACATAATCATGACGCTATAGAAGAAACTTGAAAAGTTTGCTCTTACATCGTATTTTTATTCATCATGCATATCATTACATGTGTTGTAATAACTGTTTGCATGTTATTTATCAATTTTGCATCATTACATATATATGGGGATATGTAATATTGCTCTTCTATGAAAAAAATTCCTCTGAGTGATATATTAGTATTAGTATTGGAACATGATACTTCTCACGGTTTGATATATTTCTTTTTGATGTTGTCAAAGGGGGAGAAGCATATGCGAGATGAAATTGGGAAGTACAATGTCAAGGGGAGCATTCAATAACTAGATGAAATGCATCCTCATAAGTTTTGCCATCACAAAAAATGGAGGGTATGTGAGTACAACTACATCATTAGATGTTTTGCATGATGTCAAAACTAGGAAAACTCAGCATTTTTGTATATTGGGCGGTAACTCTATGTCTTGTGGATCTCCCTTGCATTAGAGGTCTTAGGAATCATTGAAAACCATTTTGAAATTGATCAAAGTCTTGAAAAAACAATTTTTGCATAAATTTTTTTTGCATGTGTCAGCACATACGTGTTTTAGACCGGCACATGCAACTTAATTTTGAAGCTTGTAGTCTCCAGAGGTCTTAGGCTGACACTTGCATCCGTACAGGCCAGCACATACTAAAACTTTCATAACTTTCAGTTTTTCTTATTTTATGTGCCGACACATACGATTTTTAGGTCGACACGTGTATTACATTATTAAAGCAACATGATATTGCCTTACATAGGCCAACACATCTGCCTTTTTAGGCCGGCATATACAATTAATTTTTTACTTATGTTTTGGCACATACGTATTTCAGATCGACAAATATTGTTTAATTGGGTCGGTTTTTCAATTCTTTTTAATTTTGAAAATCACCTCTTTGCATCTAAGCTTCCATAACTATAAATACATCATTCATGCATCATTCCAACTTGATAAAACTATAAACACTTACTTCATTTTTCTTCACCTTCAACCTTCAACCTATACATAAATCACACATAATCATCTTTTATCGAGGTTCCATCTAGGAGAGGTTTGATAACATCCAATTAGGTTCTTGTGTAACCGAGAATATTGGGTTGAGATTTACATGGATTTTCATCAGGAAAAACCACGGGAGGAAGTAGCACGAGAACATCCAATTAGGTTCTTGTGTAACCGAGAATATTGAGGTTCCTTCGGATTTTGGTACCCAAGGAAGTAGCACGAGAACGGAAAATCAAATTGAAGTGTCTTATGTACAATAGGTACAATTGATCGTGCACGAAATATATTTGGAGTTTGGTGAACTTCCTAAATAAATCCTTGTGTCTCTTTTTCTTATCGCTTTACTTGCTTTATTTTTCATTAAGAAATTTGTCAAATAGCATTGATTAAATGATCGACTCGTAAGAAATCTCTCATATGTGGCTTGAAGTGCTTTGTCTTTCCCATTCTTGTCTTTGGAGTGGGATGAGATCAAAATGTTCACACAAGATGTTTGTATTTATAGAAGAAGATCTTGTGCAACATACAAATTTGTATTAAAGTTTTCCTTGGGAAGCTATTGGTGTTAATATCTTAACTTATATATCTTGTAAGTTGTGGAAATAGTGTTTTCCTTCTCTCCAACCTTATAGAAATCTCTCTTATATGGCTTGAAGTGCTTTGTCTTTCCCATTCTTGTCTTTGGAGTGGGATGAGATCAAAATGTTCACACAAGATGTTTGTATTTATAGAAGAAGATCTTGTGCAACATACAAATTTGTATTAAAGTTTTCCTTGGGAAGCTATTGGTGTTAATATCTTAACTTATATATCTTGTAAGTTGTGGAAATAGTGTTTTCCTTCTCTCCAACCAATAAGATTTTGAATTTTTTTTCTTTTATAAACATTCTTTAAACTTTTTGTTTTGAATTGGGTGTTACTTTTCTTATAATCACTTTTTATTAAAAGTGATTTTTAATATCAACACTTCTCAAAGGAAAATTTTGAAAATTCGGTCGCACACCAAGTGTTAGACAAATTATTTTGTTCGTTATCTTTGATAGTTACCATTGGAAATAACTTTACTAATAACTTGCTATAAACGATTAATATTGTGTTTCTTAATTGAAGTTTATAAATTTATTATCATGTTGTTCATTCCATAAAGCAATTTATTTTTCATATCCAATTTCCAATAGCTAGGTTCGTATAGACGATGTTCTCGATCTATATCAAAACTTTCCGCGTGCTTTCTTTTTCAATTACTTTTAAAAACCAAATTTTAATTTGGAATTTTTGTCTTGGTGATCTATTCACCCCCTCTAGATAAGGCATCACCGTCTAACAAGAGAGACTTTGGTTGTTGGTATTTGATCATTATCATGATCATACAGAGTGACGAGGTTTTTTATTGATGGTGAATTAGAAGTACATGGTAGTGATGATGGGGTAAGAAGAATGTCTATTGGTATGGCTAGAGTGATGTTATATGGGTCAGTTCAAATGTTGTTAGTAAGGTCAGTTGGTCTGGTTATGATGGTGTCAGAAGTTTGATATATGGTCCAATCAAAAGTAGGGTAGTGATTTGTGACATTATATGGGATTATGTTTTATGAAATGATATGTGTTTAGAGATGAGTAATTATTTTGTATTAAGATCAAGGAATACACTTCCTTTGATGTGTGCCTTGTAAACCAAGAAAACAACATTTCTAGCTCCAGGTTCCAATTTAGTTCAGTGGGATTGAAGGGTAGAAGCATATACGAAACATATGAATACCATGAATTCATTTTAATAATTTTCCTTATCATATAAGAGACTATAAGGAGCTCTATTTTGGAGGAAAGGTGTGGTAATCCTAGCGATCATAAATATTGCATGTTGAAGTGCATATGACCAATAGTGTCTTGGCAATTTGGATTGATACAAGAGGGCCCTTCCTATGTTGATGCTTTCTCTCCACCCTTACATTTTGATGTGGAGTTTCAACAAAAGTTCTTTGTTTTTGTATCCCCTTTTCATTGTAAAATGAAGGTAAAAGAAACTCATGCCAATTTCCATTCCTAATAGTTTTATGTTTGATTTTGATATGGTTTTCGATCATTTCAATGAAAGTTTTGACATGGTTAACAACCTCAACTTTGTATTTTAAAATGATAATCCAAGTGAACCTACTTAAATAATTTAAAATGTCAAGAAAAGATTAGTGGCCATGGAAATATTAAGTTGATATAGGTCCCTATATGTAAAAATGTAAAAGCTCATATTTAAATTTAGCATGAGAGAGACTGGTTTTGAAAGGAAAATTCTTTCGTTTGGAATAGTGACATATGTCACAAAAACTTGCTTAATTATGAGTAATAGTTGGATACAAATTAGACATGTGTGTAATATTATGACTATATAGATGAGCTAATTTAAAATGCCAAAGATATGATAAAGGAATAGAAAAATCACATTGAAGAGCATCAATTGTGTTAACATTGTTTAGGGACTGGGAGATTGTAAGGTTGGTCAAGCTTGTGTGCTTGGTTTCCATACTCAACAGTTAAAATCCATTTACGTTTTCATCCAAACTAAGTATCTTCCAATTCCTCATATCTTGAATATGACACAAAGTATTTGTGAATTAGACTGTGATATAGGAAGGTTGGATGCCCGTATTGAAGAAGAAATCACGTGTCATAAGTTTTTCTAATATTTAAGCAATTTTATATTTTAATATTTATGTAATTTTTAGTTTTGGATTAAATGCCCATTAGGGTCTCTTTAAGCCCATTAGGTTTTTTTTTGTATTTAAAGACCTTTGGCGAGGCCATATGGTTTATATTTCATTATAATAAAAATCAAAGTTTTATTTATCTAGTGGTTTCTAGAGCTTATTTGACAAATTTTATGCTTACAACCCTGTGTTTTCATTCTAGGTTTAGTGCTTGCTAATCCCTAGGGTTTCTGATTGTGTCAGTTGGCATCAGAGCAGGTTTTCTCTTGTTCTTTTCGTAGCTTGACAACCATGGAGGATCAACCAGTGACGAGATCAGATCTCGAGGGAATTATCATGTATTTTACCACGACTTTAGTTTCTTTAACTAAATCGATGGTGAATTTAGAAAATCAAGTGAACAACACCAACAATAACGAGAGTAGGTAAAGAGGTGGGAGAGAGGAACCGATTAGGGTTCCACGAGATGGAAACAATCATGTTAAAGATTTTACTTTTGAAGAAGAAAAACCCTACGAGGAAGAGGTTAATTCTGGGAATCAATAGAACAACCATGACTATCAAATGAAAGTTGATATTCCATTGTTCTACAGACCAATGAGAGTGAAGGAGTTTGTTGATTGGAAGATCGACGTCGACAAGTTCTTCGATGTTATAGGTGAAGGTGAGAGAGAAAATACACAGGAAGGGGGTGTTGAATTGTGTATCAAATAACTTAAGCTTTTTCAAAACATCAACTTCTGAATCTGACCAAGATCAAATTCTAAGTTAGAGTATGCAACAGCGGAATATTTAAAGTGTATAAGAAATAAGTAAATCCCAGACAAAAATTATCATGGTTCCTATATAACGAGATTAGTCCAATCCCCTTGCCACGCAAGAGCTTTTTGCTATAATCAATATCTGATTATAGTTTTCTTAGACACACACGTCCAAGACTTCCTACTCAAACTCACTAGAAAGAGACTTCTTGCCCAAACCTAATGATTAGGACTTCCTTGCTCAATCACACCCGAAAGAGACTTCCTTTCCCAAACTCACAGTCCATGACTACTTTCTCAATGATACTTGAAATAGACTTCCTTGCCTAAACCAATTGTTCAATACTTCCTTGCTCAAACACAGTTTGAGACTTTTACAAATACTAAAAAAATTGTTAAGTATTTACAACAAAACATACTTGATATATAATTAGAGGTACAGTTAAACCAGTACACACAAAGACCTTTCTTAAAATTTCTGAGATATATAAGTGTAAGAAACTCTCATGTCTATGTGCAATACAAAAACTATATATAATGGCTTAGAGAACATGAAGGTTTTGGTTCAAACATGTTGTATGTTTCTTTTCTTGTTGCTCTTGAATCTGCAGCTCCTTATATGAAGGGAACAAAAATAGACGTTGCAAGTTTCTTGCACAAGTGTTTTTGCTGAAGAAGCAGTTTCCAAGTGAGAGACATTAGAGTTGGTACGATGAGGATATTCATCTTCTAAATAATCTCTTTATCCTTTGTGTCTTTCTCAAGAAACGCATCCATATGCATGGAGTGGGATACTGAAGAAATTATATCATTCAGCCTCCAGCCTTGGGCTAAAACCTCTATTTAACTTTCTCCATAATTCTAGCCATTGACAAGATGGTGGCTGCTTTTGCATAGAGTGTGGACAAAAGAGCTTTGTACTATATTTCCAACATAGCGCTTGAAGTTCCATTTGAACTATTGGAGGCAAAGTTAATGTTGCAACTGAGTCTCTATTTGATCATCAGAAGTTGAGAACATATGGCTCTTAAGGTTCAATTAAAAATTCAGATTCTTATCCTTTTGAATCTAAATTTCATGCTTTTTCTTTACAAGTTAATTAATTGGGTCAGAACCAAGTTAATAACTAGCTTTACTAAACTTGCACGCTTAATCAAAAATTAGTATACCCTTTTGTTCCTTAAGTACTTTTGTTATCATTAAAACCCAAAGTGTATGAGCATGAACAAATTTTGTTCCAAAATACTCACCCTTTTTGATGACGACAAAGATAAGTATTTAAGAACAATTAGTTGGTTTGTCTCAATAATTTGACAACATCAGAATCTAAGGTTTGTAAGCTCCCCCTGGGTCTATCAGTTCATAGGTTGGGGTTTGTAAGCTCCACCCAAGTCCAACCCAAATTATTTAAACCGGGTTTAGTAACTTGACAACATCAGAGCCTGCAAGTTCCAAATTATTTAAACCGGGTTCAGTAACTTGACAACATTCAGTGAAAAGACAAAAACATGTTAATTAAAAGTACATAGACTGCAAGTTCCAAGATGATTAAAGTGATATTTTGACATAATAACATAGGTAGCAAGGATCAAGAAGCACAACCATAAGATTCTGAATATATTTTTCCAAGATGAGTATCTTTATAAAAGCAAAGGCAATGAAGCTTAACCAGATTATCTTTCTCTTTTCAGGTTTATTCAGTCCATCCACATGGGTAGATAGAAACCATCAAATTTGGAAAAATATATCAAGAAGACTGTGAAACATAAGAAGCAGGCCAAGGAGAAGAAGTAAAAGGCTGAGAAGGAATCACCAACTCTTATTTATTTGTTGTTGACTTATCAAGTACATATTATGTAGTTATAACTCGAAGCATAAGCAAAGTTGTTGAAGTAATACAAATAAATATGAGGGAAGATCCTCCTCTCACTGAAGATGAGGCTGACCAAGACTATTTGGATTATTCGGATGAATTAATGAACCAGTTAGAAAGAAACATTGATAGTTCTTAGGTTTACTTATCTTTAATGTGTAATAACTTTAAGATCTCTCTTTGTACTAGCTTCTTTAATGAGAGTCTTTATGTTACTGTGCTTGTCTCACTTTAATCCATCTATTGAATTAGCAGAGTTTTCTTAACCCAGAATCAATTTTTAAACATGAAAACAGTTTAAAGAATGTTTATAAAAGAAAAAAAATTCAAAATCTTATTGGTTGGAGAGAAGGAAAACACTATTTCCACAACTTACAAGATATATAAGTTAAGATATTAACACCAATAGCTTCCCAAGGAAAACTTTAATACAAATTTGTATGTTGCACAAGATCTTCTTCTATAAATACAAACATCTTGTGTGAACATTTTTATCTCATCCCACTCCAAAGACAAGAATGGGAAAGACAAAGCACTTCAAGCCACATAAGAGAGATTTCTATAAGGAGATGACACATCTGTTTAAGAAGCAAGTAAGGGAAGAAAATATTAAGGACTGGGAGGCATCAAAAGTACTGACTTCCTTAGCTGCAAGAACATCCTCATCAATTAAAGTTATTCTTGTGAGAAGGACTTCAAAAAGGTTGATGAAGAAGTTCGATAAGAGAAAGGAGGATTCATCTGGAGAATGAGACGAAGACTGGAAGGCTTATGTGGATTGATTGTCTAAGACATATAAAGGGTTCTAAGAAGATTATTCTGAAAAACTATTTGTAACAGTCTTTGTAAAACCTATCTTTAATTAATAAAGAATCTCATTTTCTCTCAACTGATATTGTTAATTTCGTGAGTTGTCATATTGATAAGTTGTGATAATACTTGTTATTATTCCAAACGTAAGAAACAAAGAAAAGAAATTTTATTGATAAAACACATTACAATAAAGAAGAAAACAACAAAAAATAAATTTTAAACATAAGAACATCCATTCCAAGATACCATCTTGATTTTATCTTTCAACTTTTTATCCTCAGAAGTTAACACTACTCCTTGTTGGATGAAAATTTCAGAAAGAACTCACCCATAAGGAATGAAGAAATGATTTCCCTCATGATAACAACTTTGTTTTCAAATATTAAGAACAATATTGCTGATATAGTATTTGGAGAGAATGTATGCAATGTTCATAAGCTGGGATGAATTTTATATCTTCTGCAGATAGAGTAACAAGTTACTTGTCTTACACTTAGCTCAAGATACTCGGTTTTCATCAATGAGTTGATAGTTTACACAAGCGGACTTATCACTCAAATATATTCAGAGCATAGCTAGCTGACCTTTTCAGATTTTAAGAGACTCCTTTAAAATTTTAAGTGAATTTCTTAGAATCTGATTGACATCCTGCACACAAACATAAATTGCATAATATACCAGGCTTAACAACTGAAAGGTTAATAAGAGGGAACATACCTATTGAAGTATTTTTTTATCCTTATTTAATGCAAATCTCATTAATGATCTGAGAGGCTTGATTTCTGCAAGAATTGCTGAGCTCATGTGTAATTAGTCTTTAAGATTGAACTTCTTCAAAAATTTCCATTTAGCACTTCAGACTGATACTTATAGATTCTATTTTTTGGTTGATTGCTTCAGTTTACTCATCTATTTTATTTTCAATTGCCACTTTGTTCCAACAATTCTCTTTTGGATGAACTAAAGAAACCAAAGAATTAATAGAATCCATAGTCATAATCTGTCCATTGTGGCTCTTTCAAAAATCCACACTTGCTTCCTATTTCAATATTTGGGATTTGAATGTATGTCTTATTTCTTTTGTATCTAATAGCTAACCATTGTCTGGATATTAGAATAGTAGCTTTATTTCTTCCTTTGGGCATACCTACATCAAATACAATTTGATATTTAGGCACCCATACTCTTACGGATTCTCTATGGTTAGTTCTAACAGGTTTTTTCTTGTATTGTGCCTTTGCCTGATAGTAATGCCTAGGCTCATTTCAAACTTTTTGTCTATAATTTTTTTGTTTTGGATGGGTCTTGACATGAACTTCTAAATCTTCCAGAAACTTTAGTCCATAATTTATTTGTCCTGGTTTTTCCAGAACCTTTAACTTGGAGCTCATTGGTTCTAAAAACCTTTGGACATTTAACTTTTGAATCTTAGGTTCTAATTTGATCTGAACTTTAGATTGCTAATTCTTGGGAACTAAGTTCTTTAGTACCTTTGACTTTGGAGTCTCATAGTGCAGATTTAGTCAGGTCTTTTGAATCAATAATCTTGGGTTCTGATTGGATCAGATACTTTCCTTTATCAGAAGCAGGCATAAAATAAGTTTTTAGAACTATTTAAGCACTACTTGGAGAAGATGGATCTGAGGGTTTCTTTAAGAGCTAAACTTTGGAGCAATCTCCATTATAACACATACCTTCTCCTTTGCTCTTACTTACTCCATAGATCATGGAAGAAAGTTTAAATCTTTCAATACCTATTGTGATAAACTTATGAAGAGCTATCTCATGCTTATCTACAGATTTATCTAAAGCTTTACCTAAGAGGGCCTTATGATTATTTTCAAGAGATTCAAAATTTTCCTGAGACGTTTTTAATTCTTATTTCAAAAGATTATTATCTCTCTTTAAGATTTTTATGTGTCATGATTTTTCTGTGCAAAGACTCACGAGGTCTTAAATGAAGGAACTAATATTAGAATGAGATAAGTTAGAAAATACCTCATTTTCTTCGTCTGATTCTGAACCAGAGCAGGATTCAGATTTTATATCACATGATGTGAGAGCCATCGATGCCAACTTTGCTTCTCCTTCATTTTTGTCAGAACGTCCTTCATTATCAAGTTCATCCCATGTTTCCATGAGACTCTTCTTGAATCTATTTATGAATTTTTCCTTCTAGAAGCTTCTTTTCTTTGACTTGTCCTTATGTAGATCAGGACAATCAGATCTGAAGTGACTAGGTTTGTTGCAGTTATAGCAGATCCTTTGGTCATCTTTGTTATCTCTATAACTAGAGCCTCTAAAGCCACTGCTTATACTAGAGAATCTTTTAATGATAAAGGCTATTTCTTCATCATCAAAGTTATCATCAGAAGCTTGTTCTGATTTATTGATTTTTGAAGATCTGTGAGTTTTACTGCCAGACTTCTCAGCAGTAGATTTTAAAGCCAGTGATTTGGACATCTTCACATTCTCATCTCTATTCAGTTCCATTTAATGGCTCTGAAGGTTGCTTATCATACTTTCAAGACTTAAAGTATTTAGATTTTTGACTTCTTGAATAGCAGTTACTTTAGGTCTGAATCTTACAGGAAGACTCCTTATAATCTCATTGACATTTTCTACTAAGATATAACTCTTGTTCAAAACTTGAAGGCATGATACAAGAACTTGAAACCTACAGAAAATGATTTCAATGTCTTCATCTTCCTTCATTTTGAAGAGTTCATACTGGTGAACCAGAAGGTTGGCCTTAGCCTCATTCACTTGTTGGTTACCTTCTTAGATAGCATATAATGAATCAAATATATTCTCTATAGTTAACTTATCTATGATTTTTATGTACTCAGAGTGAGGTAGAACATCAGTAATAATACCTCTTACTCTATGGTGTTTCCTGAACACTTTCTTTTGAGTTGGTGTAAAAACTTTTCTATCAGCAACCAGTCCCACACCATTCACTTCAATTTCTGTCATCCTCAAGGATGTCCCATAACTCATTATCAAATTCAATTATGTAAGTGTACATTTTGCTCTTCCACCATTCAAAGTGAGTAGATTCACCACTGAATGTAGGTGGTTTAGCAGAATAATGACTCTTTTCATGAACAATATAGTTATGTGGAATATGAGTGCTAGTAATATGACTATCTCTAGTATCTCCCATCTAGAATGATTTTATCTTCAAGATATTTTTCTATACCACTATTAAGTGTTAAGCATAAAACTTTCTCTGATGCCAACTGAAGGTGAGAAAATACACAAGAAGGGGGGTGATTGTGTATCAAATAAATTATGCTATTTCAAAAGACCAGCTTTTGAATCTGACCAAGTTCAAATTCTAAGCTAGAGTATGCAGCAATGAAATATTTAAAAGGCATAAGAAATAAGTTAATCACACCCAAAGATTATCCAGGTTCCTCTATAACGAGAGTAGTCCAGTCCCCTTTCCACGCAAGATAGTTTTACTATAATCAACACCTGACTACAATTTTCTTAGACACACCCATCCAAGACTTCCTACTCTAACTCACCAGAAAGAGACATCTTGCCCAAACCAATTGTTCAAGACTTCCTTGCTCAATCACACCCGAAATCGACTTCCTTGCCCAAACTCACAGTCCAACACTTCTTGCTCAATCACACTCGAAAGAAACTTCCTTGTCTAAACCAAATGTTCAGGACTTCCTTTCTCAAACACAGTCTGATACTTTTACAAATACTAAACAATATATTTAGGATTTACAACAAGATGTACTTGATATATAATCAGAGCTACAATTAAACCAACACACGCAAAGACCTTTCTTGAAATTTCTAAGATATATAAGTGTAAGAAACTATCAAGTCTATGTGCAATACAACAACTATATACAATGGCTTAGAGAACATGAAGGTTATGGTTCAAACATGTTGTATGTTTCTTTTCTTATTGTTCTTGTTGTTACTTCTTTTGAATCCCCAACTCCTTATATAGAGGGAACAAAAAGAGTTCTATAGTTGCTTGCATAAGTGTCTTTGATGAAGAAGATATTTCCAAGAGAGATGCGTTGGAGTTGGTAGGATGAGGATCTTCATCTTCCGAATAATATCTTTATCCTTTGTATCTTTCTCAAGTAAGGTGTACATAGGCATGGACAGGTATATTGAAGAAATCATATCATTCAGCCTTGAGCCTTGTACTAAAACCTCTAATTGGCTTTCTCCATAATTCTAGTTGTTGAAAAGATGGAGGTTTCTTCTTCATAAGATGATTACCTAGGTCAGAATCAAGTTAATAACTAGCTTTACCTAACATGCACACTTAATCAAACATTAGTATACCCATTTGTTCTTTAAGTACTATTGTTATCATCAAAACCCAAGGAGTATGAGCATGAACAAATTTTGTTCCAACAATAGGCATCCCTGAGAACAAGCAAGTTAAGATAGTGGCGACCAGGCTTAAAAGTTATTTGTTGTCTGGTGGGATAAACTTGTTGTTCAAAGGAAAAGGAAAAGGAAAAGGCCAGTCAGAACTTGGAGAAGAATGAAACAATTGATGTTAGAGAAATTTTTACCGGAGGATTATGAACGAATTCTCTATAAGATGTACATCGAGTGTGTTCAGGGAAAAAGAACCGTGATTGAATACACAACAGAGTTCCTGTGTTTTTTTAGCGTAATGAATTGGGATAATCACAGAGCTAAAAAGTGGATCGGTACATCAGTAGCCTAAAAGGATCCTTGCAAGATAAGATGGTCTTATATACTGTATAAACCATAGCTAAGGTATCCAGTTTAGTTTTGAAGGTATAATTGATGGAGAAATCCATCGAAATTTCTCTTCTCTTAGAAGGTACTTACCCGATAATAACTTTGAATCAGCAGGTGACAAGGAAAAGAGTGAAACACCCCAGGATTCCAACTTTGGGAATATGGGGGCTAACAGCTCTAGAGGTGTGCAACAGGGTAAAACACGACTCTAGCAGAAGAATAATCCATATGCTAAACCCACTAAAGACACATGTTATCATAGTAACGGAAAAATCCATCGATCAGGTGTTTGTTCAATAAGGAGCATCACTATTGTTGTGGAAGAAATGGTGGTGTTGTACCCCAAAATTTGCCCTCCTATTTTTCCACAAGAAATCACAACTTCGGGTTTTCCTTGACTTTTCAGATTGGCGTAAGAATCAGTCAAACAGACTTTTTCTTATCAGTCTATCTAAATTAGGGTTTTCATGGACTCTGGAACAATTCAAGCAGATTATTAGGGGTTGGTTGAGTTTGGCTCAGGGTTTGATCAGGCAGGCGCTTCTTTGACAATAAATCAAGAACTAGGGTTTGTGCGTGCATTCTCAGAAATAATTAGTTCTATAGTTCTTTTCAATTTACTCTGGGATATGAGCTGAGGCATTTGAATTGAGAACTTGCAGTGTTTGGCTTAATCAGTAAAAGAAAGGACATGTGGACGTTTGTTTGATTAACTGTGCATTGCTTATGTTTAATTGGGACACCGAGTTTATTATTGATTGCAAGACTACAATGTTTGTTAATTATTTATTTTATCTAAGTTAGAATAATTGGATCTACTTCCAGTTATTTTAATTCAAGAAAGCTTAAATAATTAAATAGACAGTTGAAATAAAAGAGATATCTAACAATAAAAATACTTTTATTTATTTTTAATTATTTGTACAAGTGTTATTTAAATACAGTAATTATTTACAAGTATTTATAATAATATTTATTACAATGATTAAAAGTAAAATAAAATTGCATCCTAATTTTCCTAAGTCTTCATCTTCTACTGATGCTCCCCATTGCTCAATTGATTTTCATCTGCAAAAACAAAAAAAAAGAAGAGAAGTCAACACAGATGAATTAAAAAAAAGGCAGACAGTTAATTTAAGACTCATCATTAAAAGTGATTGGCCGGAATCAGTTGTTCACCCTCTCTGCAAATCACAAGAAATACTCTTGGTTCACAAAGATGGAAAGAGATATATGCTTGCAAAAAAATATGAAATGCACAAGGCTACTGAATATGCCAAATACAAAGTTGCAAAGTTCAAATGGAACAAACGAGCAAAGCTGTCACCAAATTGCAAACTGTACATGGCAAACTAAGTTACCAAGAGAAGTCAACCAAACTGAAATTCCAAAACAAAACCAAATTGCATTGTTCAAAATGTCAACAAAGTTGTCTAACTGTCAAAAGGCTGTTAACAAATATCAAAGCAATGCAGAAAATCTGGGACAAGTACAAGATGCAGAGGAAAGAAACAATGCAAGCAACATTTCAAATTCATCATTTTCCAGCCACACTTTTTCAGAGCAAGTACAGATTTAAACAATATAATATGTTTTTTTTCTGTGGAGAGAGAAAAGAGAGAGAGGAGTGGAGAGGCTTACAGGCTTAGGCTTAAAGGATATAAAACAAACAGTTCAAAACAAAAAAACAGAGAGGAGGCAGAATACACCAAGCTCTCAACCTGTAATCTCAAACCAAAAGCCTAAAACTACAAACTGTTGCATAACACAAAGAGCCTGCCTCAAGCCTTAACCTGCTTCAAACAAGCCAAAGTCCTGAAACCTGGTTCAAGACACAAACCTCAAAGCTTGTAAACTCTCAAACCTGCCTTAAACTTATTCAAACACGAGGCCTAAACCCCCACAAATCAAAACTGTTCAGACCAAAAACAACAAAAGCCTGAGTTCAAAGTTCAAACTTACAGTAACACAAGCCAAAGCCTAAAGATCCATACAAACATTCAACTACAAACCTGTGTCCAAAGCCTAAACATCCTGCCTGTTCCAAAACAATAAAGCCTAAGCAAGCAAAAACTCATAACCTGTCAAACTGCCTTGAAGCCAAAGCAAAGCTGGTAGAAACAAGCTTGCAAACTGAAGCTTCAACCTGCATAAGCCTTTATCCAAACAAAATTCCAACCAAGCCAAAAGCAACTCAGATTAAAGCATTCAAACCAACAAAACCCTCAGAATATGTTCATCATAGGGTTAGTATATCCAACTCAGAATCAAAGCTAAAAGAGAGAGGAAAAGCAACATAAGCATAACAAATAGGCCACTCAGAAGCAAATCATACAAGCTTCTTCAGAAGCAAATCATACAAGCGTATTCGTCAAATCAGAGCATTCAAACCAACAAAACCCTCAGAGCTAGGCTCATCACAGGGTCCACCAAAAACAATACTCAGAATCAACATCAACATTTCAACAGATATCTCAGACGCAAGCAGTCTGAAGAGGAAAAGAAGCGATTAAACTAGGGTTTTCAGAAAGCATTCATCACTAAACCACAAAAGCTAAAAGATACAAGTACCAGATTTCCAACAAAGGCCCACAGCTTCATACTCCCTCGCCTCCGGCCGCCCTAGGACGCCTCCAGTCCACCTCTCCTCCTCTCCAAGCAACGAACCCTCCAAAGGTATAACTTTCTACTCACTCAGTCCATTAATATACCTCATGAACACAAACAACGCATAAAACAATCAATAACACACAACAATAATAACATGCATGAACGGAAACCCTAAAAATGCGTTAAGGCAGAATCATTACCTTGTATAACCACCGATTGCGTGACCATGGAGAGGGGGAAGCGGAGGTGGCGTCCGGCGGTTAAGACAAAAGGAGGAGCATCAAAAGCGTGGCTCAAGAGCGAGGAAGAGATGAAGAGGAGAAAGGTGGAAGCGGCGCCGTTCTAGGCCAAAGTGTAACATTAGTTCTGAATGAGACAAATGAAAACCCTAACAAATTCAATTGTAACACATTGGGCCGGTTCCCCTTTTGCAAAACACCAAGTCCATCAGAATCCAGACGCCTTACCCCCCCTTTTTCTTCAAATCTGTCTATTTTCTCATTTGGGCCAAGTACAAATTCCCCCAAGCCCATTTGACTGCTTTCTTTTTATTTATTTTCTAGGTTTATAAATCAATCATTTTTTATCACATTATTTCTTCTTTTTTTTATATATAACTTAAATTAATTCTTTTATTAAATGAAAACAATATATTGAATTCTTGTATAAAAAATGTTTTAATAGCCTTTTTTATTTTATTCATCACATTTTAAATAATATGTAAAAAAATAGATTTTCTTTAATAAAGTTAAAATATTTTTTCTTTTAAGAACTTCTTGTATCTAAAATATTAACTAGAATACATAAACATTAATTTTCTTAAACTTAAAACATTTTTCCTTTCTTTTCACTAAAACCTTTGTTTGTACATAATTAACAAAAAAACACAAAAAGAATAAATACTTACTTAATTTTGCATTAAGTTAACATCTTGCATCACTTGTAAATAATCATATACACTTACACAAATACTTTTGATACATTGCTTTTATGCTTATACATTGCTACATTTTACATTGAGAATGCGATTCGATTTGGTTGTAAATATTATTTGGACACTACTATCCTGATAAGTCTCATCCCCATTTGTAAACACTTGTACCCCCATCCCCGGATACTTATTTGTAATAGCTTAGACTTTAAATTCACGCAATTTATCGCTTTCTATATACTGTATAGTAATTAGGGTTTGTATGCGAAAATTCAAAATCAACCGCTAGATAACCTAATACAAGACAAATGCATGGCAATCAATACACAATTCACACTTGCACCCCTAGGGAAATCCCGCTTGTTGCCTTCCAAAATGGGCCATGTTGCATGTTGAGTTTCTTTGGCAAAACAAAACAAATCAAATGATCATAGTCCCTCGCTGATGCTTTCGAAGTTTCCTAAACAAAATGATCAAGTCCCTTAAAGGAAAAATTTCCAAAGACACTTGGCATTATTGCATTCATGGTCTATACGATGACCCGTGCCCGTCCCGTTAACATCCTAACACAAGATTGTCCACCAAATACAATGATGGAACAATACTGTTAAAAGGGTTAAAACATGAGAAAAATCTTTGAGTAAATTTAGGGATAGACAACTCTTAGTTACTTGATCAAACTTGCAAAACACACTTGCCTACTTTTCAAAACACACTCCACAACATAACTTTCAAAAACAACTTTCAAAAACTTTGAAACATCTTTTCAAAAAGACACGCACCTTTGTAAAACATTCGAGTAAAGAATTGTTACAACGGTTGCCTATACAAGGCATCTTTTTAAAAACATTTTCAAAACCACACACACAAAGCACCATTTCAAACAATTGAAAATCAAGGCAAGTGATCTAAAACAAGTAACTAAGAGCCCATGGATAACCATGGATAGAAAGGGTGCTAATACCTTCCCTTTCTATAATCTACCCCCCGAACCCACGAAAACATCTCAAAGGTTTTTCCTGTGCTTTTTAACCTTTCCTTTATGATAAAATAAAAAGTCGGTGGCGACTCTTGTTAAACCGAACAAGTGCGAATACAAACGCAAAAACCTCAAGTCAGTTCTCCCACCGTATCACAGAACTGGCGACTCTGCTGGGGAGTAATTTAAAAGTGGGGTTACCTTAGGGTTTAGATCACCTTTACATACTTGCTTTGATTTCCTTGATTGCTTTACTTTTTGGGTCCTTGTTTGGGTTTGCTGTAAATCCTACACCCGGACTTGGGGGCACCTTTTTAGGTAAATAGCAATAAAACTGCGAGGGAACTGTGCGGGGTATACCGACATGGTTGAAGCAGTAAGCTATGTTAGTGTGACATATTTGTGAGTACCGGTAACCCTTGAGTTCAATCAAGGAGAGTACGGGGCCGCTGAGTGATGTTGTGAAGCACTAACGAACTCTTAGAACCTTAATTGACCATCTTAGCCTTTTTAGGGGTAGTGAGATGACTGACTTTGGTGCAGTCCGAGGTTGGTAGATACTCGATACTACACTCATTGAGGGTTGTTTTCTTGGAATATTATGGTCGCCAGTTAAGTGGCTAAACCAAAACAATGAACACAGAAAATGATCCAATGATATTGAGCTCCTTAGAACCCAGTTTCTATTTTAGGACAGGATGAGCCAACTAACTTCAAGAGGGTACTTACCTACAAACCTCATGCAAGCCTAAACCTAAGGACTTGTTTGCTTTGTGTGAATATGATTACCTGTATATACACTTACTTGCTTTTGCATACATGTACATAACATCATGACATCATACCATAGCATTTTTTACTAACCATTTCAAGGATCTTGAGGGTCTTTTGATGCAGGGTCACGTTGAACCGGACATCTACCAAAGGGCAAGAGGATTCTCCTCTAAACAAATGCCATCAAAGATCAAGTGCAACAACTTGAATCAGGGGCTATGACCCACTTGACATGGTGAGCTTGATTCTCGTGGAAAGACATCCACCGGTGCAAAGTTCTCCAATCAAAGATCGAAGTTTAACCTCTAACGTTTTCTTGTGTTTACCCCAAGAGATCCTTGAAAACATGCATCCACATATCATGCATTACATTATGACAATTTTTCCTTTTCAGGTTTCCTTACTCTCCTACTGTTTATTTCAGTAAGAGATGGCTCTAGAGAGGACTGTCAAGGATATCCAGGATCAAAATGCTCAGCTTCAGGAAATGTTCTTGAACCTATCCTTGGGGAAAGAAGAAGTGAAGGCTCTCCTCACAAGGGGCTTGGTCCAGGGGAATTCAAGCAATGCCAGGAGTGACCAGTTGGAAGAACTTCAGTCTGAGCTGACAACAATGAGGATCCAAATGATGGGACAACTGGTGGGCCAGATGGCTCTCATCCAGGACTTGTCTCAAAGACAAGAGGAACCCAGAGTTCTCGTCAACCAACTGCTTCGGGACAACCGAGTGGGGAAAACATCTGAGGTTGAAGAGCAAGTCACCACTCAACCCCCCTCCAAACAAGAATACAAGGGAAAGGCTCCTCTACTTGCTTCAGGGTCACAAGCCCAGCAACAACCTCGCCAGCGTCAACGGGGTAATCGGCGTAAGCAAAATACGTCGGGAAGACAATTCACTGAGACTGACATACCGTCATCTATAATACTGGAGCGTTTGTTGGAGGTCAATCTGACTGCTTTGAGGGATCCTATTCGGAAGCCCAATACCTCCGCTCCTAACTATCATCCCGATGCATTTTGTGTATACCACTCCTATAGCCCGGGACATGACACCGACGACTGTTGGGCCTTGAAGAACAAGATTCAAGATCTAATTGACATTGGAGTGCTGAGATTCATGCCAGATGGCGAGATGAAAATCTTCTGTTAAGGAGTTATCCACCTGAATTGACAAGGCTCGAACTGAGAGGCTTTTGTTTCATTTGAATTTCCAAGTTGTAATCTCTTTGTTATTCAAACAATTATCTGTTGATGTCAAACTTTATTTCATTAATGCATTGCATATGTTTGTCTTGAATTCATCCATTCGTTTTCACTACTCTTATGTTTTCTTTATGATATTTAACTCTTGATAAAAAGCTACAAGCCTTTAGAGGGAGGATGATGAAACAATACCATAATCTCTTACAATATGCTTTTGAACAGACCTTGCTGATGATGTACAGGCATTTCTTTCAATTCCCAAACACTGGAGTTATAAGGAAGATAATCCCTAGTCAACCCCTTCGAGCCAAAGAAGTAGGAGTTTTCTGTTCTAAACAAATTGAAACCTTTGATTTAAACCTGGGGCAGGGTAATCTCTCAGTTAATTAAAAAAAAAAGATGCGCATTAAAGTCGCAAACTCTCAGTTCGTAATACAACGAACGATATCAAAAAAAAGAAAAGCATTCCTTTGGAATCAAAAGACAGTGATGGTTCCTTATCTCATAGGCAGTCATTACCTCTCGAAAGAGAAAAGCCCACTGAGCCAAAAGAAAGCTGGGGCATCCCGCTGACTGTAATCCTGAAAACAGGAACAGTCAGGCAAAAGTTAGGGATAACAAATCAAAAGAAAGAGGTCATTACAAATCCTCAACAACATGAAAAATGTTGCAAAAGAAAAAGGAGATAATGACTGCCTTCCCAATAAATTCAATTGGTGAACCATCACCCAAAAGTCGTTCCAAACTCGAATAGAGTGCGACGCGCAATTGAATGAGTTTAGGATTGAAGGACATCACGAAGAGCAGGTGGGTACAAATATACTTTGAGCCTTTATCCTTTGTTTCTTAAACCGTGAACCAAGCCACGTCACAACCCTTCCAAAGTCCTAATTGAAGCACGGGTTAGTTCGAAAGCATACTGTTACAAAAGGTATCCTGACTCCTGTAAGGCTTTGCCCTAAATCTTGTGTTGAATTTGTCTTACAAAAATTTTTCTGCTAAAAAACGCATTTTTCAAAACTTCAAGACAAGCATAAACTTTGCATCATTTGAATATCGTTGTTTGCATACAGTTATTTGTTTAACAGCGAAGAAATTCATACAGCGAATGTTCGGAGGAACGAAAACTCTCTCAGTGAGCAAAATCACTTCAAAAAGGATGACACTTCCATTACAAAAATCTCCTATCAACAAGGGGGCATGACATGTCACTATCCAGTTAACCTGGGGCAGTCCAGTCAAGGTTTCAACAGATCTTTCAAAATCCAGTTAACCTGGGGCAGTCCAGTCAAGATTTCAACAAATCTATCAAAAGTTCAGTGAACTTGGGGCAAGTCTCCTTCACCATCACTTGGGGCATTCAAATGTCAAAAGTGTTCAACAATTCCTTCGTCACCTGTTGGAAGTTACAGTTTCAGATACACTCCAAACAAGGAAGTCATTCTGCTACTCATACAGATCTCAACTCCAAGATACAGTTTCAGATACGCTCCAGACACTAGCCATTATGTCACTCATTCAGATCCTAGTTACAGTTTCAGATACACTCCAAACAAGGAAGTCATTCTGCTACTCATACAGATCTCAACTCCAAGATACAGTTTCAGATACGCTCCAGACACGGTAGCCATTCTGTCAGTCATTCAGATCCTAGTTACAGTTTCAGATACACTCCAAACAAGGAAGTCATTCTGCTACTCATACAGATCTCAACTCCAAGATACAGTTTCAGATACGCTCCAGACACGGTAGCCATTCTGTCACTCATTTAGATCCTAGTTACAGTTTCAGATACACTCCAAACAAGGAAGTCATTCTGCTACTCATACAGATCTCAACTCCAAGATACAGTTTCAGATACGCTCCAGACACGGTAGCCATTCTGTCACTCATTCACAGTATCAGACTACCGCGAAGCCTGGATTACCACCAGATAGTGGTACCTCCTAAGAGCAAGCTATGAAGCACGGATTCGACCGGATGATAGTTTAATCCCCAACTAGTTATTGTGAAGCCTGGATTACGACCAGATGACAATACAAGTTTCTGTGAAGCCTGGATTACGACCAAACAGCAGTCAAGAATACTACGAAACCTGGAGTCGACCAGATAGTGGTATATCTTTAACACAATCCGTGAAGCCCGGATGTGATCGGATAACAGCTTAGCAATTTCTGTGAAGCCTGGATTACGACCAGATAACAGTTAAACCTCAGAAGATTGGTATACTCCCAATTTCTGACCCTTAACAAAATCAGGATCAACACCTTCCGAGATTTCCTTCTAGAGATAGTTCAGATGTGACCCAGATTTGGCGACATTCCGATACTTATCCCAGATCCATACCTACAGCAATCAAAAGATTCTTGCAATCCCCAGCGGAGCTAAAACTTCCAACTATCAATCCCCAAGCAGAGTGAAGACTCTCATTCTCAGTTCCTCACAGAGCATCCAAATATTCTCCAGTAAAGATCCCCTCAAGACAGGAATCCCCAGTAGATTGGCATACAACCTAAACTCCTGATCCCCCAACAGCGGTCCCAGGACTTCTCATTTTCAACGATCAAAGGATTTTCAATCCCTTGCAGCAGTCAAGGAATTACTTTCCCCGGCAGCAGTCAAGATTCTTTTATCTCCAGCCATCCAGAATTCATCTATCCTCAGCAAGACAGCTCATCAGCTTACACGCGCATTCATCACATTCATATCATAAACATTGATATAACATACATTGCATCATGCATCATGACATTGCATACAACTAACTCTTTACCTTTTCAGGAAAGATCAGTCAACAGACAAAGATCATCATCTTCCGCGATTCTTTCTAGAAATAGTTCAGATGTGACCCAGACATGGCGACATTCTGATACTCATTCCAGATTCACCCAGAGATAGTTCAGATGTGACCCAGACATGGCGACATTCTGATACTTATTCCAGATTCATCCAGATGTAGTTTTACACGGACTCATCATCAGGAAACCCTACACCGATTCCTTCTCCACTTCAAGACTTTTGAAAACAGTTTACAAATGCTTCCAGATACGGATGTCAATCTATTGCTTATTCAGACCCCCAGTTCAGAGATGTTCCAAAACATGGATACCTTTCTGATACTCACCCACTCATCAATGACATATAGTTCAACAAACATTTCCAGATGGCATCTCTAAGCCTATCCTCCTACCAACAACTTCCAGATGGCATCTCTAAGCCCATCCCCCGACAAGATTCTGTCACATCCCTAGATGGCATCTCTAAGCCCATCACCAAATGGCATCTTTAAGCCTATTCCCTCTACCATCACATCACCGAGTGCAAATTTTTTGGGCACTCTAGTGTCCAATCTCCTTTTACCCTTAAGTCACGAAAGGCGAACTTGCCAATCTAACTCTTTAGGTTCAAGAAGATTGAACAGGGGCAACTGTTGTACCCCAAAATTTTCCCTCCTATTTTTCCACAAGAAATCACAACTTCGGTTTTTCCCTGACTTTTCAGATTGGCGTAAGAATCAGTCAAACAGACGTTTTCTTATCATTTTATCCAAATTAGGGTTTTCATGGACTCTGGAACAGTTCAAGCAGATTATTAGGGTTTGGTTGAGTTTGGCTCAGGGTTTGATCAGGCAGGCGCTTCTTTGACAATAAATCAAGAACTAGGGTTTGTGCGCGCATTCTCAGAAAGAATTAATTCTATAGTTCTTTTCAATTTACTCTGGGATATGAGCTGAGGCATTTGAATTGAGAACTTGCAGTGTTTGGCTTAATCAGTAAAATAAAGGACATGTGGACGTTTGTTTGATTAACTGTGCATTGCTTATGTTTAATTGGGACGCCGAGTTTATTATTGATTGCAAGACTACAGTGTTTGTTAATTATTTATTTTATCTAAGTTAGAATAATTGGATCTACTTCCAGTTATTTTAATTCAAGAAAGCTTAAATAATTAAATAGACAGTTGAAATAAAAGAGATATCTGACAATAAAAAGACTTTTATTTATTTTTAATTATTTGTACAAGTGTTATTTAAATACAGTAATTATTTACAAGTATTTATAATAATATTTATTACAATGATTAAAAGTAAAATAAAATTGCATCCTAATTTTCCTAAGTCTTCATCTTCTACTGATGCTCCCCATTGCTCAATTGATTTTCATCTGCAAAAACAAAAAAAAGAAGAGAAGTCAACACAGATGAATTAAAAAAAAGGCAGACAGTTAATTTAAGACTCATCATTAAAAGTGATTGGCCGGAATCAGTTGTTCACCCTCTCTGCAAATCACAAGAAATACTCTTGGTTCACAAAGAGGGAAAGAGAGATATGCTTGCAAAAAAATATGAAATGCACAAGGCTACTGAATATGCCAAATACAAAGTTGCAAAGTTCAAATGGAACAAACGAGCAAAGCTGTCAACAAATTGCAAACTGTACATGGCAAACTAAGTTACCAAAAGATGTCAACCAAACTGAAATGCCAAAACAAAACCAAATTGCATTGTTCAAAATGTCAACAAAGCTGTCAAACTGTCAAAAGGCTGTTAACAAATATCAAAGCAATGCAGAAAATCTGGGACAAGTACAAGATGCAGAGGAAAGAAACAATGCAAGCAACATTTCAAATTCATCATTTTCCAGCCACACTTTTTCAGAGCAAGTACAGATTTAAACAATATAATATGTTTTTTTTCTGTGGAGAGAGAAAAGAGAGAGAGGAGTGGAGAGGCTTACAGGCTTAGGCTTAAAGGATATAAAAAAACAGCTCAGAAAAAAAAAACAGAGAGGAGGCAGAATACACCAAGCTCCCAACCTGTAATCTCAAACCAAAAGCCTAAAACTACAAACTGTTGCATAACACAAAGAGCCTGCCTCAAGCCTTAACCTGCTTCAAACAAGCCAAAGTCCTGAAACCTGGTTCAAGACACAAACCTCAAAGCTTGTAAACTCTAAAACCTGCCTTAAACTTATTCAAACACGAGGCCTAAACCCCCACAAATCAAAACTGTTCAGACCAAAAAAAACAAAAGCCTGAGTTCAAAGTTCAAACTTACAGTAACACAAGCCAAAGCCTAAAGATCCATACAAACATTCAACTACAAACCTGTGTCCAAAGCCTAAACATCCTGCCTGTTCCAAAACAATAAAGCCTAAGCAAGCAAAAACTCATAACCTATCAAACTGCCTTGAATCCAAAGCAAAGCTTGTAGAAACAAGCTTGCAAACTGAAGCTTCAACCTGCATAAGCCTTTATCCAAACAAAATTCCAACCAAGCCAAAAGCAACTCAGATCAAAGCATTCAAACCAACAAAACCCTCAGAATATGTTCATCATAGGGTTAGTATATCCAACTCAAAATCAAAGCTAAAAGAGAGAGGAAAAGCAACAGAAGCATAACAAATAGGCCACTCAAAAGCAAATCATACAAGCTTCTTCAGAAGCAAATCATACAAGAGTCTTCGTCAAATCAGAGCATTCAAACCAACAAAACCCTCAGAGCTAGGCTCATCACAGGGTCCAACAAAAACAATACTCAGAATCAACATCAACATTTCAACAGATATCTCAGAGGCAAGCAGTCAGAAGAAGAAATGAAGCGATTAAACTAGGGTTTTCAGAAAGCATTCATCACTAAACCACAAAAGCTAAAAGATACAAGTACCAGATTTCCAACAAAGGCCCACAGCTTCATACTCCCTCGCCTCCGGCTGCCCTAGGACGCCTCCAGTCCACCTCTCCTCCTCTCCAAGCAATGAACCCTCCAAAGGTATAACTTTCTACTCCCTCAGTCCATTGATATACCTCATGAACACAAATAACACATAAAACAATCAATAACACACAAAAATAATAACATGCATGAACGGAAACCCTAAAAATGCGTTAAGGCAGAATCATTACCTTGTATAACCACCGACTGTGTGACCATGGAGAGGGGGAAGCGGAGGTGGCGTCCGGCGGCTAAGACAAAAGGAGGAGCATCAAAAGCGTGGCTCAAGAGCGAGGAAGAGATGAAGAGGACAAAGGTGGAAGCGGCGCCGTTCTAGGCCAAAGTGTAACCCTAGTTTTGAATGAGACAAATGCAAACCCTAACAAATTCAATTGTAACACATTGGGCCGGTTCCCCTTTTGCAAAACACCAAGTCCATCAGAATCCAGACGCCTTACCCCCCTTTTTCTTCAAATCTGTCTATTTTCTCATTTGGGCCAAGTACAAATTCCCCCCAAGCCTATTTGACTACTTTCTTTTTATTTATTTTCTAGGTTTATAAATCAATCATTTTTTATCACATTATTTCTTCTTTTTTTATATATAACTTAAATTAATTCTTTTATTAAATGAAAACAATATATTGAATTCTTGTATAAAAAATGTTTTAATAGCCTTTTTTATTTTATTCATCACATTTTAAATAATATGTAAAAAAATAGACTTTCTTTAATAAAGTTAAAATATTTTTTCTTTTAAGAACTTCTTGTATCTAAAATATTAACTAGAATACATAAACATTAATTTTCTTAAACTTAAAACATTTTTCCTTTCTTTTCACTAAAAGCTTTGTTTGTACATAATTAACAAAAAAACACAAAAAGAATAAATACTTACTTAATTTTGCATTAAGTTAACATCTTGCATCACTTGTAAATAATCATATACACTTACACAAATACTTTTGATACATTGCTTTTATGCTTATACATTGCTACATTTTACATTGAGAATGAGATTCGATTTGGTTGTAAATATTATTTGGACACTACTGTCCTGATAAGTCTCATCCCCATTTGTAAACACTTGTACCCCCATCCCCGGATACTTATTTGTAATAGCTTAGACTTTAAATTCACGCAATTTATCGCTTTCTATATACTGTATAGTAATTAGGGTTTGTATGTGAAAATTCAAAATCAACCGCTAGATAACCTAATACAAGACAAATGCATGACAATCAATACACAATTCACACTTGCACCCCTAGGGTAATCCCGCTTGTTGCCTTCCAAAATGGGCCATGTTGCATGTTGAGTTTCTTTGGCAAAATAAAACAAATCAAATGATCATAGTCCCTCGATGACGCTTTCGAAGTTGCCTAAACAAAATGATCAAGTCCCTTAAAGGAAAAATTGCCAAAGACACTTGGCACTATTGCATTCATGGTCTATACGATGACCCGCGCCCGTCCCGTTAACATCCTAACACAAGATTGTCCACCAAATACAATGATGGAATAATACTGTTAAAAGGGTTAAAACATGAGAAAAATCTTTGAGTAAATTTAGGGATAGACAACTCTTAGTTACTTGATCAAACTTGCAAAACACACTTGCCTACTTTTCAAAACACACTCCACAACACAACTTTCAAAAACTTTAAAACATCTTTTCGAAAAGACACACACCTTTGTAAAACATTCGAGTAAAGAATTGTTACAACGGTTGCCTAGGCAAGGCATCTTTTTCAAAACATTTTCAAAACCACACACACAAAGCACCATTTCAAACAATTGAAAATCAAGGCAAGTGATCTAAAACAAGTAACTAAGAGCCCATGGATAACCATGGATAGAAAGGGTGCCAATACCTTCCCTTTCTATAATCTACCCCCCGAACCCACGAAAACATCTCAAAGGTTTTTCCTGTGCTTTTTAACCTTTCCTTTAGGATAAAATAAAAAGTCGGTGACGACTCTTGCTAAACCGAACAAGTGCGAATACAAACGCAAAAACCTCAAGTCAGTTCTCCCACCGTATCACAGGTGAATATGAGGAAAGAGAAGATTAGGTATTTGAGAATGATGAATATGGAGATGTTGAGTTTGTAGAGGAAGAATCTGATGAGATGGTCAATTTTGTGTTACAGAGTTCCTATCTTCATCGAAAAATATTATAGAGAAGAGTTACTTTGTGATGTTCTTGATATGGATGTTTGTCACATTTTACTTGGTAGACCTTGGCAGTTTGATAATGATATCACTTATCGACGACAGGATAACATGATGATGTTTACATTAGGCACAATTAAAATTGATATGGCTCCTATTATTGACTTTTATAAGAATCTAGGAGAAAATAAGTCTAGTTTCTTGGTGTTGACGTAAATTGAAAAGGAGCTTGATGAGGCTGTAAAAGACTCTGAATGTTTATGTCCATTGGTGATCAAAGGGTTGATTGTGAGTGCAATATTCTCTCTTAGATGTTTTGTATGATTTCAAAACTACAAAATATGTAGTGTTTGTATATTGGACTATATCTCTCTATGTCTAGGTTGCATTTTCATCTTCTGACACTTAGGGATCATGTCAAAAGCTTTTGGATAAGTCAAACATTTCAAAAATATGCATTTTAATAAAAAATCATGTTTGGAGTCTACTTCCTTGTGTTAGGAGTCAAATCCCTCATAATCATTTTCAAAAAGAAACTCTCTAGACAATCGGAGTCGATATATAAGGTATTTGAAGTCGATACACAACTGAAGCAGTCGACTTCCTCAAGCTGTGGGTCGACTCCTACTGAAAATATTTTTAAAAATTAATTATCTCGTCTAGATGGGTCGGATCCCTCGCATCTGGGGTCAATACATTACACGAAAGAGTCGACTCCCATGTGTGTGTATCAACTCATATTGAAGCTGCTTTTTCAAAATTTGTTTCTGGCCAAAAGGAGTCGACTCCCAGGAAGTATGGGTCGACTCCCTTGCCCTTAGGAGTCGACTCCCTCTTCGTATTGGTTGGCTCCCACTAATTCTAATGTCAATTTTTTAAAGTTTGCAACCTTAATTTTTCTGTTTTCTCAAGTATACTTACACACACACACACACACACGCACATATATATATATATATATATATATATATATATATATATATATATATATATATATATATATATATATATATATATATATATATATATATATATATATATATATATATATATATATATATATATATATATATATATATATATATATATATATATATTCATGCATCAATTCTAAAATACGAAACCATAAATATACAAAGCATTGTTCATCCTGTTTATATGCATACATACAAAAAATTACATATAATCATTAATTGTTGGGTTCCATCTAGAGATAGTTTGGTAACATCTAATTATGATTCAATGTTATCGATTGGGTTGAGAATTCTTTGGGGGTTTCAAATAAGAAAACCAAACTGGGGTTTTCCTTTAATATTAATTGATGATTTAAAGGATTATGACAAGATTATGCAATTTGGATTCGGCCGAGTGAAAGCTTCAAGGAAACAGTGGGTTCGGTCGAAGGAGTAGCGTGAGACGGAGGATCAATTTTGTAAATCTTGGGCCACAATATTTCACAAATTGGATTCAGCCGAGTGAAATATTTGAAGAATGGGGGTTCTTGCAAAGAAGTAGCGTGAGACAAAGGATCAAATTAGAAGTATCATGTTCACTTGATCATGCTATGATCAAGGGAAGAGAAGAAGATAGGTTCAATATCATACCTAGGGTTTTGGATTGTTGGATTGCTACTTGTTCTCTTGTAATCAACATTCTGCAAAGGATAATTTTAATTATCTCAATTCCAAATGGAATTGGGGGAAGACGTACCCATAGCAAGGTCGATTGGAGAATTGCCTAAACAAATCCCCCCCCCCCTCTCTCTATTTTATGTTTAATAGAAAAATGTAAAACTTTGATTGTGTAATCGATACAATGAGAAAAACTTTTTGTTTAATATTACAAAAATATTTTATTGAGTTGATTACAATCTTTGTAATTTTAATTGGATTTACATATCAACAAAACTATAGAAAGATTTATTTTCTGTCGATTGCAAGTTAAGTGTTCGAAAAATTTCCTTAACGAGTTTTTGTTTGATAATTCATTGAAATTTGATTGCTATAGTCTGGTTTATTCAAACTTGGTTTTCTGGAAATATATCAGTTGTTTTTCTCATCATACGTGAAATCATTCTGTCGTTTTAATGCATATCTAATCTTTTCGATAACGGTTCAGATAGATGATTGTGATGTATTTAACACCACTTCAAGATTGTACCCTATTGTCTAACATTGATGAGTATTGTAAAGGAGGAAGCAACAATTCCATAATAAGTGTAGATATCCTTGAGGATTTCAAGTAGTTGACTACAGAGGAATTACTAAATGATTTTCCTCTCAGGAGAGATATTAAACATCAGATTGACCTCATCCCAAGGTCTAGCTTGCCAAAACTTCCTCATTATCATATGAGTTCTAATGAGAATGATATTTTATGGGAGAAGATTGAAGATTTTTTGAAGAATGGATTTATTCGTGAGAGCATGATTCCATGTGAAGTACCTGTCCTTTTAGTCCCTAAGAAAGGAAATCAATGGTGAATGTGTGTTGACAACTGAGCCATCAATAAGACAAATATCAAGTATAGATTCTAAAATCCCCTTTTGGAAGACATGTTTGACAAGTTGGTCGGTTCTAAGGTGTTCTCGAAGAAAGATTTCATAGTGGATATCATCATATCAGAATAAAAATTGGAGATGGATGGAAAACAACTTCCAAGAGCAAGGATGGATTGTATAAGTGGTTGGTGATGTCCTTTGGTTTGTCAAACACCCCTAGCACCTTAATGTGGTTGATGAATCGAGTTTTGCTCCTGTTTACTAGTTCTTTCATAGTGGTTTATTTTGATAATATTCTGATTTACAGTAAGATCAGGATAGGGCATTTGCAGCTTGTGAGACAAGTGTTGCAAGTCTTACAGGAGAACTGACTGTACATATCTGAAAAAGTTTACATTTAGCACCTACAAGTTACTTTTCTTAGGCTTTGTTGTTGGTGAAGAAGGGATTCAGGTTGATAAAGATAAGGTGAATGCTATAAGGGAGTGGCATGCACCTAGATCTGTGACTGAGGTTTGTATCTTTCATGGTATGGCCATATTCTATAGGAGGCTTATCAAATATTTTAGTACTATCACTACACCTATTTATGAATGCTTAAAGAAATGGAACTTCAATTGGGGGTATGAGCAAGACCGGAGTTTTTCACTTATTAAGGAGAAGCTATGTACCACACCGGTATAAGCACTTCCTGATTTTGACAAAGTGTTCCAAGTTAAATGTGATTCCAGTGAAGTGGGAATTGGAGATGTGTTATCTCAGGAGAAGAAATCAATAGCCTTTTTCAGCAAAAAATTAAGCGATGCTCGCTAGAAGTGGAGTACTTATGATCAGGAATTATATGCAGTCTTTAGATCTCTACGCCAGTGGGAATACTATTTGGTTCATAAGGCGTTCATCATATTCACTGACCATCAAGCTTTGAAGTTTCTTCATAGTCAAAAAGTGATAAACAAGATGCACGCTAGGTGGATGAGTTTTCTACATAAATTTCCTTTTATTATTCAACATAAATCGGGGGCTTTTAACAAGGTAACAAATGCATTGAGTAGAAGGGATTCCTTGCTAATTACCTTAGCACATGAGATAGTAGGTTTTGTGTTCTTGAAAGATTTTTATGAAAGTGATGTTGATTTCAAGGAGTTATAGGCCAAGTGCAGTGGAAAACATCCTTGTGCATATTTTCATATTTGAGATGGCTATCTTTTAAAGATGATCGACTATGAATTCCTTGATTCTATTTAAGAAAGAAGTTAATTTGAGACATGCATGGTGGTGGTATTAGCGGTCATCTAGATAGAGACAATACCATTGTTATCCTGAAGAAGAGATATTATTGGCCACACTTGAGAAGGGACGTCAGTACTACAGTCATGAGGTGTTATACTTGTCAAGTTTCTATGGGCCAAACTCAAAATACTGGTTGTTATATGCATTTACCTATTCCTAGTGATATTTGGAAAGATTTATCCATGGATTTTATATTGGGCTTGCCTCGTACACAACGAGGTGTAGATTCCGTGTTTATAGACAAATTCTCCAAGATAAACCACTTTATTGCTTGTAAGAAGACTGATGATGCGTCCAAAATAGCCAAGTTGATTTTCAGGGAGGTTTTGCATCTTCACAGGGTTCCTAAGTCAATTACTTCAGATAGGGAAACCAAATTTCTCATTCATTTATGGATTACCCTTTGGAGATTGTTTGAACCCATACTGAATATGAGTTTTACAGCTCATCCTCAAACAGATGGACAAACTGAGGTAACCAACAAAACTTTGAGAAATATGATTCGAAGTGTTTGAATTGAGAATCCAAAACAATGGGATTTAGTTTTTCCTTAGGTCGAATTTGCTTACAATAGCAATGTGCATTCAGATACAAGAAAATCATCATTCTCTCTAGTATATACTTTTTTTCCTAAGCACGTGGTTGATTTGGTTAAGTTGCCTAAGGTGCTCGGAGTTATTGCGGCTACTAGAAATATAGCCGTGGAAATGGTGGTTGTTAAAGAATTTTTCAAGGCTAAGTTAGAGGCTACTGGGCAGAAGAATAAAGCAGTTGCTGACAAACGCAAGACAGTCAAAATTTTCAATGTAAGAGACGATGTGATGGTGTTTCTGCATAAAGAGAGGTTCCTGGTTGGTACTTACCGCAATCTATAGCCCCGTAAGTATGGCCCACTCAAAGTGACCCGAGAGATCAATGAGAATGCTTGTGTGGTATCTCTCTCGAATGACATGTATATATCCAATACCTTTAATGTTGTTGACATTTATGAGTATCAATCAGATAAGGCTATTTATCAAAAAGAGAACTTGGGTATGAGTTCTTCAGAGGTGGAAGAGACTGATGTATGAAGGATGGATGCGCATATCAAAAAAGAAATCGCGTTTCGGGAAGCAATTTTCTATTTTAATATTCAAGTAATTTTTAGTTTTATTTATGTTTTAGATTAAAATCCCATTAGGGTCTCTTTAAGCCCATTACAATTTCTTTGTTTTTTGTATTTAAAGACCTTTGGCGAGACCATAAGGATTAGCTTTCATTATAATAAAATTCAAAGTTTCCTTTATCTGGTGGATTCCATATCTTACCTGACAAGTTTTGCGCTTGTAACCTTGTGTTTTCATTATAGGTTTAGTGCTTGCTAATCCTAAGGTTTTCGACTGCGTCAGACAGTGCTTGCTAAAGTTTGACATAATTTGGAAACATAAATTAGGTTCAGTCTATAATTAGGTGAATATAGGACATTTGTAATGTAGAGATATGGTAAAAATTGTACATTACCTGCATAACTGACATGTACTGAATTACCATTAGGAAAATGTACTTGGATAACTCCAATTCTATAAAATGATTCAAAATAATGAATAGAAAAACAAATGTGGTCATTTTCTCCTGAATCAATGAGCCACATGTTGGACTTGATATTTATAGAGCAAATAATGACACTTGGAATACCTGAAGTATATTTCTCATTTGATGAAGTATCAGGATAAGTTGAGGTAGATGTGTTGAGTTGATTAGAACTTGAACAAATGTCATGATTTGCTTAAGGAATCAGATTTTCCTATTGGAGAAAAAATACAAAGTGATCATACTTCTCTTGAGTCAAACCATCTACCTTAGGTTTTTGTTGATTCATGTGTAAGGATAAAGTAGGTTGATGAGACTCACTAGCATTGTTTTTGTAGGTATTGGAAGATGATAAGGGTTTGTTATCTAGTGGATGACCATGCTATTGGTAATAAAAAGCAATAGTATAGTCATATTTATGACAATGAGTGCAATATCTATACTTTTTTGCCATTACCTCCATAATGGCTTCCCTTACCTCAACCATAATTTCTATTAGCATCATAGAAATTAGTGAGGATGGTGGATTCATCAATAACGGGTGTAGAAACATTATTTCTTTGTTTCTATGAAACAAAAAATAAACATGTTGATAGATGAGAGGGAGTCCATTAACAACATTTAGTTTTAACTACATAAAATTGTTCATTTAAGCCAGTCAAGAATTAGATAAATTGGTCCTCAAGAATGTAGTTTCTTACTGATCTAATAGCCTCACATTTGCAAGGGTGAAGACATGTACAAGATGGAATAGGTCGACAGGCGATGATTTCAACCCATAGAGCTTTCACTTCAATGAAATATTCAAGGATTAATTTATAACCTTGCTTCAGATATTCAAATTAAATCTAAGAGTGTGTTGTACCCCAAAATTTTCCCTCCCATATTTCTGAAAACATTTCAAGAATGATACTCAAGTTGCTCAAGGTAGTCCAAGGGTTGACCAGACAAGCTCTCTCCTAAGGCAGTCTACCTCAAATTAGGGTTTCATGTTGCATTAAGATACTTGAGTCCAAGTGATATCAAATTCTCAACAATGTCTTAATATGTTCTCAAGAGCATCCATGTCAAGTTTCAAGCCCTACAGAGGAAATTTGCTCAGTCAATTGCTCAAAGGCCTAAAAATCGATTGTGCTAGGGCAAAAGTCAACTGTGGCCTACATACAGTCAAACTTCAAGATTTTTAGTCAAAATTCTCATTTTGAAGGATATTTCGTCATTTGATCAAGGGTTGATCATGATTCATCAAGGATTACTCATAATTCATCAAGACTCAAAAGTTGCTAAATTAGGGTTTTACAGGAAAAGTCAACTCAACTTTGACCAAGCATAACTTTCTCATATGCTTACTAGGGCGACCCTAGATTCATGCAGCAGGGGCAGTCACTTCGACCTTACATCAAAAGTTGAAGTTCTTAGTGGAAGGGAAGTTAATTATAATCGACGGTGAGGAGGACATCTTTGTAAGTCACGTTGAATCGTACATGTATATTAGTGTCGACGAAGACTGTATAGCCACCCCATTCCAGGTCCTGGAAGTTGCTTCACTGGTGACTTTACTAGTGAAGAAGAGTAATAAACCCAAGGTAACCTCATGGAGAGATTTGCAAACGAAAATTGAAAGTGGTGCCTCGAAAGTTTGGGGAAAGCTCCCAGAAATTCTTGAGAAGAACAAACACTTCGGTTTGGGCTATGAACGATCAAAAGCTACTCTGAAAGGTAAAGCATGGTTTCCTCCACTCCGAGAGACATTTTTCAACAAGGGAATAGAGCATGGCGGACAGGTGGCAATGATATCCAACAAAGTCAACCCTAAAAGAACAACTGACTTCATCCGAGAATGCGCCCCAGGAGAAGAACTCAAAAGCTGGACAGTCGTGGAGATTCCCAAGATCTTTTCCTTTCCTAAGTAATTTTTCTTGTTTTTGAAAGACCTATGTCAAGCCCGAGGCATAGGGGTTGTTTGTAAGGGTCTCCTTGTTTTGTTTCAAACAATATTCACAATTAATAAAAGTTATATTTTGTTTTCAATTAAGATCTTTGTCTTTCTTTTGCATTTATCTCATGAATTTAAAAATGGAAATATTTTCCCTGCATGTGCATCTTCAAACTCATATACTAAAATCTGCACCAAAACGTGATAAACGTGCAGATCCATGCCCAAAACTACCGATAATGTTACTGCTGCGATCCGATATAATTTTGATGCTCCTATCAACTAAGCTGAAGAGGAAGATGATGAAGATATTGAAATTTATGAAGAATTAGCGAGGGAAATAGAGCGAAAGGCTGACAACATACAACCATATCAAGAGGCTATTGAGGCCATTAACCTTGGCACGGAGGAAGATCCGAAAGAAATCAAGCTAGGGGCAATGTTAGAGAAAAGTGTCAAGGAGAGACTGATCAAACTATTTCATGAGTATGTGGATATATTCGCCTGGTCCTACAGGAACATGCCAGGAGTAGATACAGATATTGTGGTGCATATACTACCTCTCAAAGAAGGTTGTTCTCCAGTTAGGAAAAAACTCAGGAGAACTCGTCCAGATATGTCTAGCAAGATTAGAGAGGAGGTACTTAAACAATTCGACGCAGGGTTCTTAACAGTGGTAGATTATCTGCCATGGATAGCTAACATTGTGTCGGTCCCCAAGAAATATGGAAAGGTACGCATATGTGTGGATTATCGAGATCTGAACAAAGCAAGTCCCAAAGACGACTTCCCGTTACCTCACATAGATGTTTTGGTAGACAACACGGTCCAAGCCTCAATATTCTCATTCATGGACAAATGTACATCTCCTAAATTTTATTATTATTATTATTTTCTTATTTTATTTTCTTACTTCTTTATAAATTATTATGATTATTTTTTATCTTCTAAATTTTAATATTATTATTATTATTATCATTAAATAATTATTTTCTTCAAAAATTCATGTACATATTCTATTATTATTGCATTAAATTTTTTTAATCATGCATTAATTAGAGTTTTCACAATTAATATAATTAAAAAATACTCAACCAATATTAAATCTTCTTTTCGCAATAAACTAATCTAACAAACAATCTTTTTGCAAAAGGGTTCCAAATATATTTTGACTAATCACGCGTTTAGTCAAAAGTTCGACTATCTTCACACCCGGTCTATATGCGAGGAAATTCAAAATATCTTTGAAATCCATAAAAAAACACAAACCCATACGAACTACAAATTGGGACTCTGATTCCTAATAAGAGGATACGTAGGCATACGACTAAAATCTTGGCGAGTTCCCCTGTTAAAAATTAAAAACCCTTTGTACGTAATTGTTAAACCTAAACCCCCTAAACCTAGTATCCTCACGAATAAGGTAGATGAAAGGTGCCTAACACCTTCCTTTCATCTAAAGAAGTCCGAAACTTAGAATCGCTGTTTACAAATTAGGGTTTTCTATTATATCCCCTTCCTTAGGATAAAAACTTGTAGTGGTGACTCTGATTCTAATCATGTTTAACAATCTTCTAGAAGTGATTAGCACCTTGAAATGCAAGTTTTGGTTGAGTTTTGAGCAAAATAGAAGTCACACTTTTCATGCTTGCAACTTCACACGATTTCCCTCCAAACTTCATCATTCCACACGCTTGAGAATTCCATTTGATTCCCTATAAATAGAGGGTTATATCTCACTCATTTTCTCAAGCTTAGACAGCCAGAATCACCCTGCCCAACTCTTTCCTTAACCCATATTTCTATAACTTCGAATTTGGTTTTACAGCCTTCCTCAATCCATTTTCTTTATCAATTCTTCATCCTTGAACTTCACTGAAGCTAACAGAAGAAAAACCAAGCCCTAAAGCATCCTAAATCGTGCTAGCCAAGTCAAGTTTCAGAGCTTTGAATTTGAACTTCAATAGGTAGATTCCTTCATCAATTCTCTCAAAATCTATTACCATAATGAAGCTCTCATCATTCTGATACTAGTCGCAACATTTGTTTTCAACTGGAATTGAGTTTTAATCATGAATTTTTAAATCCCTATTCAACTTTTTTCTTATGGTTTTCTTCAAATCGACTGAGCTACAACTTATATAAATTTTTCGCGAGGGTACAGTTTTCTTCGTCTTGATGAGACGAAGCGAATGACATAGGTCTGAGCTCCTGATTTTGCTGTTTGAGAAATCTATAAATCGGGTGGTTGGAGGTTGAAGATGACCAACGTGCCATCTCTCAATCAATGACAAAGCACCGCTTGTTTTTTTCAAAATCTGATTTAAATAAATGATCTAGTGGTTTATTCACTAATGTCCATATCATGCACAACGCGCCATATCCCTTGGATTTGGTTACTAATACGTTTTGACATTGATCCAATGGTCTACATATTTTTGGTTTTATTTTTATTTTCTGATTTTTGTATTTTGATTAATTTAAACTTCAAAAATTCATTAAAAAATTAATTTCTGACTCAAAAAATCTGAAAAAATTCTTAAAAATATTTTGTATTTTTCTCTTTCTGATTTTTATTTTTTCACAATTTTATTTTATAATTTGATATTTTTTAGAATTTTTTCACTTTAATTGAATTGTTTTAATTGATTAAAAAATATTTTTCTTAATTTTAAAATTCTGAAAAATTATGGAAAGTCCCTTGGCCTTCTTGGCCATTTTCAATAACCTTGTTTTATTTTTATTTCTGATTTTAATATTTTTCACCATTTTTAGTTTTTTTAACCTATTTCTTTTATTTTAAAAATATAGTTTCTGACTTTTAAAAATTCTAAAAAAAAATTGTCAACCTTTATTAAATCATATTTGATCCCTGACTTTTTTTAGGATTTTTTTATTTAGTGTTTTAATATACTTCGTGTATTTTTACCATTTATTTTTCTTTTTAATTAACCTTTTAAATATTATTTTATAGAATTTTATTTTTATTATTTTATTTGATTCTTACTTGGGCATTATTTGGTGACAAATACTTCAACCTCTTTAAATCTTGGGTGTTGATAGGTTGAGAAACCAAATCCAGCAAAATGGATGAATGATGTTGATGATATTTTAAACCCTAATTTTATACCTTGCATCCCTTCCTTCTTCATCTTATCTCTTTCTTACTTGTATTATATATTATTAGAGGATGATTTACATATCATCTCTCTAAACATATGGTACAAAGATTGATATTGACCGGTCTCAAAATAGATGCGACTTCTATATAAGTCCACTTATGATTGCTTAACATAGCGCTAAATTTTATCCCTATTCGAGAAGTGGTCATTTGTGGCTCAAACCTATGTTTACAAACCCAATCATGTTTAATTTAAAACCTTTGGTCCAATAACCTTGAGATCTATTGTTATGAGGCTTGGGTCTTATCAATCCTCTAATGAATCTTCATAAATTTTGGACTAAGCGAATCATTTAAACATCGTTGATCATTTATTGTTGCCTTAAGATTTTGAAATGAATGATATACTTGACAAAAAGTAAATGAAACTTTTTGTTGAGAGGCTTTGATTTTATCAATCTTCTAATGAGTTTTCAAATGAAAGTTTCAATATGGTCATTCAACTAACCTCTAATTCCTAACAAATGACTTTATTTTATGCATTTACTTTATGCTTTTTACTTTAAGTACATTTATTTTTACATTTACATTTCATGCTATTTTCATCTTTGCTCATTTGAGCATTTATCTTTATGTCATTTTTATTTTTCTCACTTGAGCTTTTCATTTCTTTTTGAAGATACCTAATAATCAACTTGAACCATAAAAAACTTTAATTTTACTTGGACTATTTGGTTACTATCCTTGGCATTTTGGAGTTATGGACTTCTTGGACTTAGGAGTAGAGACTTTGACCTACCTTGAGACCTTGAGACTTCTATTGTTATTTTGTCTGGAGTTCTTGGGGTTTACCCCCAAGACATTGGGTTGTTTGTTTTCTTCGTGTGCAGGTTATTCTGATTATGTGTTTTGTCTATGATTGAGAATTCATCTGTATACAGTCGTTACTCTGTCCAATTTTTATGAAGACTTAATGCATTTGAAGTTTGGTTTTCTTAAGAGGTTTAGTATCCTTGCGTACTTGGTTTCAAGTCTAAAGGATGAGAATTCTACATTGACTCATTATGTCAAGTGTTGGCTTCTTGTTGGTTAGACGGTTCTTTTCCCTTGCTTTTACCTTATGCTTTAGGATAATCCTTTCATCTCCTCCCACCCTCTTTAATTTCAAAAATCTTGCCTCTCTTTGGAAAACTCTTCTTGTTTTTAAACTTGAACCGCTTTCACAATAAACTTGGGCTTAGGTCAATGCATTTCAAAAATATTTTCTTAATCAAACCTTAAACAACCTAATGATATCTTGACATTTTTTTCTGAGAAGACTAAAAGTCAACCAATCTCATTCAAACTATTTTGCCATTTTGGCTTTTTACCTTAAAACTTTCTCAAAAGATTAGACTCTTCTCAATCTTTGTAGTGATGTGAGCTACTATACTTCTACGATATGTAGTGAAGTGAGATATTTTCCACTTGGGTATTGAGTGAGGCTTCGTTGATTTTAAAATCTAATATATATCCTCTACTTTGAGATGATGCAAATTCTCCTTTCTCATAATCGTGGATAGTAAGTATGTTTTTTCATTCGGATAAGATGATGATGTCTTGTCTCTTAAAATTAACCAACACACTTGTGTTTTAAAATTTTTAAAGGTGAACTACGAGTACCTTGATCTCCTATTGCACGCAATGTGGTAAGTATGCACTAAAGATTCACAATTGCGACGAGTGTAAAAATTGTAAAAAATACTTCTTTTCTCATCTCCACAATCTATTTTTGTATACAACTTTTATAGTCAAAATACACAGATTTACAAAGAGGTTTCTGCGGAGTACCGTAAATGTTTAGGGTGATAATACCTTCCCTTTGCATAACCAACCCCATAACTTAGATTCTCTCTCCCTCTTTTTGGGTTATTTGTTATTTTCCCATTCTTTTGGAAATAATAAAACGCGGTGGTGATTTTTATTTGATCTGTGCGAGTTAAGTCAATCCAATGACTTTGTCTAAATATTTCTACCGCTATAAACTGTTATTTCCATCAAGCTTCATTATAACTACAACTGAATTGGGACCATCACTTAGATGTACATAGAAAACAGAATCACTTTGGGGTTGAAGTGTTTGAACTTGAGCATTTCTTGACACCATTTGGTGAAGGAAAACATGAATGAATAGATGATAACACAAGCTCAAATCAGTCAAAAATGGAGATCGCATCCGAAGAAAAACCAAAGATCGAAGGAGGATCAAGAAGGATCAAGTGTCATGGTAAAACTTGAAAAAGAATGAAGAAGAAATCAATTTCTCCAAGAGAGAGCTCTAGATACCATGTTATAAAAAAAAGTTTATCTTCAATAATTGTGAAATGAATGATTACAAGTGATTTATAGTGAGGTACATATGGTGTATCAAAGTTATAGTGGAACCTCTCTATGTCATCATAACTTCTAACAATCTTTATGTACCATAACTAACTAGATTAGTTATCTAACTAACTCTAACTATTTGTTAGCTAGTTAGTTATTCATTTAACTTATTTATTACTTATATGATGTATGTTATGTATGGTGTAATAAATAACATGTCCCTTTAATGAGCAAACAATTAACAACCGTACAAGTACATATGAATGGGAGTTTTGTTGGAAGGAGAGCATGCCCAAGATGAATGAATTGACTTACCATTGAAGGATAAATTGTTGGTGCATCAAGTGTGACTAAAATTTTCACATTGGATAAAAATATTAATCTTTAATACATTGTATGCTCCAATTTCACTAAGTAGTTACTATATTAATGCATATAGTCATTCTTGTTTTTTTGGTAATAATATATATTCTCATTTCTTTGAATATATGCTTATAACTCTCAACAACGTTTTTTAAAAGCCTGTTAGTCAAGTTTGGCATAATTAATCTTCTATACTATCATCAATGAAGGATCACCATCAGGCCCATCAATATATATTCTTTACCCTAGTGAAAAAATCCTACATGTGAAAAGCAAGATAAGAGTAGTGTATAAAGTGGACTTCAAATTATATGACCAAAGAAAACATCTACTCTAAAATTTTCACGTATATAATAAGGACCCCATAAAAAAATAATGCATGGCTATATATAATACTTTAGCCTCTAGTCTCTCTTTTTCTCTCTCACAGAAACACTTTCTTTCTTGTTCTCCTTTTCAATTTCTTCTACTTTCATCTTTCTCCTGTCTGCCATATATGCATAAAATGTTGAGGGAAATGTTGTCTGGTTCAAAATCATTTGTAAGTATATCTAGCATAACATTTACGAGTGATTTCGGACCAGGCTTCATTCCCCTCAAAGGACTGCAAAATTTGCCATGTGGAACTAATTGGTAATTGGACAAGATTCCAGGTGATTTTTTTCAAAATTTATAGTGCTTATGTGTTGCTTTGTTCATAAACTCTTCTTTTTTTTCTTTTTTCTTTTATTTTTTTTTTTGGAACTTAAACAAGTAAAAGGTTTGTTCTATCTTGTGGACTCTTCACAACATATTTTCTGTCCATACCAAACTACTTCTGCAGGTGGGAAATTATTTGGAGCACAAACACTTTTGCTCAATTGACACACACGTGACACAACCCTGACACGTCGACTCCAGTAAAAATATGAAAAATAAATCTGTTAAATGTAATCACGTGTCTCAATATCGAACATCAAAACATGTTAGACAACCAATACGATCTCCATGAGAAGTGTCAGTGCTATGCTATTTAGCAGTATGAAACAACTAAAGCTACATAAGCAGAAAGAGAAAGATGTGAGAACAAAGACATTATTAAGTGAAATAAATATAGTAAAATTTGTTATTTTAAGTGTATTATAAAAGGACATACATGCTTTGTTAGACTCTCATCAATTATCCTGCATGATTAAATTCCAACATAAGCTTAGGCTTTCCAAGTCAATCAAACTCATTTTTAGTTAATACAGTTTTAGGTAAATATATTATTAGCTGAATGATTGGATTGTTGGTGTGACATACATTGTTACATTTCCAATCATTAGCGACTGATTCTGTCTTGTAAACCCTCAAAGATGACATGCATTCAACTCACCTGTGATTGAATAATCAAATTCAGTAGAAATCAAAATCTACATTAAAATTTGAACATTTTGATATTGATTAATCAATCACGGGTGAGTTGAATGTATGTTATCTTTGAAGGCGTGCAAGACAGACTACTGACTATTGCTCTAGGTCTAAAATTTATCACGATTAAAATATTTGTCACAGTTAAATTGTAGTTAAATAGAACCTCTATTTTTTTGTAAGGTTAAAGTGCCGTTAATCTACCCAGAATCTCTAAAAACTTGAGATAGTTGTGGTTGAATGCTTCAAATTATTGACTACAGGAAATCTGATTTCAGTATAGGGACATTTTGGAGTCTTGAGATCATCATTTGCAGATATTGCAGTTTCAGGTTAAAGAAAAATCTAAGACAGTGGACTGTGGAAATCACTCAAGTATCACTCTGTCACTGTCCTTCCATTTTGGACAAAGGGTGAAAAGAATAGTATAATTGTTTGTCTTGCTTCACCTATGATGGAAATAAAGTAACCTGAGACAGAATAGTACACATGCTATAATCATTCACATTTCTTGGCTTCATCTGAAAACCAGGTTATGCTGCACACTCAAAATTTACATTAATATGCAGAAGCATGTAAGCTCTTGTATCTACATTCTGCACCATTAATGGGGTACTGAAGATGAGAAAAACATACAACAACGAATGTTTGAATTGTGTTGACTAATTAAAAAAAGTTTTATCAATTTATTTCAAATGAAACTCAAGTAAATGACAAGTGTTATATATAATAGAGAGAATGGAAAATATAGAGTTTATTTTGGTTCACCTCCTTAACTCAGAGTAGAGTCATGTCCCCTCAAACAAAGAGATTTTCACTATATCTTTTATTTTTAACACAAAGAACTAATTCAAACGGGATCTCTTGTTGTCTTCGAGAATATGACTATTACATAGCCTTTTTGAGAAATACAATCATATATATGAATAAGTGATGGGGTGTTTACAAATATCTCACAACAGATAATGTAAACAATTATAACCACAATTACAAGTGGTTGAAAATTTCAATAAAAAGTGTATTTGTAATCATTTATTTGCTTCTTTCTTTCAGCATAACTTCTTCTCTAGATATTCTTTTCTTTGAAAGTTTTTTATATTCTTCTCAAATGTTTATTCACATTTTTGATCATTGAATTGATGTGATGTTTGTATTAGGTTTAGACTTCATTCTTAGAGGGGAGAAAGACTCAAATATAAATAATTTATTTGTGTCATTTATTTAAATAGAGAATGTCAATTTAGAGTTAAGAGAAATAGAGAGAAAATAAATATTTAAAAGAGAGAAAAGGAAGAGAGAAACTCATTCCCGTTTTTTTTGCAGCAGTCTCACTAAATCCACGATCTCCAATTCGTTCACCGTCGGATTGAGCTGAAATTAGGAGGGCGGGTTCACAACACATATATCTAACTTTTGAGCGTTGAGATCTTCAAAACAAGGTCTGAGGTGAGAGTTATCTGCTTCACATTGAAGCTGCAGATGTAGGAAAATCTTCAACTTTTTTTTTCTTATTTATAAGCTAGTTTGCTTTGTGATTTGTTGTTGTTATCATTATTTTGTGAATCACTTTAAGACTCTCTTGTATACTCAATTGATTATAGTGGAGCTATTTGCTTTGGTATGGAGGAATAGTGATTTTTACTCTCATATTGAGAGGTTTCATATTGAGGGATTTTTCATGTTAAAAATATCAGTGTCCTTTTGTGCCTTTATTTATTTGATTTGCCGTCTTATTTTTGTTGTTGATCATCAAGGTTCTTACAAGTGTTGAAAATTTTATATCCACTATATATTATTTTGTTATTTTGTTTTAATTTCCCTTCAATTTGATGAATAAAACAATGAAAGTTGAGTTTTTATATGATTTTTTTTATGACCGTTGAAATGTCTTATCTTTTATATAAAACAATCATTGACACCTTTTTGTTATTGAAATAAACTATTATGTGTCTTTTGAGCACATAATAGGTAGAAAATGTCAAAAGATATAAAATAACAAAAAGATGTCAATGATTGTTTTATACAAAAGATAAGACATTTCATTGTTTTATTTCCAGATTTCGTATGAATTTCTCTACTACAAAATATACAAAAGAAAGGCATTTTTGGAGTATGTCTATTTTCATTTGCCATCAATTTGTTTTCAATTTAATCTGTTTTGAACATTTTATGTTATTGTTTTCATTAGATATGACGCACCCCGATGTTTTCCCCAAACCCATTATGTCTCCGAATGTCAAAGATGTTGTTGTGAAGGAGGTAGATATTGGCAACCAATTTACAAATGGACAAGAGTTTAAATTTCGTGATCACATGCTTCAATCACTACTACAAAATATATCTTCGGTGATACTATATTACCACGTCCATTTAGTCACCGTAGTCATATTTCATTTTTTAAGCGCGTGTTTATTTTTATTAAGAAACTATTCATCACAATTCCTAAAAAGAACCGTGGTCATAGAATTTGGGTGACAGGCCTTAAATCTCAACATCAACATATTTTCATTTTTTCAATAAAAATAAGCGCATGTCCCTTAAAATTTATTGTTATTTAAAAATTGAAAGTATAACAACTACGGTTGTTTCATCCAACCGTGGTTATATGTTTCATATTTCACTATGGTTGAAGCTTGTAACCATTTTGAAATTCTTTCATACAAAATTAAAACATAAGAGGTATTTTATTTCGTTCATAACACATAATGGTGCCCTATCGAACAAGACGATATCGATAGGGAAATATTCACCATCTTCATTCATTTCTGGAAACAAAATTGTCATCCTCTTCGAATTACAGTAGGTTATCATTCTCTCTCTCTCTCTATCTATCTATATCTCTCTATCTCTCTCTATCTCTCTCTAACGCTTCTAAATGTTTATGTTCTTCGCTAGGGTTACAGGTTTCTTTTTTAACAAATAAATGATGCTGGCTTTTGTTGCATTTAATGAATTAGCGGTTTCGGCATTGATATTATCATGTGTATTCTTCATGTTGCCATGTTCATATTTTATTCAGATTTTGTGACTATAACTTTGTGTAATCATAAAAATCATTGGGTTGTTGATTGATGTCATGAACTATATTTGTGGTTAGGAATATGCTTTAGATTTTGGTGTTGGATACACATATGCATATATAATTATATTAGGATGTTGTGTGAGTAGAATTAGCGTGTCATTCACATTACTCTTTTGATATAAATTTTAGAATTTTTTATGGACTGTAGTTTGATGAAAGCTGATAGATTAGGTCTGGTGTATGAGAAATGAGTTCTTGAATTCCTTGAATTCACTGAACAAAATGTTCCTGGAAATAATGGTATCTTTTATTTTCCTTTTGTTGTTTGTGGAAATATCAAAAAATGGTCAAAGAAAGAAATATTACATCACCTATATTGTGATGGAATATGTCAAAATTATACAACATGAACGTCACATGGAGAATTGGATAAAAATCAAAGTTCGACGTCACAAATGGATGAAGTTGATAAATATATGAATGATCGACTAGAAGATATGATCCGTGATATTGGAGAATCGTCTTATATGAAAGCCCATATTTATGATACTTTATGTAGCGACAAAGATGCGTCTTTATATAAGGGGTGCACCAGTTTTACACGATTGTCTGCATTGTTAAAATTATTTAATCTGAAGGAAAAATGTGGACGGTCGGATAAAATTTTCACATAACTGCTTGATTTGTTGAAATAAATGCTACCAGAAGATAAAAATTTTCCAGATCGTTGTTATAAGGCCAATAAGATATTATTTCCAATGGATTTGGAGTATGTCAAAATACATACATGCCCTAATGATTGCATATTATACAGGTAAAAAAGAGTATAAAAATTTGGATCAATGTCTAGAATATGGAGAGTCGTTTTATAAGTTGAAGAACAACAATGGCGATGACAATGACAATGTTAGTAAGAAATGTCCTCCTGCTAAAGTGTTATGCTACTTGCCAATAATTTCAAGGTTCAAGATACTTTTTGCCAATGTGAATGGTGCAAAGAATATTAGATGGCATGTAGATGAAAGAAAATATAATGGAAACATTTTCCATGTAGTTGATTCTTTGAAATGGAATAAAATTGATTCATTGTTTTTGGGTTTTGGCCTTGAGCCAAGAAACCTTAGGCTTGGGTTTGCCACTGATGAAATGAACCCATTTGGTAATATGAGTACTAACCATTCTTTAAGGTCTATTCTTCTCACGACTTACAACCTATCTCCTTGGTTGAGCATGAAGCGCAAGTGTATGATATTAAGTATGATTACTTCTAGACCAAGATAACTTGGAAGCGACATATATGTTTATCTAAGTTCATTAATTGATGATTTAAAACTTTTGTGGGATAAAAGTGTTGACATTGACGATCCATATTTTAGTCTAGCCTCGATGTAAAACACTGTCTTGATGTGATGCATATGAAGAAAAATATGTGTGATAGTTTTATAGGAACACTTCTAAACATTCTAGGAAAGACTAAAGATAATAAGAATTCCAGTTTAGATATGGTGGAGATGGGTATATGACAACAGTTGACTCCAGAAGATAGAGGAAAAAAATCTTATTTGCCTTCGGCATGTCACACTCTATCTGAAAAGGAAAAGAATTTTTTTTACGAGTGTTTGCATGGTATCAAAGTTCCCCAAGGTTACTCTTCAAACATCAAGAAACTTGTATCAATGAAATATATCAAGTTAATTGTCTTAAAATCTCATGATTGTCATGTCTTGATGCAACAACTTCTACCAGTGGCTATCTATGACATCCTTCCAAAAAATGTAAGAGTAACTATAACTAAATAGTGCTTATTCTTCAATGCTATATGTAATAAAGTTCTTGATTTCAAAAAATTAGATGAATTAGAAGACGAGGCTTCAATAATCTTGTGTCAATTGGAGATGTATTTTCCTCCATCATTTTTTGACATTATGGTTCACTTACTTGTTTATCTAGTCAGAGGAATCATATTTTGTGGTCCAGTTTATTTAAGGGGGATGTATCCTATATAGATATACATAAAGATATTTAAAGGATATCAAAGAATCATCACCGACCAGAAGCTTCCATTGTTGTAAGGTACATCACAAAAGAAGTTGTTTAGTTTTGTTCAAACTATTTGTCAAAAACAAAGTCTATTGGAATTTCAAAGTCTCGTTATGCTGATAGATTTGAAGATAGAGGTACTAAAGGTTTAAATATTAAGTCAATGGATCTGAATGTAGTACTTGAAGAAAATTTATATATATTGAATAACCTTAGTGAAGTGTAACCTTACATAGCTACTCACAAAACAATTATAAAGAAAAAATATCACTGAATGAATGACAAGTGGTTGTTGAGACGACATAACAAGAAATTAAAAAGTTGGTTTAATAAGAGAATTTCGAATGATGATGGAGCATCCGAGACAATTAAATGCTTATCGTACATGCCAAAATTTACAGTGGTAACTTGGACGACATACTAAATTTCTAATTATTCCTTTTAAAGATGATCGTAGTACAACATAAAATAGTAGGGTTATGGTTAAGGTTGAATCCATGTATTTCTCTAGTTAGAAATATAAGAATCCTATTGTGGCAACTACTGTGCTTTATGGTGTCATTGAGGAGATTTTGGAGATTGATTATGTTGTTTATAAAGTGCCTTTATTTAAATGTAAGTGGCTTCCCAATAAAAATGGTGTATAAACTGATGAGTTAGGATTCATACGAGTTGACATTGGTAAGGAAACTTATAAGACCGAACCATTCATCATGGCTACTCAAGAAAAATAAGTTTTTTATTTGACACATCTTGTGGACTTATCAAGGAGATGGTCAATTATTCTCAAAGGAACACATATTTCTCATAGTGATGATGAATTTTTTTATATTCCTTTCACTCCTTACGCAACACAAATTCCTACATCATATAAAGAAGTTGATAGATATCATGTGCATGTTATTCGTAACGATCATCAAGAAGGCATATGGGAAAATTAACAAGTACGTATTTTATATTCTTCATTCATAATTTGTTGTAAGTTATAATTTCTAATGATGTTATTTTTTAACAACTATTACTATTTGAAATTACAGGTGTTTAAAGTCAAGACACCAAGAGACAAGACAACAAGACAACACGATAGTATTATTTGATGAAATGATGTGTATATTGTAGACTATTTTCTACCATTTTGGTTTTAATGTAATATATAATTTTTGGTTTCTAATGGAATTGTGTCATTGATGTAATACAAGTTTTGATCTAATTCAATTCACAAATGGGTGTATTGATGTTTCTGGTCTGTTACGATTCATAAATATTCAGATTAAAAATTTGGGAATTTTGTAAAATTGAAAAATATATATTAAAAAACAAATAATATCACAACTATTTTTTAATTCAACCGTTATTATAAGTAAAACGCTATCTAGAATAATAAAACCCAAGAATAGCGTTGCTGGGATTCGAACCCAGGACCTATAAATTATTTCACAATAGTTGTTTTCTTCACTCGTGATTATAAGTAGCGCGCTACCTAATTTATAACCATTGTCACACGTCTGTTGTGAAAACCAACATACATACAATCACATGTTACCTAATAACGGACGTGTAACCTTCATTATATGTGTTTCACAACCGTCATTATATGTGTTTTCCGTAGTAGTTAATTAATTTGTACACAGGTATCCAAATTGGGGTTTGGTGTTGTAATTGAAAGGTTCGATAATGGGTCGGATAGAAGAGTTTCATTTGTTACAATGACATGCGAAAGAAGCGGAAAATATAGAACTTTTCTCCAGAAATTCAAACGAGATGAGATCGGTTCAAGAAAATGTGAGTCTCCCTTTAAATTGTGTGGTTATCTATTGGAAAATAACAAATGGAGATTTATGTGATATGTGGATTACATAACCATGACATGTGTGAAAAGTTAGTCAGACATCCAATTGCATGTCGCCTCATGCCGGAAGAGAAGCAATGTGTTTCAGACATGATATTGATTGAATATGGTACGCTGAAAAAGATACTTACAATTTTGAAACGTAGAAGAGCCAAAATATATCAAATATCAGGCCAATATACAATATTCGGGCCCTTAATAAAAAGGCAGGGAAGATAATAGAATTGAAATACAACTCTTGAAACTTCTGGATAATAATAGTTATGTATCTTGGTACCGAATGTTTGAGGATGAAGTAACAATTAGAAATGTATTTTGGACTCATTCTGATCCCATCAAGTTGTTCAATATGTTTCCTATTATGCTAATCATTAAGTCAACGTAAGACCAAAAAATACATGCTTTCATTATTGGAAATTGTTGGTGTTATCTCTGCACATAAGACTTATTATGTCGGGTTTGCATTTCTAGAGAGCGAAAAGGAGATAAATGTTACTTGGGCTTTATAGGTGTGTCAGGCAATGTTGAAGGACCAAGAAGATATGTTGAAAGTAATTGTTATCGACCGAGACACCGCTTTTATGAATTTGGTTGCAAAGGTCTACTTCTTATGTATTACTTTATAGGTATCACACAACAAAGAATGTGAGAAGTTGAGTTAATCCTGCGATAGAGATGAAACAGATAAAGGTCAGAGATGGAAAAAACGGTCAAGGTGAGTGTTGTACCCCAAAATTTTCCCTCTCATTTTCAAATCAAATTATTTTAAGAGGTCTCCTCATCTTCCTAGGGTTCTCAATTTCTCAAGATTACTCAAGGAATTTATCAGACAAGTCTTCTCCTAAGCAACTAGCCTACAACTAGGGTTTTGCTTTTCTCAAAGTAAATTGGACTTCTAATGCTGCAAATGGTTTTCATGACTCCTCATATGCTTCAAAGAATCCTCATGTAAGATTTCAAGCCTTGCATCACAAGTTTGCTCAGACGATGGAAAATCAACTGTATTGGATAAAAAGTCAATTATGGTCAACATACAGTCAAACCTCAAGATTTTTGGTCAACATCAATATTTTAAAGTCACATTCATCATTTTATCAAGGGTTGATAATGATTCATCAAGATATTGCTCGAAAGTCAAAAGTTGCTAAATTAGGGTTTTGATCATTCCTCTAGGAGAAGTCAACTGAACTTTGACCAATCATAACTTTCACATGCTTCATCAAATTTTCCTCACCAAAAGATCATTTTGAAGAAAAACAAATTCTCTAAGACTTTGTCTCTCTAAGCTCAAATCCAAAAAATGCTTCATTTGAGAGATATGGGCCAATACATTATAGGTCTTTTCAAAAGTAAACAAAAAGACATTTTTTATCAAGACAAATTACATCAAGATAAAGTATTCAAAAGTAAAAATGATCAACATAGAGGTTGTATAGGACATGTTGAGATTTCCAAAAAGTCAAAGATCACCTTCATATGATGAAAATTGAATAAGTTGTGATTAGTTCAATTTGAACAATTTTTGAGAAATGCGTGAAATTTCAATTGAGCAAATTTGTGATTTTGGGTTATTGGGCCTAACTTCTTAGGTTCAAACATGTTCATGACATATATAAGGACCCCTAGATCCATTCTTACCTTGCCATGATTTTTATTCTTATTTATCTTGATTTTATTCAATTAATTCAAAATAAATCAAATAAAATATGAATTGATGGACCAAAGGGCATGTGGGCTTCATTTGGATATCTTCTAGAAGGCTCAAGACCTCATAAGAGCTTGCCAAAACCATGAAAACATGTTGGGAACCAGAATCTTCAAGTTTGGAATGGTTTTAAAACAATTTTGGAAAGAATGAATTATGTTTGATTTCAATTGATTCATGTCCATTTTTGTTGGCCTAAAATGTTCTCTATAAATACACCAGCCCTCACACTACAATAGAAGACAAAGTGGCTGCCATAGAAGAAAGGTTTCAAAATCACAAATTTTCAAAGAAAGGTGCAAACTCGTATCAAAATTTTCAGCCACTCTCAATCAAAACCAAGCCTCAAATCATGTTCCTGAAGCTCCTAGGAATCTCACCAAGTCCATAAACAAATTTATTCATGTCTGGAATAGCTTACACAAGCCCACCGGTTTTTGTAATTTTCTTTAGTTTGAATCTTTTAATCTATACATATTTAACTAATTTCGTGTGCACAGATGAGTTCATCATGGTGTTTAGAACACGTTTGAATAAGAAAATGCAAGCTTTAACGCATGGATGATGAGTTACCTTGGCTAGGGCTCGATCAAATTCTCTCTTTGAAACTCCATTTCCACTAATTTATTTCGTTTTTACAATTAAAATCAAAACATATAAAAATCAGAATATTACATAAAATAAAATAAAATAATCTTTTAGGTTTTCTTAATTTACTTTTTTCATTTAATTATATTTTAGGTCTTATTTTTTAATTTGTAAAATTAATTAGAATAATTAGGTTTTTATTAATTATTAACTTAAATTATTTTCTACAAAAATACACCAAAAAAAATCATTTCTAACGTTTTAGATTTTAGGACTTTAAAACATCTTTTCTAACATTTTCTTATTTATTTTCCCTTTTACTTTCTTAGAGAAATTGTATAGGTCGCACAAATTTTTTTGTAATATTTGTAGTTTTATTTCTCGCAAATTTATACTATTGTATCTTCCCCAAAGCCTTGTAATAGCTTAATTAGGGTTTACTCTTCCGCACTTTACTTTTCGCACCTATATTTTACTTGATTGTCTGTATAAATTTAACTGTTAGTAATAGGCTTGTATGGCAATATTTAAAATCAATCGTTAGATAACTCTAAATAAACAAAATAAATAAACCGAACTGAATCATTTGCACACGCGCACCTCTAGGGTAGCCTCTCTCTGTTGCCTTTGGAATAACAATGGTCATGTCCCTCGAACATAGGGATACCATTAGCAAAGACCCTCGGTTAAAGTCATCATAAAGATCATAGTCCCGCGATGTCCCTCGAAGTTTCCTACGAAGAATGATCTTGTCCCTCGATGTTGCCTACGAATATATGATGACAATCCCTTCGAATTTCTAAGGCATCCCTAATGTTGCCTTCAATGACCATAACGACGACCCTACGCCTTTCCCTACACATCCAATGGATGAGGCTACCTACCAACTAATGGTATGGATAGCACTATCCCTAACGAAGAAGGAAAAAGAATAGCAAAAGACCTTTCAATGGGTAAGGAAACCCTTAATTGCTTGCTCACAAACTAAAATAATTTTCATATCTTACACTTTAAAATGTTTTTTAAACACTCTTGAGGGCTGATAAAAGGGTTATTATAAAGCAGACTGCCTTACATTGACATTTTCAAAACCTTTTCAAAGCACACACAAAGAAAATTAAAGTGAGATAAGCAATTAAGATCTTGTAGTTAACTACGGATGAAAAGGGTGCTAACACCTTCCCTTTTAATAACCTACCCCCCGAAATCAAGAAAATTCTCGAAGGTTTTTCCTGTTCTTTTCACCCTTTCCTTATTGGGTAAAATAAAATTCGGTGGCAAATCTTGATATCCACAACATTTGCGATAAAATGCTAAACCAAGTCAATTCTCCAACCGTATGACATATTTGGAAACTCTGTTGGGGAGAATACCTAAAAAAGAGGGGTTACCTTAGGGATAGATCACTTTTACTTGCTTTGTTTGTTTGTTTGCTTTATATTTGGGGTTTTGCTTGGGTTTAATTTCTTTCAAAGATCCTATACCCGGATCTGGGGAAATTTTAGGTAAGCAGCAATAAATCATGGAAATTTTACGGTGTAGACCGTTATGGTTGAAGTGAATGCTACATTAGTGCAACACATTGGTTTGTACTGGTGTTCCTTGAGTCAGTCGAGGATAACATTGGGATGCCGCGTGGTGTCATAAGCACTAATTGACCTTTAGAACCTTAATTGACCCACCTTAGCCATTAGAAAGTAGTGAGATGGTCGGCTTTGGTGCAGTCTGAAGTTGGTTGATACTCGATGCTACACTCATTGAGATTCAACTCTCGGGATATTTTGGTGTCAAGTCAGTTGCTCTGCTGAAACAATGCCTGAGAGAAAGATCGGTGATATGAGACTCCTAGAACCTGGTTACTATTCTTAGGACAGGTTGAGCCAACTAAACTTCAAGAGGGTGCTTACCTATGAACCTCATTCAAGCCTTCAAACCTAAGGCCTTTTGTGTGATTTGCTTGTGCTTGCTACCTTGTTGCTATATTGTTTAAACATAACAACATAACATCATAACATCATAAACATAGCGTTTTCACTGACCATTTCAAGGACTAAGAGATTTATCTTTGTTCTGTTTTACAGGTTATGGCCTCTGCTCACAGAAATACTATCCGGATCAACTTCATGGGAATACCTTCTAAAATCAAAGAATTGGTCTCAAAGGTTCCCGAAAGCTCTCAGTTCAACAAAAGACGTGGTCATTTGCTCAGTTTGGTTATCTCCGGTTTTGAAGAAGGCATGATGAATGTTCTATTCTAATTCTTTAATCTCTAACACCATTGCTTTATTTTCCCAATTGTCAGTTGGTGCCCACAATGGAAGAGTTTTCTAAATTACTTGGGGTGTTGTTGTACCCCAAACTTTTCCCTCTCATTTCTCAAGAATTTTCTCGCAAGATCTTCATTGATTCAAGACTGCACAAGGTTTGATCATCTCAAGATACCTCCTCAAACACTGATAACTCAAAACTAGGGTTTGAGTTTGCACAAGTATAATTGGACTTTTAATGCCCCATATAGTTTCCATGAATCATATTGGGCTCTCAGGCATCAGGTCGAAGAAAGGAGGAAGAGGAAATTGTCAAAAGGGAAAAGCAGATAAAAAGGGTATCCAGTTGCAGATAACCATGTCAAATTCAAAATCTGGTTCAGGCTGTTCGAACCACATGACTGATTGAAAGGAGTGGTTGGTAGATTTTGACAAATCGAAGAAGAGCAAGCTTTCTTCGATCCTTAAGCTTGGGAAATGGCTTCCTTCGAGCGACCTGCTTTGATCCACAAGCTTCGACTGGGCAATGGCTTTTTCGAAGCAACCTACTTCGATCCACAAGCTTCGATTGGGAAATGGCTTCTTCAAAGCAACCTGCTTCGATCTACAAGCTTCGACTGGGAAATGGCTTCCTTCAAGCAACCTACTTCGATCCACCTCTAAACCCTTCGACACACATAGTTTCGACACTATAAATTACAAGTCTATCTTCATGCTTTCTTCGATCAACAAGCTTCGACTAGGCAATGGCTTCCTTCAAGCAACCTTCTTCGATCCACCTCTAAACCCTTTGACGCATATAGTTTCGACACTATGAATTACAAGTCTATCTTCACACTTGCTTCGATCCATAAAGTGGTACATTCAGATGAATATGGTCCATTCGAAGAACATATAATTGGTGGAAACAAATATTTTTTTTTCTATTGATAAGTTTGGTCAAAAGTTGTGGATCTATGTGATCAAAATGAAAGTACGGAGTATTAGATTCAAGGAATCAAATTGAAGACAGAATTTTGAAGAACATTGATCAAATCCATAGGCCATGCTACACGATCTTTCTTTGCAGGCCTCAAACTTGTGTTTCACTCCATAATTAATTATTTACACAATGAATTAATCTCTTACCCAAGTGTTTAATGTATTGTCTAAGCCAATTTTCCCTTAATGGCACAAAGTTACCGTTTCCATTTTCGAAAAGCAAGCTTTATGCAAATTGTCAATGCATTGAGCCTTGTGACCTTTATCTCTGATTGCGAGCAATATCAAAAGTATGAGTCAAGTCTCCTGCACCCAACAAACATTAGGCCATGCTTGTACTTGAACTTTGGAACCATGAATATCCATTCAACTTGATCTTTTCATTTTCAACTAAACCATAACATGTTATCTCAAGATTCTGGTTACTACAAGATGTCAAAACTCTTCCCTATAAATAGAGACATTACTTGCAACATAAAAAAGGAGAGGTTACCAACCTTAGAACACTCCCAAAAACCCTTAAAACTTCTCAAAACTCTATGAACTCAGAATCTGGATCGAAAGCCACATTGCTTGCCACTTCTGACTTTACACACAAAATCTCAAATCCATTCGTGCATTTTTTGGCCTTTCGATTCACTAAGATGCCATACACCACATAGGAACTATCCCAACCCTTAAACCACTTCTATAACTCCTCCTTCCTCATCCACCATTTTCAAAAAATCCACCTTTGCAACTTGACTTGTTCAGAACAATTGGGCATGCCACAAGACATTCTAACAATTAGAATAGCTTCAGGGAAGTCCAGGCAAGCTTAATCCATCATCGAACCATTTCTGGAAGTCATATAGAGGTCCTTCGAATTTCACTTCAAGAGGTAAGATTTCTTAACTGTGATATCTTGATACAAGCATTTTCAGCACATACAAATAAAAGAAAATATGTAGATATCATATCTAGGAAGCTGACCATGCTTAGTTTTTATTTTCATTACTTGTGTCTTAAGAATTTCAACTCTGACCAGTTAGGTTTTGATTTTGGTACCAAATAAATTCGTGCTAACCTCTGATCCATAGATTTTACAAGTTACATGGTTAGATTCCTATTCAAATTTTAGGAAGGCTTGATGTTTATGCTTTTTGATTTGGCTAAGAAATGAAGCTTTTAAAAGCTTAACAATGGTGATATACATCCATACGCGTGTGAAGGAAGAAGATGAAGCCATGTTCAAACATTCAGAAACAAGTTCAGTTTATATTTAATCGAAGTTATCTTATGAACCAATGAAACAGACCACCCCAGTGGTACAAACAGCGTGCGCTAAAGCCTTTCCATGTAGAAGGTCCTGGGTTCGAGCCCCAGCGAGACCTTTTGTCATTTTCCAATTTTTCTCACTTTTTCTTTGTTTGCAGGAAGTGCGCTTGGGCCTTAACATTTTTATTTTTCTGACCCCCCCCCCCCCCCCCCCCCAATTTACTTCGGCAATGCAGCCCCTTTTTTTTATTTTTTTTAGTTCTCTAATTAAATGATTATTGGGCCAGGCCAAACAAAAACTATTTTCATGCAAAAAAACCCTAAAATTGCACCTTTGATCAATTTCATTTTTAACTTAATTCAATTTTTCTATTTTAATCAATTACCCTTATTTAATTATTTAGATAAAAATCTTTTCTTAACAAAATCCAAAAAAAAAAAAATTCATTCTTTAACAAAATCAAAACAAATTCATTTTATTTTCATTCATGTCTTGTACATTATATTCCTTTCAATTCTTGTACATTATTCAAGTTTCAATATGGTTGTAATAGATAATTAGCGTTTAATTTCTTGCAATTCCCATTTGTAAATTTGTATCCCCCTCCCGAAATGATGTAATAGCGTAGTAAATTTACTTTCCGCAATTTATCGCTTTCATATCAATGCTAGTAAATTAGGGTTTATATGGAAAGATAAAATCAATACTTAGAAAACCCTAATTCAAGATAAATCAAGCACGAAATACAAACACTTGCACACTTGCACCTCTAGGGTTAACTCCACTTGTTGCCTTATGAAAAATGCTCATGTTATGCATGTGGGACGTCTTAGAAAAAACAATAAAAAATACATAGATCATAGTCCCTCGATGATGCTACGAATGTTACCTTATAAATGATATTAGTCCCTTAAGAGAAATGTTAAGATATCTCACAACATTTATATTCATGACTATACGATGACCCCTGCACGTCCCTTTACATCCAAAGATAAGGCTTCTTACCAATCAATGGTAAGATAGAAATATCAAAGGAAGGAAGAAATGAACAAAAGACTTTTGATTAGGTAGAACGTTCTTAGTTGCTTGCTCACAATCCATCTTCAAAAAAATAAACATCTTTTTAAACACACCAAACACTTTCAAAACATGAAATATTTTCAAAAAGTCCAACACTTTTTATGCATTCTCATTGAGATGAGAATCATTACAAAGTTTTCCAAAACGAAGGAGCTTTTCAAAAAATACTTTCAAAACCCACCACAAACACATTTCAAACAAAGCAATTTCAAAAGTGATCTAGCGAGCAACTAAGAGCCCATAGATAACTATGAATGAAAAGGGTGCTAACACCTTCCATTTTCATAACCTACCCCTCGAACTCAAGAAAATATCTCAAAGGTCTTTCCTGTTCTTTTCACTCTTTCCTTATTAGATAAAAGAAAAGTCGGTGGCGACTCTTGCTATCCGCAATAATTACGATCAAATGCAATAAAACAAGTCAGTTCTGCCACCATATTACAGAACTGGAGATTCTGCTGGGGATCATCTCAAAAGTGGGGTTACCTTAGAGTTAGATTACATTTACTTTCTTTTATTGTTTGATTTTTTTGCTTTACATTTTATGGATCCTTGTTTGGGTTTGTACTGATCCTCTATCCGGATCTGGGAACATCATTAGGTAAGTAGCAATATATTGTGGAAACTGTATGGCGTAGACCGGTATGGTTGAAGTAGTAGTTGTAAGATTCCTTCATTACCTGTCGAAGTAGTAGTCGTCAAAGATTCCTTCATTATATGTCACAGTCACACTTTATACTTACCAGCAGTCACTTTGGATGGCATCTATAAGCCCATCTCTGACAAATCTTCATAAGGTCCTTGAAAACATTGCATTCACATATCATGCATGTCAAACATGACAGGTTTTCCTCACGGACAAGTTTTCTCATGTTCTTACTGTTTATTTCAGTAAAAGATGGCTCTCGAACACATTGTGAAAGAACTTCAAGCTAAAACCTATCAATTCCAAGAGACGCTCCTGAACTTAGCCAAGGGGAAAAACAAACTGATGGAGCTCATTGCCAAGAAGAAAAGACTAGGAAACCAGTCGCCATCTGTTGGCTCCTAAATTCGACACCTTTGTTTTATTAATATCAGCCATTAAAGCTGAAGGATGTTTTCGACTGGCTAAGTCTGTCGAAATGCCCATCGAAAGATGGCAAAGTACTTAGAAGATTTCTTCCAAGGGAGAAGTTGGTTGCCTTCGACGTCGAAGGTATTCTTCGTCGAAGATGCTTCTCGACGAAGATGTTCAATGGTTCAGAGTGGAGCGGTTTGAAATTCAAGCGTTTGGAGGGAAAACGGTTTCCAGCGGTTACCAGGTGCAACGTGCAAAGATCTGGAGCGTCGAACGTTGAGAACGTGCCAAGTGTACTCATCTCGAAGCAGTGTAACTGCCCGACGGTTACTTGGGATGTTTTAGTATAAATAGTAGTAGTCATGTAGTTTCTCGCGTGTGTTCACAATTCTATACAAAGTCACTCATATAGATTCGAGTACCCAGCGTGTGAGAAAGAATTGTTGAGAAATGTATGTGTGAAACACCAACTTTATTAATCAAAGTCATTTACTTTTCCAGAAATTTACTTGCTTTCTCCTTTACATTCCTGTCGAAGCCTTTTACTTTAAGCCTTGTTTATTTTACCAAGTCCTTTCTTCATGCCATTTCATTTAAAGCCTCTTTATTTTATTTAAAGCCTCTTTATTTAAAGTCTTCTCCAATTTAATCAAACTTCAAAATCAACCTATGTCCTAGGATCAATCTGATCGATCCTGCGAGTAACCAAATAAGTAACCATTTGGAGGATCAGCGGTTGTTTACCAAAACCCAAGGTAAACAAATTGGCACACCCGGTGGGACTATGTGTTGATTGTTGAAAATAATCTCATCTTTTCGAGGAGTGTTGTATGTTATTGAGAAGTGGTAGAATATACACTAACGATAACAATAATGCCAGAAGAAGGGAAGAGATGGCGAATCCGCCAAACAATAACGAAATCCCACAAACGAATGTGGGAGCAACGGTTAGTACGACCGTAAGTGAAGCGACAACTGTTGGTTCGACACCAGCAGTAACGGTCACAGCAACGGGGCCAGTACCTTCGTTCACGGGCCCCAGGATGCCTTTGGGAACTCCCCCACCAAGGGGAAATTTAGGCACAAGGCCTTTTGCGCCACCAGGATTTATGCCACTCTATGGTATGCCAACTTCTGAATTGGCTAGCCTGACGAATGCTACGTCCACTTTTTCAGACCCTTTAGTGAGTGCCTCTTCGCCACTCCAAGGTTCTGGAGTAGGCATGGCGAATAGAAATAGGACCCAACTCTTAGGAGGAACGTCCCAAGTAACCCATGGCCTTACAAATGCCTCGACAGCAGTCTTGAGGCAACAGATGGACGAAAGCAACCATGATATGGTGCAAATGTTGGCACAGACTTTGAGTACAGTGCTAAACCCTCTAATACAAAACACTACTCAATCGAATCAGCAAGTGACAGCGCAAATGACGCGTTTGGCTGATTTCTTTGGAGTACCCCAACCCATTCGACAGCCCCAAAGGGCGCAAATAAGGGGAAACCAGGGGATATTCTTAGAGGAAGAAACCACCATCAACCAGGCTCAACAGCCTGTCGAAGAAAACCTTAGGGCGCGATTGGAGCAACCCGTCGAGGAACCTAGGGTAATAACCCCAGAGGTAAGGTTAGTTAACAGAAACCAAAATGCTGACGAAGTAGTTCAGCATATCCAATACCAAAACATGGGTTTGGAAAACAATCTGGCAACCATGATTGAAAGGATCATGACTCAGAATGGGATGAACATGGGCTTTCGAAGGCCCAACTTTATGTCCCCATTGTCAGAATACGTGTTACAAACAGACTTACCTCCTAGATGCAAAGTCCCCAAATTTACTAAGTTCTCTGGGGACACGACAGAGTCTACTGCCGAGCATGTGGCGAGATACTTGATCGAAGCAGGTAACATTTCGAATAACGAAAACCTAAGGATCAAGTACTTCCCAAGTTCTTTAACAAAGAACGCTTTTACTTGGTTTACAACTCTTCCCCCCAATTCGATCCATCATTGGACCCAGTTGGAAAGATTGTTCCATGAACAATTCTACATGGGGCAAACCAAGATAAGCCTGAAAGAATTGGCCAGTGTGAAGAGACGTTTCACTGAACCTATAGACGAATATCTAAATAGGTTTAGGTTGCTCAAGGCGAGATGCTTTACACAAGTGACAGAACATGAGTTAGTCGAAATAGCCGCAGGCGGTTTAGATTATTCCATTAGGAAGAAGCTAGACACCCAATACCTGAGAGACATGGCCCAACTGGCCGATAGAGTTCGACAGGTAGAACGCCTCAAAGCTGAAAAAGCAAAGGCAACGAAAACTCACAAGAGAGAGAGGATAGCGTACGCTGAGATGGATGACGAAGATCCAGAATCCTTCGACGATACTTTAACTGTCGAAGAAGGAGAAGTCGATTTAGCAGAACTGAAACAAGGGCCACCATACTCTTGTAAACTGTTAGTCCCCTCAAGTGGGAAAAATCCCATTGGTCCAGAAAGGACCAACGATAGGTTCCCCAAAAAGACTTATAGTTTTGACATCACAAAATGTGATGAAATATTCGACTTGCTGGTTAAAGATGGCCAAATGATAGTACCCCCAGGGGTAAAAGTGCCTCCTCTTGATCAAAGAAAGAAGAGAGGTTTTTGCAAATATCATAATTTTTTGGGCCATAAAACTTCTCAATGTTTTCTTTTCAGGAATCTTGTGCAAGATGCTATCGAAGAAGGGAGGTTGAAGTTTGCTGACAAAACCCCCATGGCTGTCGACTCAAATCCATTGCAGGTTGAAGCCCACTATGCTGAGCCCTCTGAGGTGAACGTGATAGAGGCAACCAGGAGCCAGTCGAAGAAGCCAGGAATTACAATGGTCGAAGTATCAAAGGACCACATCAACATGCCAATCTTTGGCAGTTTTTCTGGAAATTTATCCAGGAAGACAATTGAAGCAGTTCAGAAAGCGGTCGAAAGCCCGAAGTTGGAGACCGCTGAAGCACAAAAAACTGGACCAAAACCCAGTTCCCACTTGGCCACAGTTCAAGGCCAGACGGAGAATCTGGAGATACAAATGAAGCAGTTAACTCTTGCTAACAAAGATACAATGAATATCAACATGGTCGAACTCTCTGACCCAAAAGCATCAGAAGAGGCCATGAGGCAAGAACAAGCTAATAAGACTGTTTTCCCTCGGGAAAATGAAAATTTGGCAGATTTTCTACAAAGATGCCAGAAAAAGAAATCAGAGGTGATGCTGTGTCCAAGATGCAGTTCAATCTTTGACAAAAAAGTTGCTGAGCACATTCAAGGCGTAAGAGCAGCGAATAAGAGAAGGGAAAATGTTGATCTTCGACATGACCCCAGAAGAGCCTCCCAAAGAGGTTCAAACCAAGAAAAGAGGCCATTGACTTTTAGGCCTCCCACAAATGTGCCAGTAGATACTTGGTACAAAACCTCTGGTCGAAAAAGGCCAAGTGAGGAGAGATGGCACTCTTTCAACGTGCCAAGGGGTTCCTCTTTGACTCAAAAGAAAGAGCCTCAGGTTGCTGCACCTAAAGTTGCACAAGTGTCAAGCAACTATAAAGGTAAAAATCCTATGTCTCGATCTCAATGGAGGAGATACCAAAGGAGACGAAAAGCTGAAAGGGAGGCTGCCAACGAACCAAAGGCAGAAACCAGTTCGAATGTTCCTCAAAGGAAGCAAAGGAAACCTCTAGAAAGAGAGCCAGTAACCAACAGGCTAGTTTGGCCTAACCAAAGTGAAGTCGAAGACGAAGACGATTCTGAGTCTGATGATACTTTGGACATAATGGTGAATATAGTCTCAGTGCTGCCCAGAGAATTCAACCGACAAGTAGAGGTCGAAGCAAGTGACTGGGAAGTGGAGCAAGAAATGGCCAAACACAGGCCAGTGTGCTATTTCGTCATGGACAATGGCACCACTGAGGAACAAAATGGGTTCTTCGAGCCACCTACAGAGGCGATGAAAAATCACCTCAAGCCTTTATTCATAAGGGCTAAACTCGAAGAAACTACTGTGAATAAAATATTGGTCGATTGTGGGGCAACCATCAATATTATTCCTCACTCTATGCTAAGGAAAATTGGCAAAAGGGATGAGGACATTAAGCCTCACAACATGGTCCTGTCGAACTATGAGGGCGGCATAGGGACCACTATGGGAGTGATCCAGCTAGATATCAAAGTAGGGTCTATCCTTCGACCAACAATGTTCATGGTCATATCGGCCAAACCTAACTACAATCTTTTGTTGGGCCGTGAATGGATTCATGGTGTTGGAGCTGTGCCATCATCAATGCATCAGAGGCTGCTTCTATGGCGTCCAGATGGGATGGTCGAAAACATAGAGGCAGATCAAAGTTATTACCTAGGCGAAGTGAATCACCTAGGTTTGGCAGATTTCGACAAGAACTTGGCTCACATAGGACCATGTCCAACACCTGACTTCGACATGGCGCCAGCGCCAAACACTTTTTGTTCCCTATACCTGCATCCTGAGCATGGTTTCCAATGGGACAGAGAAGACTTGTCCCACATAGACTTCAGTGGGTTAACTGATATCCAACCAACTGGTTGGGGAAGTGAATTCAGTGATAATGACTGAGTCACAATCTTTGAAGCGGATTTCGGCTTATGTAGCCGAAACTAAGATGATAACGGCTCTCGAAGCCGAAGTAAAGTACATGGCCACACAGGCCAATGATCAACAATTATCTGTTGCAGGTCCAGGAAAGGATTTCGATCCAAAACCCCCTGATATCATGCCAGAAGAAATGCAGGAACAGAGGCTCGACGCCATCTATGACGATGAGCCTTTGGGCTTCAAAAAGGACCCCTTGGAGAACAACATTAAAATGTTAGCGCAAGATCCTTTAGAAGAAATCAACTTAGGCGAAGGGTCAGAGAAAAGGCCAACTTACATCAGCGCCAAAATTGATCCAGAACTTAGGTTGGAAGTAATCCAATTGCTGAAAGAGTTCAAAGACTGTTTCGCATGGGATTATGACAAAATGCCTGGTCTCGACAGAGGATTGGTAGAACTTCAGTTGCCAATCAAACCTGGGAAGAAGCCAATCAAGCAAAATCCAAGGCGCTTCGCTCCAGAAATATTGTCGAAGATCAAGACGGAAGTCGAAAGACTGCTGAAATGCAAATTCATACGTGTTACAAGGTATGTCGAATGGATTACAAACATTGTGCCAGTAATTAAGAAAAATGGTACGCTAAGGGTGTGCATAGATTTCAGAGATTTGAATGCTGCGACACCCAAAGATGAATATCCTATGCCTGTGGCGGAAATGCTAGTCGATTCTGCCGCTGGCTATGAATACCTGAGTATGCTCGATGGTTATTCAGGATATAATCAAATATTCATTGCTGAAGAGGATGTGTCGAAAACAGCTTTTCGATGCCCTGGGGCCTTAGGCACTTACGAATGGGTAGTGATGCCTTTTGGCCTAAAGAACGCTGGGGCAACGTACCAGCGAGCAATGAATACTATCTTCCATGATTTTATTAACACTTTTATGCAAGTATATATTGATGACATTGTTATAAAATCTGTTTCCAGGAAGAGTCATATTGACCACCTTCGACAATCATTCGAAAGAATGAGAGAACATGGTCTGAAGATGAACCCTTTGAAGTGTGCATTCTGTGTGAAAGCTGGAGATTTCTTGGGCTTCGTTGTCCACAAGAAAGGAATCGAAATCAACCATAACAAGACGAAGGCAATTCTGGAAGCGAAAGCGCCATCGAATAAGAAGGAACTGCAATCTCTCTTAGGCAAGATAAATTTCTTAAGGAGGTTTATATCTAATCTAAGTGGGAAAGCTCAGGCCTTTTCACCCTTGCTTCGAATGAATAAAGAGGGGTTCGAATGGGGGCAAGAGCAGCAAGAAGCCTTCGACAAAATCAAAGGGTACCTCATTAAGCCACCTATTTTGGTGCCTCCTTGTAGCAATAGGAGTATGAGATTGTACATAGCTGCATCCGACAAAACTTTGGGAAGCATGTTAGCCCAAGAAGATGAGAATAGAGTCGAAAGATCCATTTACTATCTCAGTAGAGTTTTGAACGATGCAGAAACTAGATATACTGAAGTTGAAAAATTGTGTCTATGTCTGTATTTCTCTTGTACAAAACTCAAGCAATATATAAAACCAGTTGATGTGTATGTTTCGTCTCATTTTGATGTTTTCAAGTATATGTTGTCGAAACCTATCTTGCATAGTCGAATTGGCAAGTGGGCATTAGCATTAACTGAATACTCCTTGACCTTTATGCCTCTTAAGGCAGTAAAAGGACAAGTGGTTGCAGACTTTATAGTCGACCACTCAATCCAAGTTGAGGATATTAATTATGTGGAGATAGAGCCTTGGAAATTCTACTTCGATGGTTCCAGCCATAAAGATGGAACAGGGGTAGGAGTCTTGATTATTTCTCCAGATAAAATTCCAACAACATTCAAGTACAAAATATCAGGTTCTTGTTCGAACAATGAGGCTGAGTATGAAGCTCTAATTACTGGCCTTGAGATATTGTTGGAATTGGGGGAAACTCGAGTCGAAATAATGGGAGACTCAGAGTTAGTCATTAAGCAAGTCACAAAGGAATATAAATGCATAAGAGAAAATCTCATTATGTACTTTGTGATAGCAAATCGTTTATTGAAAAAATTTGAAACGGTCAATATCCGACACATACCCAGAGTCGAAAATCAAATAGCCAACGACTTGGCACAGATTGCATCTGGGTATAAGATTTCAAAAACGAGATTACAAAGAGCAATCGAAGTTCGAGAAAAGATAAAAGCAACTTGTCTATCACCAACAGACTTGGAATCGACGAGACTAGGATATGCTGATCAAAGTAACTTCGAAATTTCGTTCATAGATAATTTGTCAGAGCAAGATTGGAGGAAACCCATTGTGGACTATCTTCAAAATCCAGGAGCTTCGACAGAACGAAAAACAAAATACAGGGCTTTGAGTTATGTACTCATGGGTAATGAGTTATTCAAGAAAACGCCTGAAGGGGTATTGCTAAAATGCTTAAGTGAAACTGAGGCATACATAGCCCTTTCGACTACGCACGCTGGAGCATGTGGGGCTCACCAAGCAGGCCATAAGATGAAATGGTTGTTGTTTCGACAAGGACTATATTGGCCCACTATGCTGAAAGATTGTGTTGAGTTCGCCAAAGGTTGTCAAGAGTGTCAAGTCCATACAGGCATCCAACATGTACCAGCAAGCGAACTTCACTCGATAGTGAAGCCTTGGCCCTTTAGAGGATGGGCGTTGGACCTCATTGGAGAGATTCGACCAGCATCATCAAAGAGTCAGAAATACATACTGGTAGGCATTGATTATTTTACTAAGTGGATCGAAGCTATCCCTTTAGTCAATGTAGACCAAGAAAATGTCATTGAATTTATTCAAAAGAACATTATCTTTAGGTATGGAATCCCTGAGACGATAACAACTGATCAAGGATCAGTTTTCACCGGTCGAAAGATGCAGGAATTTGCTCAGGAAACAGGTTTCAAACTCCTAACATCAACGCCTTATTATGCACAGGCGAATGGTCAAGTCGAAGCAGCAAACAAAGTAGTGATTGGCTTGATAAAAAAGCATGTTGGGAAGAAACCAAAGAATTGGCATAAGACGTTAGACCAGATTCTATGGGCTTGTCGAACGTCCCCAAAAGAAGCCACAGGTACAACACCATATAGGCTAACTTTTGGCCATGATGCAGTGTTGCCAGCAGAAATTTGTCTTCAATCTGCAAGGGTTCAGAGGCATTATGATATTCCCTCTGAAATTTATTGGAACATGATGTTAGACGAACTGGTGGATTTAGACGAAGAGAGATTGCGCGCTCTCGACCTACTCAGGCTTCAGAAGAAAAGAGTAGAAGACTCTTATAATAAAAAGGTAAAACCTAAGGTATTTTTGCCTGAAGAACTAGTTTGGAAGGTAATTCTTCCCATGGATCGAAGGGATCGAAGCATGGGGAAATGGTCACCCAAATGGGAAGGACCATTCAGAGTTATCCAAACTTTTTCTGGTGGAGCCTATGAAGTCGAAGAGTTAGGTGAAGATAAAAGGCTCTTGAGAGTAAATGGTAAATATTTGAAAAAATACAAACCTACACTCCAAGAGATAAAAATAAAATAATAAAATAACAAGACTAAATTAACCATAAAAAGCCAAAATGGAAATTTTATAAATTTAGCCAAGATGGCAATGTTGTCGAATGTAGATTACAAAATATGGTTACAAAAGCTGAATCAATCAGAAGGGAACAGAGTCCTTGAGTCGAAGGTATTTGACTTGCTGCAGCTCCAATCTTTTCTTGCACCAGGCATTCTCCTGCACAAGCTTGGCAATCTGAGCGTCGAAGCCTTGGGCCTTCTCAGCAAATTCCAGGCCTTGTTTGATTTCAGTTTGACTCTCGGTGTCTGGGATGGTCGAAAGAAGTTCCTCCTTGCGTTTAGTGTTGGCATTTATCTTAGCCTCTATTTCTTCGATTTGTGCCCTGAAGGAAGCATTCTCTCGATCGATGGCATCGACTTCTTCCTGCGTAGATGCTTTTTGCTTCGACAACTCCGCAATTCGAGAAGTCGTATCCGAAACAGCAGTCCACGCAGAGGAGCTTTTGCCATATAACACCTCAAGCTGACTATTAAACCCCCTTTGGCGCCTATAATCTGCTGAGACTTGATCAATCATAGAGTGTAACTCCATGATCAAGCCTGAAACTTCTGGAGCTACAGCTAACAAGTCGACAGCATTCAAAACATCCCTCAAGTATGATGGAGCAGTGGGGTCCCCCTCTAAAGCCTTCATCAAGTCTTTCTTGAAAAACTGGGCCTTAACCTTCGCCAAAGCTTCATCAAGAGGAGAGGTTTCAGTGGACTTCCCCGACAGGGTAGGAACCTCCTGACTAGCATCAGACGAACTCTTGCTCTCGATGATTGCGTTGAGATAGCTAACAGGGTCAGTTTGTTTCAAGAGTTCTAAGTCCTCTTTCGACCTGTGCTTCATTGAGGTAACAGCCCTTGCAACAGCATTATCTTGGGTTTGAGGCTGTTGAGTGTTAGGTGCCTCGAATTGTTTCCCTTCGACTCGGACTGGGGCAGTACCAGCGTCATCTTGGTGTCCTTCGCCAGTGTCACCTTGGTTCTCTTCGCCAGCAGCACCTTGGTTTTCTTCGCCAGCATTGCCTTGGTCCCCTTCTTCACGATTCTATTCCGACAGATCCACCACCTGAACCTCTTCTGGCTGTTGTTCTTCCGTTTGAGGATCCTCTGCTGATTTTTCTACCGTCTCAGCATTGGCCTCATTTATTTCAGTATGGGCTTCGTCATTTTCCAAGCCTTTTTCTTGTGGCCTGCTGAGTTCAGCAGACTCCAGTGTTTCAGAGGTCCTTGGCGGAGAACTTTCAGTGGTGTCCTGAGAAAGGAAAGAGGAAGAATCTTCAGAAATCGAAAGAGACATAATCGAATGTAGGTATCTACACCTAAGTTACAAAAAGGTCTAAGAGATTACCTGTAAATTAGCTTCAGCCCCAGGGATGGAATTGTCGCTTTCGACAGGCTTATTGAGAAGAACGTTTAGTTCCTCCTCCGTTGGCTCCTCAATGATCACTGGAGGTGGCCTGGGCTTTCTCCCAGCAACCTTTATTCTAATTGTTCGACCCTCAGGAGTAGGAGCAGGAGCAGGAGCAGGAGCAGGAGCGTCCTTCGTCAGCTTTCGCCTTTTTAGAGGAGCAGGAGGAGAATCACCTTCTTCATCGCTCCCGGATTCGACCACCAGTGTTGGCCGTTTCTTGGGCGAAGGTGCCTAAAAAACCAATGGGAATTCGACTTAGCAATTGCATCGAAAGTCAAAAATCGAAAGCCAGAAGAAAATAATGAAAGTCTGGTTACCGATACAGAAGGCTTCTTCGAAGGGCCTTCCCCCTGTTGGTTGATTGTGGTCTTCGCCGGCGCTATAGTCTTCACCGGCGGTGGAGGTTTTGTTGAGGGGCCTCCTCCCTGTTGGCCTTCTGTAGCCTTCTTGGCTACAGGCTTTCGAACAACTGAAAGCAAATAAAAAGTTAACAGGCTAGCAGTCGAAAAGAAAGACAAAGTAATGTGAAAGGATGAACTTACATTTCTTTATTTTGTCCAACACAAGGACAAAAGATTTCTGAAGCTCATCCACGAAGTCCTTCTCGTCGAAAAACTCCTCAGCGTAATAACTTTTCCACCACTCCTCGAAGGATGGTGAGCAAAGAAAGTTGAGCTGGTAGTCAAACAACGAGAGAACTGTTCGACCAGCATATCTTCCGATATGTTTAATGGCAGCTTCTTCGGTGTAATCATTGCAGAAGTACAACATAGACTTCTCTCTTGGAAAAATTGGAGAAGGTAAGGTTTGAATGATACCAAACTGGCGAGATACCAGGTTTGGTTGGTATGCAATCAGACTCAAGTGAGTCTTAGAGCTCCTGAATCGAAGAGGCATGATCCTTGGTGTGAAGAACGCCTCCCACAGTATTGTATGTTCGTCAACATTAGGACCACTCGACGTCCTTGGATGTGGCCTTGTGAACCATGCTGGGCCTACCTTCCGTCGAGCAAACGGAGCCATAGTCGAAGCAAACTCTTTCCTTCGAGCAAACATCAGAACGAAGTTGGTGAAGGTTTGCTGAAACTCTAATCCATCTTCCATAGGCGTCAACAGAGCCAGTCTGGTTCCTTCGACGCGTCTGTTCGCTATCTCTGGAGCCTGCTCATTTATTTGAACCTTATTAGGCAAGAAAGATTCGAAGGTGGCATTGAGCCACAGTTGGAGCAGCCAAAAAGGCCCAGCAAGTAGCAAACTGGCCCTGTTCTCGATAATTTTTAGAAGAGTCGCCCCATTGCTGATCGAATCATAGAGGCTAGCCAAAATCAATTCTGCCAAACAGATGTTTTGGCGATGATGGAGTTGAGTGGCGAGAGTGACCATCTTTTTGGTCACCTGTAAGGACTTCGAGCAAAATACAAAGCGAGTCAGCCATAAGGCTAGAAACGCTATGTGTTCGACATCCGACACAGCATCTGTCGACCTGTCGTGATAGTGGTTGATGAAAGTGGTGTATGTTGGTTTGGTGTCAGAGAATCCAATTTGATCCTCCGACATCTCCTCTGGATCGAAGTAGTCCCCGGTGGGTCGAAGGCCAGTGATAGCGGCCACATCGAAGAGTGTAGGAGTCAACATCCCACAGGGAAGATGGAAAGTAAAGTGGGAGTAGTCCCAGAAAAGCAGAGAAGCTATCAACATCTCCGGAGAATAGTTCAAACCTGTCTTCGACAACATCACCAGGTCGAAAATCCCCATATCCTTCCAGATCGAAGCTTGGCGCTTCTCCATCTTTTCCAGCCAAGCAACGTAATCAGGAGTAAGGCTAGCGCCAGACCTGAAAGCCCTAACACCTCTGTTGAAGAAGCGGAGGTCGATTTTTTCATGCGCAGGGTCTTCATTGTCTTCTGCGTCTTTCTTGGCGCATGCAACCGGTTTGAGTTTCTCAACTACCGGAAAATAACTCTTGATCTTCATGGCCTCAGCAATACTTGGATACAAGGGGCCAGACATAGCAAAGATCTGGTTGGAGTATCCAACCGGGATCATAAGGTGGTGTGAGTAAGCATCACGTACGGCGATGTCCAAGGGTTCAGGGACCCTTCGTTGGCCCGTGGAAGTTACTACTGGAGCAGTGACGAAAACCTTAGGTTTGGCATTCCCAGATGGTACGGTAGCACTAGGAGCGCTGGAACCAGATGCCATTGTTAATGATGAGGTTGAAGACGAAGTGAAGGAAGAAAGGTTTTTGCAAAGATGACAAGTTTGTGTGATAATAGGGAAGTCTGAAAGCTAGATGGCGTAAAAAGTCCCACAATGGGGTACTTACTGCTATTTATAGTAGTGGGGGAAAATCCCCAAAACCGAGGACATTAAATGCCATTTAATTATTGCAGGAGATAGTGGGACACGTGGCATCCCCCTGTTGTTTTAGCCGTTCTGCAGAAATAGAGGGACGCAGCGTGCGTCCTCGTTTTTGGGAATTGTCATAATGACAAATTCTGAAATGACGTTTGGCACTGCACGCTGTGTTGAAGTGACGTCTTAGGTACGGATAAATGATGGTTTTCTTGGGATTGCCAGTGGTTGGTAGAAGACAACAAAAAGTGCACAAATTAATTTGTGACTAAGCGTGAAAAGACAAGTGTCGAATGGCGTTTCAAAGAATGCCTTTTTCTTTCAGAGTCGAAATAAGGCATTCTTGGGGGGCAATTTGTTGGCTCCTAAATTCGACACCTTTGTTTTATTAATATCAGCCATTAAAGCTGAAGGATGTTTTCGACTGGCTAAGTCTGTCGAAATGCCCATCGAAAGATGGCAAAGTACTTAGAAGATTTCTTCCAAGGGAGAAGTTGGTTGCCTTCGACGTCGAAGGTATTCTTCGTCGAAGATGCTTCTCGACGAAGATGTTCGATGGTTCAGAGTGGAGCGGTTTGAAATTCAAGCGTTTGGAGGGAAAACGGTTTCCAGCGGTTACCAGGTGCAACGTGCAAAGATCTGGAGCGTCGAACGTTGAGAACGTGCCAAGTGTACTCATCTCGAAGCAGTGTAACTGCCCGAAGGTTACTTGGGATGTTTTAGTATAAATAGTAGTAGTCATGTAGTTTCTCGCGTGTGTTCACAATTCTATACAAAGTCACTCATATAGATTCGAGTACCCAGCGTGTGAGTTGTTGAGAAATGTATGTGTGAAACACCAACTTTATTAATCAAAGTCATTTACTTTTCCAGAAATTTACTTGCTTTCTCCTTTACATTCCTGTCGAAGCCTTTTACTTTAAGCCTTGTTTATTTTACCAAGTCCTTTCTTCATGCCATTTCATTTAAAGCCTCTTTATTTTATTTAAAGCCTCTTTATTTAAAGCCTTATCCAATTTAATCAAACTTCAAAATCAACCTATGTCCTAGGATCAATCTGATCGATCCTGCGAGTAACCAAATAAGTAACCATTTGGAGGATCAGCGGTTGTTTACCAAAACCCAAGGTAAACACCATCCTCAATATGCGAAGAAGATCCAAAGGTCCTCCCAAACAAGCTCAAAATTGTGATGTTTCCTCTGACAAAGACAACAATCAGGGTGAAGATGGTAAGAGTGTAAAGGTTGAGAGAGGGAGCAAAATTGGTTCTGGCCAATATGCTGATGAAGAGCAAGAAGACTATTCTGCGGAACAATATCCTCCCACTGATGAAAAGTACAAACAGTTAGAAGATCATCTCAATGCTATGGAGATCCAGAGAGTGCTTGGGTTGGATTTTAAAGGGATGGGATTAGTCTCGAGTGTTGTTATCCCCAACATATTCAAGGTCCCTACTTTTGCAAAGTATGACAGTGTTTCCTGTCCAAAACTTCATTTGAGGTCTTATGTTCAGAAGATCCAACCCCATACCGCTGACAGAAAGTTATGGGTACACTTCTTTCAATAAAGCTTGTCGAGAACACAGTCGGAATGGTTCTATCAACTGGAAGGGACCAATATTCATACCTAGGAAGATTTGGGTGCTGCTTTCTACAAGAAGTACCAGTATAATGCTGATCTCGCACCAACCCGCATGCAACTACAAAGTATGTCCATGGGTTCTGATGAAAACTTCAAAGAGTACACACAAAAACGGAGAGACCTTGCAGGCAGGGTTCAACCTCCTTTAGATGAAAGAGAATTGGTTGACATGTTCATGAGCATGCTGACAAGTCCTTTCTATAACCACCTACTTGGAAGTTCTTCAGCTGGTTTCACTGAACTGATATTAACAGGGGAACATGTTGAGAATGGAATCAGAAGTGGTAAAATATAAGTGGCTACATCTTCCGATACTCAGAAGAAGTCATATAATGGGAATAAAGAGTCCAATGTCGTGTACAGCCAGAAGGGTCATAATAAGAGTAACCACAACCAATCTGTGGGGGGAGTTCTGATCTCTAATCCTGCACCAGTGCACCAACAATAACGGGGTAATCAGCAAAGGCAAGACGAGCCCAAGAGACAGTTTACCAAAATCAAAATTTCGATGTCTCAAGCATTGCAACAGATGTTGAGGATGAATCTGATTACGTTGATAGAATCTCATCCAAACCCCAAAACTTCTTCTCCTAACTACAATCCCGATGCAAGGTGTGCCTATCATTCTGACAGTCCTGGGCATGATACTAATGATTGTTGGGCGCTAAAATACAAGATTCAAAATATGATTGACGCCAAGGAGATTGAATTTGATCCTCCTGAGACTCCCAATGTGATCACCACTCCCATTCCGAATCATAATTAGGATCATATTAATATTGTGGAAGATGTCGATAGCAGCAACGACCTGAATAACTAGATTTCACCTACTACCAAGGACAGAAGATTCTTCATTCGAATTTTTATTTGTAATTTCTTTGTTTGTTCAAACAATTATTGTCATGTCAAACTTTGGTTTTCCCATTAATGCATTGCACATGTTTGTCTTGAATTAATTCGTTTTCACTATATTTAAACTGCTTTCTTACTTCGTTTTGTGATACTCAACTCTCAATTAAAAGCTATAAGCCTTTAGAGGGAGGATGACGAAAACAATACCATAATCTCTAAAATATGATTTTGAACAGACCTTGTTGACGATGTACAAGCGTTCGTTCAAATCCTAAACATTGGAGTTATAAGGAAGATAATTCCTAGTCAACCCCTTTGAGCCTAAGAAGTAGGAGTTTTCTTTTTCACACAAATTGAAACCTTTAATCATAACTTGGGGCAGGGTAGTTTCTCAGTTAATTCAAATGCGTATTCAGTCGCAAGATTTCACTTTGTACACAACAAATAGTATCTAAGACGTCCTTCCAAATTAAAAGACGGTGATGGTTCCTCATAAAACAGGCAGTCATTATCTCTCAAAAGAAAAGCCCGCTAAATCAAAACATAGGAAGGAGACTTAGGAAAAAAACGGGGGCATCCCGCTGATTGTAATCACAGAAGAAACTGTTCAGGCAAAACTTAGGGATAATCAAGTCAAAAGAGGTCACTAAAAATCCTCAACAAAAGAAAAAAATGTTACAAAAAATGACTGTCTTCTCAAGTAAACTTCCAGCATCTGAACCATCACCAAAATATAATTCCAAACTCAATTGGAATCTAAATGCACAATTAACTGACTATATGGCTGAAGAACATCACGGAGAACGGGCTGGGAACAAATAAATTTTGAGCCTTTTTTCCTTTGCTTCTTAAACCGTGAACCAGGCCATGTTACAACCCTTAAAAGTCCTAATTGAAGCATAGGTTAGTTCGAAATCATACTGTTACAAAAGGTATCCTGACTCCTATAAGGCTTACTATAAAATCTGAGTTGAATTCGTATTCTTACAAAATTTTGTTTTTACTAAAAATGCATTTTCAAAACTTCAAGACAGACATAAGCTTTGCATTTTTAATACCACTGTTTGCATATGACTAATTGTTCGACAGCAGAGAAATTCACACGACGAATATTCAATGAACGAAAATCCTCTCAATGAATAGAATCACCTCAAATGGAAAGACATTTCCAGTAACAGATATTTCATAATCAAGGGGCATGACATGGTGTCTAATTGATCTGGGGAAGTCAATTCAAGATTCAAGGAATCTCTCAAAAGTGCCGAATAGCCAGGGGCATACCTCTATCTGAATCAGTTGGGGCATTGAACATGAGTTCCAGCAAAGAGACACATATGATCAAGAGAACAATCTCTAGCATGCTACAACACTTACAATGAAAATTCTCCGCACCCTGTAAATGCGGACATAGTCAAAAAAATACTACGCGTAAAAGAGACCCGCTAGGTTGACAGGCCTAGGTAAAAATAAGGGCATCCCGGAAAACTAAAAGGGTTCGGGCAAAAATTAGGGATATATAAAAAATTATACACCCGACAAGTCGAAAACCTGAAAAGGCGGCTTGGGCAAAAATGGGTATCCCGGTGGACTGAAAACCTGAAAAGGCGATCTAGGCAAAAGTTAGAGATTAAAGTGTACGACTATGTCCCGTTATCTTATCACTTGTCTATCAGTAGAAGACTTATCACCCTGATCAGTATTTACCGAAGGCTCTAGAAGTTGAGATAATGTTCAAGTCATCCATAAATCCCCACAGAGTAGTTTCCACGGAATTATCTCTACAAATCTATCTGCACAAGCTCATCTTCAACAGAGATAGATTCCCTAGCAAGCCTAAATATGTAAGTCAGACCGAAATTGGGGCATCTTCCAGCAGTTCATTTCCATATCTTTGATCGACAGCTTGACAGGACCATCTTCCCTAAGAGGTTCCCCAGCATATAGGAAGATCTGATCATTCCCCCCAGTATACGATGAAAACTTCCTCAACACAACCTATGAAATACTAATCCTCGACATAAATCATTTCCTTAACACGGTTTATAGAAATTTAATTCCCCAGCGGAGTTTATTTCTCCAACACCATGAAATCCTCTCCTTTCGTCCAACAGGGTCTGACCAAAGTTGTTATCCCCAGAGAAATTGCTACAATGCCTAAAACTTGGTCCGATAGCATCCATTTCTCTTTTCCCCGGTCAGGATATGAAAAAATCAATTCCTTCAACAAACAACGAGCAAATGACTCTCTTTGATTATCCTTAAGCAGAATTCGAAGACCCTAGTGAAGTATCCTTAAATAGAAGACAGAAATCTCCAGCAAAATTATTCCCAGAAGAAATTGAAGAATCACTTTCTTCATATCTAGCGACAGTCAAGGATTTATTGTCCATAGCAAGACATCGTTATAATAAGCTTCCAATGCTCTCCAACGACATGTCGCATCCATACATCATTTACAATATCATAACATATACATACAAAATGCATGCAACATTCTCATTTATCTTGAGAGCATCATTACGTAATGCATACATCATAACATTACATAAAGCTAACTTTGTCTTTTCAGGTTAAATCTGCAAACAGATGAATATTATCAACAATTTACAGATAGGATGTAGATCAATTTCTAAAACTGGAAGGGGCGACATTCTACATAACCAACATTTTCATATAATCGATCGTAGATTCCTTGTAACGCTCTTTTGGACAAAGTCAGGCGTAGAGTCATTCCAAATGCATCTGCTAGATAAAGTTGGGCGTAGACTCATTCTAGTGCATCATTCAGATGAAGTAAGATGTAGATTTCCTTTTGAAACTCTTTTGGGAAAAAGTCAGGCATAAGCTTCTTCCAATACCTCTTCTAGATGAAGTCTGGCGTAGACAGCTTCTAGTGCATCATTCAGATGAAATCAAGTGTAGATCCATTCTGATACTCTTTTGGAAAAAAGTCAGGCGTAAACTCCTTCCAATATCTCTTCTAGATAAAGTCGGGCGTAGATATCTTCTAGATGAAATCAAGTGTAGATTTCCTTCTGATATTCTTTTGGACAAAGTTGGGCGTAGACTCATTCCAAACGCATCTGCTAGACAAAGTCGGGCATAGACTCATTCTAGTGCATCATTCAGATGAAGTCAAGCATAGATTTCCTTCTGAAACTCTTTTGGAAAAAAAGTCTGGCGTAGACTCCTTACAATATCTCTTCTAGACAAAGTCGAGCGTAAACTCATTCTAGTATATCATTCAGATAAAATCAGGCGTAGATTTCCTTCTGATACTCTTTTGGGGAAAAAGTCAAACGTAGACTCCTTCCAATACCTCTTCTAGATGAAGCCGGGCGTAGATAACTTCTAGTGTATCATTCCGATGAAATCATACATAGATCCATGTTGATAATCTTTTGGAAAAAAAGTCAGGCATAGACTCCTTCCAATATCTCTTCTAAATAAAGTCGGGCATATATATCTTCTAGATGAAATCAAGCATATATTTCCTTCTGATATTCTTTTGGACAAAGTCGGGCATAGACTCATTCCAAATGCATCTACTAGACAAAGTCAAGCATAGACTCATTCTAGTGCATCATTCAGATGAAGTCAAACGTAGATTTCCTTCTAAAACTCTTTTGGAAAAAGAGTCAGGCGTAGACTCCTCCCAATATCTCTTCTAGATGAAGTCGGGCGTAGACATCTTCTAGATGAAATCTAGCGTAGATTTCATTCTGATTATTCTTTTGGACAAAGTCAGGCGTAAAATCATGCTCGTACATCTTCTAGACAAAGTCGAGCATAGACTTATTCTAGTGCATCATTCAAATAAAATCAAGCGTAGATTCACTCTAATATTCTTTTGGACAAAGTCAGGCGTAGACTCATTCTAATATTCCTATCAACAAGTTACTCTGGATGACATCTATAAGCCCATCTCCAATGACATCCCTTCACTCTCCAAATGGCATCTTTAAGTCCATTCTCGGTACAATCAACCAACAGTGTTACTTTGTGCACATGCGAGTGCAAATTTCTAGGCACTTAAGTGTTCAATCCTCTTCCACCTTCAGACCACGAATGACGAGCATGCCAATATAACCCTTCAGGTTTAGAAGATTAAACAGGGGCAGTTGTTGTACCCCAAAATTTTCCCTCTCATTTTCAAATCAAATTATTCCAAGAGGTCTCCTCATCTTCCCAGGGTTCTAAATTGCTCAAGATTACTCAAGGAATTGATCAGACAAGTCTTCTTTAAGCAATTAGCCTACAACTAGGGTTTTTACTTTCTTAAAGGAAATTGGACTTATAATGCCTCAAATGGTTTTCATGACTCCTCATATGCTTCAAAGAATCCTCATGTCAGATTTCAAGCCTTGCATCACAAGTTTGCTCAATCAATTGCTCAGACGATGGAAAATCAATTGTATTGGATAAAAAAAAGTCAATTGTGGTCAACATACAGTCAAACCTCAAGATTTTTGGTCAACATCAATATTTTAAATTCACATTAATAATTTTATCAAGGGTTGATCATGATTCATAAAGAGATCGCTCGAAAGTCAAAAATTGCTAAATTAGGGTTTTGATCATTCCTCTAGGAGAAGTCAATTGAACTTTGACCAAGCATAAATTTCACATGCTTCATCATATTTTCCTCACCCAAGGCTCATTTTGAAGGAAAACCAATTCTATACAACTTTGTCTCTCTAAGCTCAAATCCAAAAAATGCTTCATTTGAGAGATATGGGCCAATACATTATAGGTCTTTTCAAAAGTCAACAAAAAGATACTTTTTGTCAAGGAAAATTACATCAAGATAAAGTCTTCAAAAGCAAAAATAATCAACATAGAGGTTGTAGAGGACATATTGAGATTTCCAAAAAGTCAAGGATCACCTTCATATGATGCAAATTGAATGAGTTGTGATTGGTGCAAGTTGAGCAATTTTCGTGAAATGCATGAAATCTCAATTGAGCAAATTTGTGATTTTGTGCTGTTGGGCCTAACTTCTTAGGTTCAAACATGTTCATGACATATCTAAGGACCCCTAAATCCATTCTTACCTTGCCATGATTTTTATTCTTATTTATCTTGATTTTATTCAATTAATTCAAAATAAATCAAATAAAAAATGAGTTGATGGACCAAAGGGTGTGTGGGCTTCATTTGGATATCTTCTAGAAGGCCCAAGACTTCATAAGAGCTTGCCAAAACCGTGAAAACATGTTGGGAACAAGAATCTTCAAGTTTGGAATTTTTTTAAAACAATTTTGGAAAGAATGAATTATGTTTGATTTCAATTGATTCATGTCTATTTTTGTTGGCCTAAAATATTCTCTATAAATACACCAGCCTTCACACTACAACAGAAGAAAAAGTGGCTGTCATAGAAGCAAGGTTTAAAAATAACAAATTTTCAAAGAAAGTGCAAACTCGTATTAAAATTTCCAGTCACTCTCAATCAAAACCAAACCTCAAATCGTGTTCCTGAAGCTCCCAAGTATCTCACCAAGTCCAGAAACAAATCTATTCACGTCTGGAATAGCATACACAAGCCCACCGGTTTTGATAATTTTCTTGAATTCGAATCTTTTAATCTATGCATATTTAACTAATTTTGTATGCACAGATGAGTTCATCATGGTGTTTAGAACAGGTTTGAATAAGAAACTGCAAGCTTTAACGCAGGGATGATGAGTTACCTTGGATAGGGCACGATCAGATTCTCTCTTTGAAACTCCATTTTCACTAATTTATTTCTTTTTTACAATTAAAATCAAAACATATAAAAATCAGAATATTATATAAAATAAGTAAAAATAGTCTTTTAGGTTTTCATAATTAACTTTTTTCATTTAATTAGATTTTAGGTCTTATTTTTTAATTTGTAAAATTAATTAGAATAATTAGGTTTTTATTAATTATTAACTTAAATTATTTTCTACAAAAATACACAAAAAAATTAATTTCTAACGTTTTAGATTTTAGGACTTTAAAACATCTTTTCTAACATTTTCTTATTTACTTGCCCCTTTACTTTCTTAGAGAAATTGTATAGGTCGCACAGTTTTTTTGTAATAGTTGTAGTTTTATTTCTCTCAAATTTATACTATTGTATCTGCCCCAAAGCCTTGTAATAGCTTAATTAGGATTTATTTTCCCGCAATTTACTTTCTGCACCTATATTATGCTTGCTTGTCTGTATATATTTAACTGTTAGTAATAGGCTTGTGTGGCATGATTTAAAATTAATCGTTAGATAACCCTAAATAAATAAGATAAATAAATTGAACTGAATCATTTGCACACACGCACATCTAGGATAGCCTCTCTCCGTTGCCTTCAGAATACCAATGGTCATGTCCCTCGAACGTAGGGATACCATTAGCAAAGACCCTCGGTTAAAGTCATCATAAAGATCATAGTCCCGCGATGTCCCTCGAAGTTACCTACAAGAAATGATTTTGTCCCTCGATGTTGCCTACGGATATATGATGGCAGTCCCTTCGAATTGCTAAGGTATCCCTATATGTTGCCTTCAATGACCATAACGACGATCCTACACTTGTCCATTCACATCCAATGGATGGGGCTACCTATCAACTAATGGTATGGATAGCACTATCCCTAACGGAGAAGGAAAAAGAATAACGAAAGACCTTTCATTGGTTAAGGAAACCCTTAATTGCTTGCTCACAAACTAAAATAATTTTCAAACCTCACACTTTAAAAACAACTACTTTCAAACGCTTTATAAACACTCTTAAGGACTGATACAAGGGTTATTATAAAGAAGACTTCCTTACATTGGCCTTTTCAAAACCTTTTCAAACCACACACAAAGCAAATTAAAGTGAGCTAAGCAATTAAGAGCTCGTAGATAACTACGGATGAAAAGGGTGCTAACACCTTCCCTTTTCATAACCTACCTCCCGAACTCAAGAAAATTCTCGAATGTCTTTCCTGTTCTTTTCACCCTTACCTTATTGGATAAAAGAAAAGTCAGTTGCGACTCTTGCTATCCGCAATATTTACGATAAAACGTAAAACAAGTCAGTTCTTCCACCGTATTCCAGTGAGCGTGATAGTGGAAAAAATAATAGATGCATGAAATGTTATACTAAATTCTTCTAAAAAGAGTTACATGTCAACATTGTTATACATTTCAGGAAGGTTTTAGAGAAATGTCTAGATTTGTTGAAATATGTTGAAAGTGCAATTCTAGACCAGGTGAAATAGAAAATTATTTGTGCTTGGACCGATCAAGTTAGATACATTTCAAGAAGGTTTCTGAGAAATATCCAAATTTTTTTAAGCTCGAGTAACGTTCATTGTCGATTGACAATGAAGGGAAGATTTAGTTCAACAACTTCGAGCTCAAAGACAAGTGTAAATTTAAGGGCTATGTGGAATACTTTTTCTGTTTCGAAGCAAAAGTTCTAATCGAGGTGAATGCAACGATTTCGACATCAGTCAAAGATATTATGAAAGATTTTAGAACGTCCACCAGGATAGTAAAATGTAGTGTTTTATTTACTTAAACAATAACCTATGTCATGTTTTATTTTTTATGTTATCAATGTTAATTTTATTTTATCAAACTACATATTTCTAGTTCTCTATTTGTTTCTGCTTCAGTATACTTCAAAAATACACTTCCGTAAAGCTTAAGAAGATACATTTTCAGAAGTAAAATATACATAAAACTGGGACATCTCCGAATTCTAGGAGTATTTTAGGTTTTTCATGAGGGTGTGAAAGTAATATATAGGATTCTTTAAGTAATCCCCAAATCTATCTATATAATATATTAAATCTGAAGCGGCGAATTATATTACAACACATGTTAATTTTTCTAATTTATTTGTGTCACATCATCTCATTATCCTATGTGGCACTCCTCTAAACTCATTTTCAAAATATCAAATACAATAGTTATTCTATATTAGAGGTCACGAGTTCAACTCCTTGAAAAGATAAAAAGATGCAATATTTATTCTCTATTGGAAGTCACAAATTCAACTTCTCCCAAAGACATAAAAAAAATACAATATTTATTCTCTATTGAAAATAACAAGTTCAAATCCTAAAAAAAAAAAAAATTCTTTGTGAATCTAAACAATAAAATTCAAATTTTATTTTCTTTAAAATTATACTATTAAAGTTACATACTTATACAAATTGTACATCTACAGTACATCGACACACATATTATTATAAATTACATACATATATAATTAATGTATTCAACATATATCAAAACTCGAACTATTAAAATTTTATTTTATTTACTATTATGTACACTTATTTTAAATAAAAAATTAAATTGATGAGCTGATTCAATTGAATTAAATCAATGGCATAGTAAAAAACAAAAATACTTGACATATTTAAATACCAAACTCATCGTCCAATCAATATAGACTCATTTCTAAGTCATACTCACTTTCTTTCTACACTACAAATTCAATATAAAAGAGAGAGTTTTATCTAAAATTTTAATATTGATTTTCATGAATGGTTATATAGAGTGTAATTAAATTAATCAATTTTCAAATATCTTCTTCCAATAGAGTCCTTCCAATATCTCTTCCAATAGACTCCTTCATGAATGGTTATATAGAGTGTGATTAAATATTAAGTTTAAAAGATTTACACTATATAATAAATATATGTGTAAAAAAATAAATAATATTTTAAAAAACCACATATAAAATTAATGAAAGAATTTATTCTAAAATCAAAATTTATCATTTTCACAACTAAAAACAAAACATTAAACTTAAACGATTTACACTATATAATAAAATATGTATAAAAAGTTAAACAATATTTTAAAAAACCACATATAAAATTGATGAAAGAATTTCTCTAAAATTAAAATTTATCATTTTCACAAAATTCATAAATACTCTAAAATTAAGATTTTTTGTTTTCACAAAATTTAATGGAAACTAAAAAGAACTCTTATCTGAAAAAATTGATTGGGATGATGAGAGACATAACATTGATCATGAAATATTTCATTACATTGATTGTCTTTGAGAAAATAGAACTAAAAAGAAAATGAAAAAATTGAAAGGTGGGAGAATATAAGCTTGAACAATCATACATAACATTGTAACAATATTATTAGCAAGGAAGTGGTTGGGATCTTGATTTTAGTTAGGATTCTACATGGTCAAGAATAGGTAGAAAGCAAGAACAATTTAATATTTGTTGGAAAGTATTAGTTAACTTTCTAAGTTGGAGCAGTTAGTTAATAAACACAAATTGATCTTCTCTATCACCCTATCTCACTTCAAACAACACATGAATCGTGTGTTGAAGTTGAAGCCATTCTCAAAAAACTTTCACAAGCCAAATACGTGTGAGCAACAAAATGCTCCAACCATAGTAAAACTTACCTCACACATTGCTGCATCATGACAGTTCCATGTAACCAATGCTAACATCAAAAAAAAAAAAACTATATATATATATATATATGTATATGAGATCTCATTAAAGACTAAAAGTTAATGAAATATTTTTGATCATGAGAGACATATTTGAAAAACAATCATCATCATCACCTGAAGCTTCAAATTATGCATCAAGTAGTGGCTTATCTGGGGATGATAAAGAGATTGGTTATAGAGCTGCAATTACATCAAAGCATTCATATCTTTTGGCTAAAAACTCTTATCTTCTTCATTTCTTATCCAATAAAATCGACCGAAATTTCACTCGCATGGTAATAGTAATATTAATTCGACACTTCTAAGTTTTATATAGAGTGATTTGTTCTTGATTATACAAATACAAAATCACTTTTTTTATTAAATTTGTTTTATGCATCTAGGTAATGGCAGAGGTGATAGGTACTTTCATATTGATGTTTTGTGTATGTGGAATCATTTCAAGCACACAACACCAAAACAATGCAGTGGGTCTTCTAGAGTATGCAGCTACAGCAGGATTAACAGTTGTTGTGATAATTTTCTCAATTGGACAAATTTCTTGTGCACATGTTAATCCAGCTATCACAATAGCCTTTGCAACAATTGGTAAATTTCCATGGTTCAAGGTAACATATAAACACTTCTGAAAAAGACGTGTCCGTACTAACACGATACCCGACACTTGTGATTATCTTTAATATATTATTTTTTCTAATTATTATTTGTGTCTGTGTTAGTATCAATGTCATGTTTGGTATATCTGTCTGTGCTCGTGCTTGATAGATCATACACTGATAAAGTCATTTATATACCGACTTATTGTTTATTGAACAGGTTCCGATTTACATAATAGCACAAACAATAGGTTCTTTGATGGCAACATATATTGGTAGCCTTGTCTATGGAATAAAATCAGATGTTATGATGACTCAACCACTCCAAGGTTGCAACTCTGCCTTCTGGGTGGAGCTTATCGCATCATTCATCATCATGTTTTTGGTTACAGCTTTGACATCTGAACCTCAATCTGTATCAGTAAGTACTAATTAAGGAAGAATATTACATATTTATGTTCCTTTATAATGAACATTAGTTCCACTTTTCTACTAGCTAAAACATATAAATATTTTGCAGGTGGGACATTTATCTGGTTTTGTTGCTGGAATTGCAATTGGGCTTGCTGTACTAATCACAGGGTATATACTTGCATATTTCATCATATAAATATTTCAATTATTATACACTTAGTACATACTCTCTCTATTCACTATTATAAACAAATATTTTATTTTTCGATATATTGAATCAAATCAGATACATCAGCTATTCAATAGATTAGATGTATATGTTATTCAATAGGTCAAATGTATCAATGAATCCAACAAACATGACACGTTAATCTAATAACAAAGTAACTTTAATTTTTGTTGTAGACCTGTTTCAGGTGGATCAATGAATCCAGCAAGATCACTAGGTCCAGCAATTATGGCATGGAAATTTAAGGACATTTGGATATACATTCTAGCACCAAGTGTAGGAGCTGTGGCAGGAGCACTAATGTTTCGTTTCCTACGTCTTCAAGACCAACATTGCAATTCCCCAAACATGAGGGAAGTTGGTCATCCTATACCCTTTTGTGCAAGTTAGGACATGAACAAGAAATACCATGTTTTTAGAACAAGCCAAAGAATCAAATCACTGAATCAATAGCAATCATTGCTTATATTAATTGTACCTTGGCCCATGATTTTGCTAATAGAGAAAATATTGAGTTTGTTTTGTGCCAGAGTAGAAGGGTTAAGAGAGAGATATGTCTTAAGAATAGAAGCAATTTCAAATGGTGTTTATTGATAAGTTGTGGAAGTAATTGGTAGTCTTTGTTATAAGATTTGTAGCCAAAAATATTGTCTTTTCATATTAAGATGGATTACGAATTTACATGATTCCAATCATGGCATAACTATTATGTTATCATAAATAATAGTTATTAGAAAAAAAAACGTCTGAACGAAGGTTTAGTCAAATTCCATGTAGTCAAATGAAGGATAATCGAATCGAAAACAAGCAAATATAAGATTGTCAAATCTTTCTTAAGTCCACGGAAGATCATAAGAGAATCATATGAAGACACTTAGAACTTGACAATTCTACGTTTTACTCAGTTACATGTTTATAGCATCGCTAACTGAAACAATTATTTTTACAAAGGCATGATCTGAGATAAAGATGCACACGTAGACAAGAAAAATAAAAAATGCCAATAGATAGGATAAAACATTCAAACATGGAATATTATTCGTCTGTTTTAAGTTTGTAGAAATCTTATGTAGATTAGTTATGATTTAACTATGACAAAATAACTAAAAATCTTATTTAGTCATGATTTAACTATGACAAATTTATTATAAAATTATATTTAGTCATAATTAAACTCTGAAAGATTTGAAACTTTGTGATATATTTACCTTGCACACTCTTAAAAATAGTCTCACACAAGATAAACCCACCCAGAAGAGGAATTACACACTACTCGCACAAGTAGTGATCGAATTTAGTTTCTGTAGGCAATAATGTTGTAGTCACTAGGACTAGCATTGTCATAAAATAATGGATTGTATGATTCATTAAAACACACATTATCATTTAAACAAATCTATTTTCGCAATTTTAATCATTTATCTTTATGCTTATCTTTTACTTAGGTTCTTTTGGTTTAATAGCTCAAAAAAACCAACATTGCTCAACATTTTTTAGGAAAGTTAGAAACCCACAATCGAAAGACAAAATTCCTCCCTCGGCTTAATCGTTTGAAGTACAGAAAAGAATCATAAGTGAGATGTAACCATCAGCTTCAACATCAAAAAGATTTGGCCCTCATATACTCGATGATCGACCACAAATTATGGGAATCCCAACAAGTTAGAAAATTATGTCACCTCTATTGGTCAAGGAATTCAAAGGTACCAAAACAAGACACACGTTGCAACCTAAAGTCAAATAATTAATGCACTGATATGGCCTTCACAGGTTTATTCGAATCCTATACAACACGTACATTTTATTCATATAGATTCCAAGCCTAATAATGTTGTCATGATTAAATATAATTCAAGTTAGATACGTTGAGTTATTATATATAATATCAAATATAATTTAAATTAGATATATTGACATATTAGATATAATATTAAATATAATTTAAGATAGAAAATTCAGCTTCAATTAAAGTTGTATATAGATAGTTATAATTTGTATCATTATTTATAACAATTCAAGTTAATAATATAATCTTTATTTCATTTATTCTCTCTTTCTCCTCTCACTAAATCTGTCTCACGCACTAACAAATTAATATTAGAGCTTCCGATTATTGTTCTTCATCGTTGTTTCAAGAACTTCACATCAGGGATCGTGTTTTCAGGATAAGTGAATCAACCGCTGCGAAGATGGATGGTGATAAGGACATTCCGAGTTATCTTCCAATGCTTAACGGTAAAAATTGGATCTAATGGGAAAAAACAGATGCAATCCTTGTTTGGCTTACAAGATACCCTAAAAGTGGTTACCGACGGTGTTCCTGCGCTGGCTGCAGATGCAACCGAAGCCCAGCAAATTGTCCGTAATGAAGTCAAAAAGAAAGATTGCAAGGCTGCTTATTGCATTCAGACAGCAGTTGATGCTGCTAACTTAGAAAGAATCTCTCATGCTGAAACGATGAAGGAGTCATGGGATATTCTGGTCAAGTATTATGAAGGAGGTGAGAAAGTCAAAGTTGTCAAGTTGCAGACCTTGCGTCAACAATATGAATTGCTGAAGATGGGAGAAGACGAAAAAGTTGCAGAATATCTGTCGAAGGTCCAGAAACCCATCCATCTCATGAAGTGTTGTGGTGAAATTGTAACTGATAAGAAGATAGTTGAGAAGGTAATATGAATATTGACCTTCCACTTTGATCATATTATCGTAGCTATTCAAGAATCCAATCAACTTGAAACCCTAAAACTGGAAGATTTGGTTGGTTCGTTGGAAGCGCATGAGATTAGGATTGTCGAAAGGAAATGAGTTCAAAACTCGATAGAAGCTCTGCAAATTCACTCATGGAAAAGGAATGGGGATTCCAATAAATTCAAAGGAAAAGTCAACAAGACTCAGAGAAAGAAGTCTTGGTCGAACCCTCACAAGCATCAGGTCGAAGATAGAGCTTTTAAATCCTTGAAAAGAGGAGAATGAAACTATCGAAAGGACAAAGAAGATAAAAAGGTGTGCAGTGCTACAATTGTGAAAAGTGGAGTCACTTCGCCAAGAATTATTGGTACATAAAAGGCAAGGGATCAACATGAAAGGACAAAGGAGCAAACTTTGCACGCCAAGATTCAGGTGATTTTGAAGGTATGATGGTTATGGTTGCAGTTGCAAATAACCGTGTCGAATCCATGATCTGATTCCTAGACTCTGACTGCTCAAACCACATGACTAGTCAAAAGGCGTGGTTGGCAGATTTCGACGAGTCGAAGAAGAGCAAGGTAAAACGTGCTGATAATAGTTCGTTGTAAGCAGAAGGTACTTGCAACGTAGTTTTTCAGATGAGTAATGAAGGAAAAGTTATGATCAAAGATGTACTCTATGTACCTGGGATGAAATGCAACATGCTAAATGTTGGACAATTAGTCGAAAAAGGTTTCTCAGTTATCATGAAAGGTGGAGTTTTAAAATTGCTCAACACCCAAAACAATTTGGTCTTAAAATCTCTGTTGTCGAAGAACATGACGTTTAAGACCATGATCAGTTCGACTGAAGTACAATGTCTAAAAAAATTTGTCAACCACAAGATTAGTTGGTTATGGCATTTGAGGTTTGGACATTTGAATTTTAGATCACTCAATTAGCTAATTACTCAAGATATGGTAACTGTTATCCCAAGTCTCGAGATGCATGAAAAACTCTGTGAAGGTTGTTTAGTCAAAAAGCAATCCAAAAATTCTTTCGTTTCGACTATACCAATGAGATCTCCTGCATATTCGAAGTGGTACATTCAGATGTATGTGGCCCATTTGAAGAATATACCATTGGTGGAAACAAATATTTTATTTTGTTTGTCGATTAGTACAGTTGAAAGTTATAGATCTATGTGATCAAGCGAAAGGACGAAGTATCCGAAATCCATAAGAGATTCAAGATACTCGTCGAAAACCAGAGTGAGAAGAAGATCAAAGTTCTGCGAACAGATGGAGGTGGCGAATACACATCCAAGATGTTTGAAGATTTATTTGCAGAACATAGTTTTGATCATGAGGTAACTGCTCCTTATACGCCTCAACATAATGGAATTACAGAAAGAAGAAAGATGACCATATTGGATATGGCGAGATGTATGTTGAAACAGAAGAGTTTTCCAAAATCCTTATGGGGTGAAGCTATTTCGACTGCAGTTTATATTTTGAATAGGTGCCCTACCAAGAAATTGAAACAAGGTTCCTGAAGAAGTATGAAGTGGAAAACGACCATCAGTGAGTCACCTAAAGGTGTTTGACTCTATGTGCTACAAGCATGTTCTTGATGCGAGAAGAAGGAAGCTTGATGACAAGAGTGGACCTATGATTCTGGTAGAATATCATAAAATTGGTGCATACAGAATATTCAATCCAATCAATGAGAAGATTGTGTTAAGTCGAGATATTGTGATTGATGAAAATTCTTCCTGGGATTGGAATTCTAATGATGCAATTAACAATCCATTGATGAGTTATGGTTTCAACAAAGAAACTGATGAAGTCAAAGTCAAAGAAATTGCAAATATTACAGTCGAAGTCGAAGCAGTTGCTGACATTCTCGACAATGTCAAAGTTGAAGAGGGTGTGGCCAGTACAAGTCAAAGATCTCAAAGAACTAGAGTTCTTCCAACTAGACTTCAAGAATATGAAGTAACTTATGATGATGAAGTAACACCAGATGGAGAATTAGTTCATTTTACTTTACTTGCGAGTGCTAAACCAATCAACTATAGTGAGACTTTGGAGATTAAACAGTGGAAGTCTGTTATGATCAAAGAGTTACAGGAAATAGAAAGAAATAACACATGGGAGTTAGTTGAATTTCCAGCACACACAAAATATATCAAAGTAAAGTGAGTGTTCAAGTTGAAACACAATGTTAATGGGTCGATAGCATGACATAAAGCAAGATTACTAGCTAGAGGTTTTTTTTCAAAGAGCATAAGTCAACTACTCTGAAGTATTTTCTCCTGTAGCAAGATTGGAAACTGTTCGATTAGTAGTAGCGTTGGCATGAAACCAAGGTTTGTCAATATTTCATTTAGATGTGAAATCATCATTTCTGAATGGTCCTTTAGACAAAGAGGTCTATGTCACACAACCTCTAGTGTTTTGATTTACAAGGAAGCGAGTAAATTATATAAGTTACACAAAGCGCTTCATAGCATCAAGCAGGCACCTAGGGCATGGAACAAGAAGATCGAATCATACTTAGTCGAATTAGGATTTGTCAAATGCAAATTAGAGTATGGTGTCTATGTTCAAGTTGTAGTACAAAATATAACAATCATCTGCTTATATGATGATAACTTGCTAGTAATTAGAAATAGCTTGGAGAACTTGTCAAATTTCAAAGAGCTGGTGATGAAGGAATTTGAAATGTCGGATCTGGGAAAATTGTCTTATTTCCTAGGCATGAAATTTCAAATGTAGAAGCAAGGTATGATGCTACATCAAAGGAAGTATGTCAAAGAGATACTCAAGATATTGAGAATGAATGATTTGAATTCTGCATCCTCACCTGTTGAACCAAATGTGAAGTTAGAGAAGCATGGAGAGGAAGAAAAAGTCAACGTAACTTTGTTCAAACAAATTGTGCAATCTTTGAGATATGTGTGCAACAGTTGACCTGATATAGGTTTCGCGGTCGGATTAGTGAGTAGATACATGAGTGAATCAAGGGTGTCGCATATGAAGGTTGTAAGACGAAACTTGAGATATTTGAAGGGATTGATAAACTACGAAATACTATTTTGACAAGAATCTAAAAGAAAAGAAGCAACAATTACTTGTTTTTCAGATGATGATTATTATGGAGATAAGGAAAATCAAAGAAGTACAAATGGCTATTTCTTTCAAGTATTTGGTGCCCCAATCTCATGGTGCTTGAAAAAGCAACATGTGGTGGCATTATGCTGAATATATAGTAGGATCCTATGTTGTATGTCAAGCAATTTGGATCAGATTAGTACTTGAAGAAGTGGAGGTCGAAGTGAAAAAACCTCTTGTGTTGTAAATCGACAACAAGTCAGTCATAAATCTGGCGAAGAATCCAGTTTTGCATGGAAGAAGTAAGCATATCGAAGCTAGATTTCAATTTTTTAGGGAAAAGGTAAATCGAGGTGAACTTGAAGTTAGACATTGCTAAAGTGAAGCACAGTTGGCCAACAATTTCACCAAAGGATTAAAGATTGACAAATTCTGGAATTTGAGAAAGAAATTATGAATAATTCAGATTGACTATGCGTAGGTTTGACGACTTGGACTATAGGGGGTATGTTGAGATATTAGATATAATATTAAATATAATCTAAGTTAGATATGTTGAGATATTATATATAATATCAAATATAATCCAAATTAGATATGTTGAGATATTTGATATAATATCAAATATAATCCAAGGTAGAAAGCTCAAGCTTAATTAGGATTGTATATAAATAGTCATAGTTTGTATCATTATTTGTAACAATTCAAGTTAATAATATAATCCTTATTTTCTTTATTCTCTCTTTCTCTCCTCACTAGAAGTGCCTCACGCACTAACAAACCCTAAGAAAAACCAATGAAAAATAATGCTATAATTATAATAACTTTTAGCTTAGACAAATACATATGACTAGGATATCTTCTTAAGTAGTAGTATAAATTGGTATGTTGCAAGTTTAATCTTATGACAACACATTGCAATTCAGAGTAATCCTCTATGATTGTCACCTATATCAGAATAATCAACTATAGTATCTGTAATACGAGCAACTCAAATGGATTAGCAACAACAAACCTCTGAAGAAAAATGATTGGTCCCTTAATATCGAACAGAGAAAATCCGTTTCCACAAATTATGAGGCAACAATGTACTTGTAAATGGAAGAGAAGTATGACAAAAGATTCAAAGTTGTAGCAAGATATTCGCTCGCAAAGGCCTAGAGAGAAGAGATATTCGAAAAGAGGCAGGAGAGTGAAAAGGAACTCTGAAGTGAAAACCCTTTTTAAAAAAAAAAGCAGTTGAAAATCAAGGATCCATATCAAAGACAGGGTACAAATCCAAAGGTTGTGCATACACTATTCCATAAAGTAGCTCGAAGAACCAAAGATACTCAAGTACTCTATGTAGGGGATTCATTCCCTTACCTGCAAACCTAGGGTGATTTGCTGGGAGCAGATAGAAAATTGTTTTGGTGATAGTAAAATATTTAATGCTTTTGTCCTTCACTACTTTTCAATTGATTCCAAGTGTTTTAGCTCTAGTTCCCACTGGATAACATCCAGAAGGCCACCCAAAATCATTTAAGGCTTTCCCGACATCCTCAACGTTCGATAAAATCTTGGAGGAAACTGTTTTAGACCGGCCAAATGTCCAATTCGTCTCAAATCCACACCATAGAACTCAAGGTATATAAGTCAGTTCGCACAAAAAGCAAGATACATTCTCTAATCTTCACTTTTCACCACACTCATCTCGAATCTTAAACTGATTTGGGTGTTAGAGTGTTAACCTTGCAGGTGTTTCCTGCACTACCATATCAGAGATCAATACCACTAGTTCAAGATCATCAATTCGTCAACTACATCAAATTCTAGTTCCTAAACAGATTGAGAAGGCATGCAAAAATATGGAAATTATTGATCAACATATGTCATTGACTAACAAATTAAGTAAATCACATTTAGAGTTTGATATATCTGGAAGATTGACAAATTGAGAGTTTGATTTATATAGAAGAAATGTTTGATACAATAATACATCTACAACGTAGAAAGAAAAATCAAATGATACACCGCGGGAACAAACATTGAAAAAAGTAGTACAAAACGACATCCTAATGATTAGACAAGTTTGAACAGACGCGAAAGAAGGAGATAAACCAATAATCTTAAAAACAAAGAAGAAGAAATAAAATAGTCGTGCCAAAATGTTGGTCAGTTCTATAACACTTGCTCTATTATTTAGTCGATGACACTCAAAATTGACGAGCACATGCGTTCAACTTAAGAGAGAATTTCGTTAGAATCTATCTTTCAAATATAATAATTCCTCAAACACTTCGACATGAAAACTATCTTAAAAAAATTATAAATAGATGAACGAATTGATTTAATTTGACTCTTTTTATTTGCTTCTATTTTTATTTTCTCTTTGCTTTTTTTTTTTCTTTTCCTTTTCTCATGCATGGGTCAGGTTCTTTGAGTCAAGTTTAGCCTCCTAAATATAATTATCATTTTATTTTATTTTACATTATAGCATTTTTTTTTATAAAAAAAAAAACTAAAATCAAATAAATGTAAATCTAAATATATTAATATAAAAAGTAATAAATTTGTCAAAATGAGATAAATGAATATGTTTTACATGCAAAACCGTAAGTACATCCACGTGTTATGAATTTCCTTCAACATGCTAACAAGAAAATCAAATTCTTCGGAAACCAATGAGACACACAACACAGTGATCCACCACATTCTCTTATAGCTCCGGTGGTCTCTATCTAACTGTCTTTGATTTCTAACCGAAATGCAGAAAGGTAGAATACAAGGAAATCATTGTTCTTATGGATTTTTTATTATTCATATCGATAATGTTTATACATATTGCTCATGCAAAGTAATTAATCATATGCAGAGTATAGTGTCACACAGATCATGGTGGCCTCTTCCATTGGGTTGATAATTGCTGCAGCAATGCATTATCGCCTAAAAAAGTTTCGAGATCGAAAGATCATTCCGCGTTTGAGATATTCAAAGGCAGGCCAAACTCCAAAGCTTGAGAGATTCTCTCATTACGTAGGCACGTAATTATATTACAGTTTAATATGAATGATTAATTCATCATGTGTGTGATTTATTCCAAATCGATCTATGGTTTATATGTATATAATGTTTGATTTATTGCAGCTAGACAAATGGGGATCAAAGATAAAAGGAACTGTCCTAATTTATGTAAATTGGCTTCTGAATACATCAGAAAATCTGATGGATGTGAAGATGATATTTATGCTTTCTTTGAAAATGAACAAAATGCTGATTCACTTTTTGTTAAGCTTGTCGAGGAGTTTGAGAGATGTATTCTTAGTTACTTTGCATTCCATTGGAGCCTTGGTGATTTATTGATAAGTCAGGTATATCATGCCGATTTTTTTTGTCCGTAAATGAAATGATAATAACTATTAGAAACTCATACACACACAACTGTGAGTATCAGAGTTTGAACTCTGGTGATGATGTTCAGCCTAACAATATCGGTTTCTGTCAGTTGAGCTAGGATTTGCAGACTCATACAGACCCTTTATTGTTCCGTTTACATAAATTACATTAATTGAAATGGTTGTATATTAGAGTATGCTAGGTAAAACAACTTTCTTTTTTGTGGCATTGCAGGTTTTGAGCTCTGACACTGAGCCAAAAAAGAAGTTCAAACACATAGTTATGGCAGCAACTAGGTGTGTTTTCTATTGTACATTATTCTCTAAAATTTTGAGCTAAATGTAGGGGAATAAGACTATGGTAATTTGATGTTCGACCAAAAGATACGTAAAATCTAGCTAATGATTTTTCTGGTCAGGATAGTTTATTAACCACTTGAGGTCAATCACTTGATTTTATTTTAGTATGTTTTTTCCTTGATACAATTATATTTGTATAGGGATCAAAGGGTTGAAAGGGTAACAAAGAATTTGAAGGTGGCTAGAGTTTTCAACACACTAGTAGAAGAAATGAGAGCAATGGGACTTGTATCGAATGATGACAATCGATGCACCGAGGTTATGGCTCCAGTGGCTCACAGTGATAGGAGTCCTGTCCTTCTTTTCATGGGTGGTGGTATGGGAGCTGGAAAGAGCACTGTCCTTAAAGACATTCTTAAAGAGTAAGAGAATTTATCATGTATATATTTGTATGAACAAAAATGAATCATTAACAAATAGCAAGAACTTAATATTGTTGTTTCCTTTATGAATGGAATTTGAACAGACCTTTTTGGGTAGGAGCAGCTAGCAATGCTGTTATCATTGAAGCAGATGCATTCAAAGAATCAGATGTTATCTATAAGGCCCTTAGTTCAAGAGGTCATCATGACATGATTCGAATGGCTGAATTGGTGAGAAGATTGAGACTTTTCTTGTTTTTTTTTTCTTTTGCTTTCATGTGTTCTGGATAGAAGTATGGTCTGAGATAGAAGATTATGGCGGAAGTTGATTCATATAACCGACTCCAAACCCCAATAAGGCTCGGTTGTTGTTGTTTTCATATGTTTTCTTGGATTTGGATTTCACATAGTTACGGCATGATAAAGTTGTTGTTGGAAACAGGTACACCAATCGTCAACAGATGCAGCCTCATCGCTCCTGGTAACGGCGTTAAATGAAGGAAGAGATGTGATTATGGATGGAACATTCTCTTGGGTGCCATTTGTTGTGCAAACGATAACAATGGCTAGGAATGTCCACCGTCGTCGTTACCGTATGGGAGCTGGTTACAAAGTGAATGATGATGGAACTACAACAGAGAGCTATTGGGAAAGAATTGAAAATGAAGAACCTGAACACATTGGTGGCAAAAAGAGAAAACCATATAGGATAGAGCTTGTTGGAGTAGTATGTGATGCTTACCTTGCTGTTATTAGAGGCATAAGGTATATTCACTTCATTATTAGTCTTCATATTTCACATTTATTTTGTTATTAACCATCTGGTTCTCGGGGAAATGGACCCTAATTATAGTACAGAAATCGGTCGAAAAGTAAGTTAAGTCTAATCAAAGATTGTTTCAGCTAGAATTTATTCGAATTGTGATTCTTCTAGTGAAAATGGACTCTACTAACAAATAGTTTTGAATGCCAACAGGAGAGCTATCATGTGTAGAAGAGCAGTAAGAGTGAAGTCACAATTGAAATCACACAAGAGATTTGCAGATGCATTTATGACTTATTGTCAACTAGTAGATAATGCAAGGCTATACAGCACAAATGCTTTAGAAGGCCCACCCAAAGTAACACATATTTTCTTTTACCTTCTTTCTTACTTTCTCTTATGTCTATAAAAAGTTTACTCATACCAAGTACGGGCTGAATTCAATTCACTCTGACCCTTGAAATCTGTTCTGGTTCTTAGGAGTGTTTGAGTTTCTGAGATTCAACTCGTTTATTTATGAATTATTTTTTAGTAAATGACAACCAATATTACTTTTATGTAGAATTTTTTTTCTTTCATAAAAGTCCGAGATCATAACCTAGTACTGACGAGATTATTACTGTAAAGTTGATAGGATGGAAAGACAGAGACAAGACATTGCTAGTTGATCCAGATGAAATTGATTGTTTGAAGAGAGTTGCTAGGTTGAATGAAGATGCTGATTCTATATATGAACTTTACAAGCACCCTAACCCAACATGTGAAGCAGGATCTATATGGAAAGACATTGTGTTATCTCCTTCAAGGTTGAACATTCAACAGGAGCTCAAGTATTCAATTCACAAGGTTGAGAGATTTTCAGTCCAGAATGCTCCCTTAATGTTGGAGCAGTGATATTTTATATTTTTCAAACTCAGCACTTAAGATTAGGTTCATAAGATGGAAATCATCCATGAGCTTTCATAGGTTTTTGAAACTTAAGACTAGAATATTTTTTTATTATTGTTGTGTTAATGTGATAAACCTAAATGTACAAAAAAAACATCATATAGTAAACTCTTGAAACTGAGCAAGCAATAGCATATTTGTTGAAATTGAGAGATTTCATTTTATGATGATAGATTTCATTTTATGATAGATTTCATTTGATAGTCTAATCGATTTTTTTTTTGTGAAGATTAATTATTATTTAGTTATTTAGTTGAAGTGGATACTTTATACCAATAATAATTTTAAAAAGAGGCCAATCCCTAAAAAAAAAAACTCTTGAAGTCTTTGACTTTATTAACAAACATATAGTTTTTTTTACTTAAGCAGTCGTTCATGTCTTTAATTTATTGGCCCTATATACTATATTCAAATTCTAAATCTAAAAATACTCTTTAATACTGTCTGGAGATTGAAATTAGACGTTTGAAATTATATTGAATGTGTATTAGATCTATACGCATAGAATAAATTAAGATTTCACTCTTCGGATAAAATATTGAATGAATATGAATTTCAATTTTCGGATACATTTTTAAGACAATGTATTTGACACATTTCTTGTATATTTGATAACAAATGACGCATCCGAATTCCAATTTCCGGATACACCCAAAGAACAATGTGTTTGACACATTTCCTCGAATATTTGATAAATTTGGATTCTAATCTCCGGATGCACCCATAGAACAACATTGTTGGTAGCAATGATAACTTTGAATAACATAAGTCATAAGGCATTTGTTGTACCCCAATTTTTTTCCCTAAGATCCCTTCATCATACCATATTGTTTCCATCACCACAAAATCACATTAGGGACTTTGGTTCTTCTCCCTATCTTTAACTTTGCTCTTTGAGGAGTCACCAAGCACCTTGATTTGTTTGCTTTTGTGATCATAAATATTGTACTTTGATTTTTCTCTAATTAACAAAATGCAATATTGGTTTGTCTTACTTGTTGATAATGTAGGTAAAGGCAATGAGGTTTAGCAAGTTTGCTTCATGGGTTCATGAGTTTATTTCCATGCCCTAGTCAAAAGTTTGAGAGATTCAAACCTCACCATTGAAGATGTTTTGAAGTTGGTGTGAAATTGGTTTTGGTGGCCATAGGTCCTCATCATCATCCTCAATAATTCCTATTTACAAAGGAAGAATATTGACACAAAAAGTTTGTTCAAACTTGGCAAAGTTCCACCAAGCATTCTCTTGATCTAGAGGCTGGGGTTTTGGACTTCAAAGGGGCATATCTTACTCATCTTTTGGTATTTTTGAGTGATTCCAAAAATATTCTTCTCTTCAAAGAGTTACCAATAAATCACTTCCAAAGTTCCAAGGAGTTTTCATGTGGAAAGAACTTGGTGAAGAAGAAAGATTACAAGTCATCTAGTTGAATCCCTAATTTTCCATATGTGACTTCAAATAGTCATAACTTGGTCAATTTTTATCACCTTGAGCCCATTCTTTTTCCATGATGATATTAAAGATGTGCACCTCATACCTTTTTTTATGTGCAAAGTAAGAAAATGGATGGAAGTTGCCTTAAGAATGCAAAGGATTATAGGTCCTTTCATGATTTTTGGCCAACTTCAACAAGTCATAACTTTCTCATTTTTTGGAGATTTTGAGTGGTTCAAATTGCAAAATGTCATTCAAGAGATTTACTTCATTCCATCTTTTAGGGTCAAGAGCAAATTCTAAGTGGAAGGCCATGTTTGGATGCAAGAGATTATAGGTCATTTTTAAAGAAGAATTTGAAATATTTCTAAGTATGGAAAGTCAACTCTTTTTCTTCAACTTTGATTCCATGTAATTTTCAGCTCAAGCCTCAATTTGATTCTATTCTTTTTCCATTGCAAATCTTGTTACCTCATCTTTCTAAAGCATCAAGAATTTTTCCCTAAGACTCCCTGAGGTGGAAATGCCATGGGTTTGGATTTGGTAGTTTGAAACTGAATTTTGCACAAAGTCAGAATTTTGAAATCTTTGTTTTGGCTTCTAATCACAAGATTTCCACGCGTTTTTGTTTCTAATCATGTTTAGCAACTTGCCGGAAGTGATTAGCATCATGAAACGCACGATTTGGCTGAGTTTTGATCAAGTTTGAGTCACGCTTTCTTCATGATGCTGACCCACACGATTTCCCTCCAATTTGCATCATTCCACACGCTTGAGCATCCCATTTGATTTCCTATAAATAGAGGGTCATCCTCCATTCAATTTCCAAAGCTTAGATAGCCAGAATCACCCTGCCAAACTTGCATCACAACTCAGAATTTAGCTACTTCGAATCTTATTCTCAAGCCTTTTTCAATCCATTTTCTTTATCAATTCACCTTCCTTGATCTTCCCTGAAGCTAACCATATAATCACATTCAAGAATCGTGCCTTATATTGCTCCATAGAAGTCCAGTTTCAGAGCTCTGCAACTCAACTTCAATAGGTAGATTCCTTCATCAATTCTTCAAAATTTTGATACCATTATGTTGCTCTCATTGTCCTGATTCTAGTCGCAACACTTACTTTTATCTAGAAGCACATTTTGACCATGAATTTTCAAATCCCTTTTCAAAATTTTCTTTCCAAATTGCTTGAGTTACAGTTTATATAAAAATGGCGCGAGGGTATGGTTGTCTTCGTCTTGAAGAGATGAAGCGAAGGGCATAGGTCTGAGCTTCTGATTTTACAGTTTGAGAGACCTGCAATTCGTGAGGGTTAGAGGTTGAAGATGACTAACGTGTCACCTTCAAACCAATGAAAGCGTGACATTTATTTTTTTTAAATTCTGATTTTATAAATGATTCTGTACATTATTCATTAAAGACCATGATATACACAGCGCGCTAGATCCTTTGGATTTGATTACTAACGCGTTTTGACTCTCATCCAATGGTCCACATCTTTTTCTTTTATTTTCTTTTTCTGATTTTTATATTTTAATTGTTTTAAATTTCAAAAAATCATAGAAAATTCATTTTTAGTCAAAAAAATCCAAAACAATTATGAAAAATATTTTTGATTATTCTCTTTCTGATTTTTATTTTTTCACAATTTAATTTTGTGTTTTGTTATTTTTTATGAATTTTACACTTATTTGATTGATTTAAAATGTTTAAAAATACTTTTACACATTTTTAAATTCTGAAAAAATTATGGAATGATCCAATGATATTGTGACAAATATTGGTGACCTTATTTTATTTTTGTTTATGACTTTACTATTTTTTGCTATTTTTGTTTATTTTACCCATTTATTTTAGTTTTTAAAAATAGTTTCTGACTTTTAAAAATTTCCAAATTTTTTGTAAAATTACTTGGCATCTTTTCTGATTTTTCTATGGTCTTATTTTTCATTTCTTGATTAATTTGAATATAATTGGCATTTTCTTCATCATTTTTCATTCTAAAACATTTTTAAAACCTTAAATGTATATATTAAATATATTATTATTTTGTAAATAATTTCTGGCTGTCTTGGGTAGATTTTTTGGTCATGGCTTTATTAACATCATTGGATCCATGGTGTTGAGTTTAACTCTACAAAAAATGGATGAATGATTTTAATAATAGTTTGATTAAATATTAATTCAAATGTGGTTTCTCTTTTTACCCTAATTCCCCTTCATCTCATCCCTTCTTATTGCACTAAATGTTGTTGGAGCATGATCTCTATATCATGTCTCAAAACAAATGGTGCATAGATTGCTATTGACCGGTGTGATACGGTGGGAGAACTGACTTGAAGTTTTACGTTTTATCGCAAATGTCGCAATTAGCAAGAGTCACCACTGACTTTTCTTTTATCCAAAAGGAAAGGTAAAAAAGCACAGGAAAGACCTTTGAGATGTTTTCTTGAGTTCGGGGGGTAGATTATGAAAAGGGAAGGTGCTAGCACCCTTTTCATCCATGGTTTTCCATGGGCTCTTAGTTACTTGCTTAGATCACTTTCTTTGCTTTGTTTGAAATGGTGTTTGGTGTGGTTTTGAAAGTATTTTAAAAAGAGGCCATTCGTTTAGGCAATCTTTGTAATGATTCTCGTTCGTAAGAATGTATACAAAGATGTTTGTCTTTTGAAAAATGTTTCAATGTTTTGTAAGATGTTTTAAAACGTGTGTGTGTGTTTGTTTTTGAAAATAGCAAGGATTGTTTGAAATGGAGAAAGTAACTTAGAAGCTATCTACATACTCAAATGTCTTTCTTGTGCATTTTTATTCCTTTGACATTGTTGACTTACCATTGATTTGGTAAGCAACCCTATCTTTGGATGTAAACCGGACGGGCGTGGGTCATCGTATGACCATGATAGCAATGTTGCCAAATATCTTAGCTTTTTTGAGGGACCAAGATCATTTTGTTTAGGCAACCTTTGAATAGCGTCATCGAGAGACTATGATCTTATACTTGTTTTGTTTTGCCGAGATACTTCACATGCGTAACATGGCCATTTTATTTTAGGCAACCAAGTGGGAGAAACCCTAAGGGTTCTTGTGTGCAAAATGTGTCTTTTTCATGCTTTGGTCTTGCATTTAGGTTTTTTCTATTTGTTTTGTTTTTGTTCTTGTCATGCAAACCCTAATTACTAAGCATAGTATATAAACCGATAAATTGCGTAAAATAAACTAAGCTATTACAACAATTATTATGGGAGGGGGGATACAAGTTTTGAATGCGGATTTTGCACAAATATAAACCTAAATATATTATTACAACCAAATCGAATATTGCGCGAATTAAATAAATATAAGGCAAGTATTTAAAATGCAATGCAATGGATTCATGTAAAAAATGTTTTGTGTTTGGTTTTTGTATGAGAAAATAATTTAATTTAAACCCTAGAAAAAGGAAAAAAAATAGTATTATTTTTGGAAGGGATGAAACCCTAGTTTTTTTTAATTAAAAGAAAATAATGTTTCATATTATTAATTTGTACATTTTTGTATAAGAAAATAATAAATAATATTATATATAAATATTAAAAATTAAATATGTATAAAAATAAGTATTTATGAGTATAAATAGTATAATAAAAATATTAAGTATTTTTAAAATATTTACAAGTTATTTAAGAAAATAAAATCTATTTATCATAATAAACTATTTTTTATGCAAAAAATAAGAAATAAAATAAAATAAAATTGCAAAAAATAAAGAAATTATTTTTAGGATTTTTTATTGTTCAGAAAAAATAATCAAAAGCAATAAATATAAAAATATGAAAGAAATATGAAAAATATAAAAACTAGTCAAGGGGGTGCAAATAATAAGTCAGGAGGGTGCAAATAGCAAAACCAAAAAGTCCAAGGCGCCAAAAAGCCCAGAACACTTCGTCCCTGTCCTCTGGCCAGCTTCTGCGCGCGTTTTTGTTCAAACCTGTAACTTGCTAATGCTTGCATAAAAACAAAAACTCACAACATGAAACATGTGGCATTTGAGCTCACGATTCCAACAATATAAATTATGTAACCTAACTCTTAAAGATCAGAGAGAATTTTTGAATCCCTAATTCGTGACCTAACTTTTTCAGCATTTTCAATCTTCAAATTCTCTTAGCACAAGTAATATAAATGAAAAGTATGTATATGTACAGTTTCGTTATGATAAGGGCTACATTTTTTCTTCACAAATCGTGGCTTGAAGTTGCCTATTTAGAGAGATAGAGTTTAAGAAATTACCTCCTTCAGCTAGATTTGTGTAGGACAATGTAGGGACTTTAATGGAGGCCTGGTGATTGTTTAAGCTTCCTTGAACTTCCCTGAACCTATTCTAATGCTTAGCTTGCTCTGAGGATGGCTGGAGCTCTCTGAACAAGTCAAGCTGCAAGCTTCCAAAGTGAAAATGGTGGATGCTGAAACAGGGGTTACAGAACCAGGGTGATGGCTTGGATTGCTTTGGTATGATGTGTATGAGATGCTTTAAGTGTTTAAACACAAAAAGCACGAGCCAAATGAGAGTTGGCTATGGTTTTGCAGAAACAGTGTGTTTTGGCATAATTTTTGAGTTTTTGAATTTCAGAGAGTTTTAAGTGTAAACCTAACGTGCTATTCCTTGTACAGAGATTGCAAATATGTAGAGAAGGGATACAAAGTCAGCCCTTACTAGCTGTGCAAGCTCTAGCACCTTTTGCAACTTTTCTTGCATTTTAAGTAAAGTGAAGTGACCAATCCCACATGCTTGTACTAGTTGGCTTGAGAGCTGATAAGAGTTGGTACACATTGCTTGAGACCTGTAGAAGTTGCTTGTACCAAAGGTACATGTTCAAAGCTCAAGATTGACAAAGTTGCAAAAGCTGCCCTTTATGAAAATGACATTGTGAACTTTTTACCCAAAATGGAAATACACCTTGTACAAAGCTTCAAAAGCAAAGATAAAGCCTTTTTCAACTGAGTTTGAATTTAATTATAGAGTGTAAAGCAAGCTTAGGACCTGTAAAGCAAGATACAACCAGCATGGATGTGATTTGCATGTTGATGCTATGTGAAAATGGCTTGAACAAAAGTGAGAAAATGCCAACTTCCCTTCTTCGATTATCCCTACTCAAAAATGATTTTGGAGAGTTCTTGGATATTTTGGAAAGCTTGCAATGTGGTCTATAATCCATCTTTAAAATGAAATTTGAGATACCTCTTGGAACTAGGTGAAAAGTTGCCATGAAGTTGGGTCCAAAACCTGCCTAAATTAGGGCAAAATTTCACTAAGTTAGGAAGTTCATGGACCTATATTCAAAAATTCATAACTTGAGATCCAAGCATCGTTTGGGAAAAGTTTGTGAAAAAAAGTTGCAGATTTCATGGAGGACTACAACTTTTATGTTGGGAACTTTTCTTGAATCAAAATTCATCATGGTGAAAAAGTGGTGAAAAGTTGGGGAAAAATAAGAAAGTTTTTATACTTAGAAAAATTCTAAGTTATGAAAATTTTCAAATTAAAGCCCTAATTTTCAAATTTGAGTTTCTTGGTGAACAAGTTTCACATTTTGACATATCTTGATGAATTATGACCCTTGGCACTTGATTTTGACCAAAAAGTCAAAGTTTGACTTTTCAATGTACATTTGACTTTTGATCAGTTGACTGCAAAATTCATCTGTCAATCCAATGAACTTGAGATCTTTTGAACCATGTAATTAGGTCAAGATGATGCCATTGAACCCTTGAAATCATGCCTGAACTCAATTGTTCATTGGCTAGGTTAAAAATTAGAAATTGCCCTTTCTCAATCAAAACCCTAATTTTGACAATTTTGCCCTTTTGATGATTTGATCAAATTTCTTGAGGAGTTGTGATCCAAACTTGATCAAATGATACATATAAGTCTAAAATGTTGATGTGGATAAAAAATATGAAGTTTGACTGAAAATTGGCCATGGTTGACTTTTTCCAAATACAGTTGATTTTTAGGTCAACTGTCTAATTGACTAATCAAAAATGTGGTTCAAGGCTTGAAACTTAACATGAGCAATCTTAGGGATCCAAAATGGTGTATGAAAGTCACATGAAGCATTGGTGGTCCAAAAATCCTTGTGCAAACTCAAACCCTAGTTTTGGGTTATCAGTGCAAGGTGAGGTGTCTTGAGCTGACCAAACCCTAATCTTATCTTGAGTTCAAGAAGTCTTGTGAGAAAAGTCTTGATAAATGAGAGGGAAAATTTTGGTGTACAACAGCTGCCCCTGTTCAATCTTCTTGAACCTGAAGAGTTAGATTGACGAGCTTTGTCGTTCGTGACTCGAAGGTAAAAGATGATTGGACACTAGAGTGCCCATAAATTTGCACTCGACGAAGTGTAGTTGAGGGAATGGGCTTAAAGATGCCATTTGGAGAGGTGATAGAATCTTGTTGGAGATGGGCTTGTAGATGCCATCCAAGAATGTTTATTGAATTGTAAGTTGTAAGTCATAAGAATAAGTATCAGAATGGTGTCTGTATCTGGAACGTATCTGAACTGTATCTGGAGACTGAATCTGTACGAGAAATGGAATAGCGTCCGTGTCTGGAGCGTATCCGAGCTGTGTCTGTACTTGAATCTGAATGAGTAACAGAGTAACTTCCGTGTCTGGAGTGTATATGTATTGTATCTTGAAGTTGAATCTGAATAAGTGACAGAATGACAACCGTGTCTGAAGCGTATCTGGACTAGAATCTGAATGAGCGATAGAATGGCCACTGTATTTGGAGCGTATCTGAACTGTATCTTGAAATTGAGGTCTGAATGAGTATCAGAATGGCTACCGTGTCTGGAGCGTATCTGAACCGTATCATGAACTTGGAATCTGAATAAGTGATCAGAATGGCTTCCGTGTCTGGAGCGTATTTGTACTGTATCTGAGAGATGAATCTGAATGAGTATCAGAATGGCATCCGCGTCTGGAGCATATATGTATTGTATCTGAAATCTTTGAACATTGTTAATGGTAGATGTTAATCTTATCCTGAAAAAGGGTAAAATGTTAGCTGAAACACAAAGTTATGTTGCATGAAATGTATGATGCAATATATGTGCGTTATCAATGTTTATGATATATGGATGTAATGTATGCGCATGTAAGCTGATTAACTGTATTGCTGAGGAAAATAAATCCTTGACTGCTGAAGATATGTGGATTCTTCATGTCTTGAAGTTGGAGTATTGACAAAAAATCTATTGTGAGCAATGCCATATACTGCTTAAGGAATCTGCTTGGGGAAATCAGATAACTTTGATGACTTCTGCTGGGAATTAAGAATGGGAATCTTCATTCTGTTGGGGAGCAATGAAAGCTCTGTGGGGAAGAAAGCTTATCCCTGTTTGGAAAAAGTTTCGCTCGTCTGCCACTCTACTGGGGAATTATCAGGTTGGGGAGGAACAAAAGTTAACTGTTATCCGGTTGGTTTTTCAGACTTCAAGACAACTTGCTGAGGAATTTGAAGAAACTGAATGGTTTCCACTGTGGATTAATAGTTTGAAGTTTCAGCTCCACTGGGGACCTTTATGACGTACTGTAGGGATTGTTCATGGAATAGCCTAAAGACGTTTTCCTATTCTTTCAACCTGTCAGTAGTCGTTCTTTTCCATTTCGTTTATTTGTAAATAGTAATTATGTTCAAATGCATATGTTCATTAATGAATCATTGGACGTTTTTGCAAATAAAACACAAGTGTAAAAGGAAAATGACAAATGGTTTTTTGCACTTTAAAGAGATATCTTTGTATTTACTTTAAATAAGTATTTGTGTACAAAGGAGACAAACATCCTAGTAAGAGGATGGTGTCATAAAAATAAGAAAGATTTATACAAAGAAAGATAGCTATGTGTAAAAAATCCCATGGGGTTCCCATTTTGCTATAGCCTTCGTATCTCCGAATATCTTGTCCATTTGTTGCTTCGTCCGAAGATGATTGAATTGATGAGAAGCTCCAAGTTTGTCCGTGAAGAGATTGTCCTAAAAGTGATCCGACGAGACATAGTCATACGCTTTAATTCCCTAACTTTTGCCTGGATCGCCCTTTCGGGTTTTCGATCCACCGGGAAACCCTTTTTGCCCAAGTCGCCCTTTCGGGTTTTCAACTTACCGGGTGTACAAATTTTTTATATTTTATCTCTAACTTTTTCCCGAACCTTTTGGTTCGTCGGGATGCCCTTGTTTTGCCTAGGTGTGTCAACCTAGCGAGTCTTTTATGCATAGTATCTTTTGACTATGTCTGCATTCGCAGGGTGTGGCAGGTCGTCACCGTCCATGGTGGTTAAGATCATTGCCTCACCAGAAAATATGTTCTTGATTACAAATGGTCCTTCATAGGTAGGAGTCCATTTTCCCCTGGGATCACTTTGTGGCAAGATGATGCGCTTGATCACTAGATCTCCAACTTGATACACTTGGCGTCTGACTTTCTTGTTGAAAGCTTTGATCATCCGCTTTTGATACGTCTGACCATGGCAAATAGTAGTAAGTCTCTTTTCGTCAATTAAGTTCAATTGATCAAGTCGGGTTTGGATCCAATCGTCTTCACTCAAACCTGCATCCTTCATGATTCTTAAAGAGGGGATCTGAACCTCAATAGGTAAAACAGCCTCCATGCCCTAAACCAAAGAATATGGTGTTGCCCCAGTTGATGTGCGAGCCGTGGTACGGTACCCGAGGAGAGAAAACGGTAGCATCTCATGCCAGTCTTTGTAGGTGACTGTCATTTTCTGTATGATCTTTTTAATGTTTTTATTAGAAGCTTCAACTGCACCATTCATCTTTGGCCGATAGGGGGATGAATTGTGATGTTGAATCTTGAACTGCTCGCACAGGGCGGTGATCATAGTATTGTTAAGGTTCGTACCGTTATCAGTGATGATCCTTTCTGGGATACTGTACCGGCAAATGAGATTCTGCTTGATGAAGCGGGCAACAACATTCTTAGTAACAGATGCGAAGGAAGCTGCTTCGACCCATTTTATGAAATAATCAATGGCCACTAGAATGAAGCGGTGTCCATTAGAGGCTGTAGGCTTGATCTCTCCAATCATATCGATTCCCCACATAGCGAAGGGCCAAGGAGCTGTTAAGACATTTAGAGGAACCGGAGGTACGTGCACCTTGTCTGCATAGATCTGACATTTATGACAGGTCTGGGAGTGTTGATAGTAGTCTGCTTCCATGGTAGACCAATAATAGCCTGCCCGTAGGATTTTCTTCGCCATTGTATGCCCACTAGAGTGAGTGCCAAAGGTGCCTTCATGCAATTCGGCCATGATCTTTTCAGCTTCAATCTTGTCCACACAACGGAGCAGAATAGAATCATGATTACATTTGTACAGGATGCCATTACTTAGGAAGAACTTAGCTGAGAATCTCCTTAAGAACTTTTTGTCATTGACTGAAGCTCCTTCTGGATATTCTTGAGCCTCGAGATATGAAACCAAGGCTGGTCCACTACTTCTTCGGTATTAATCTCGTAACAGTGTGATGGTTCGTCCATTCGTTCAATGGTGATCTGGGGAGCCTCGTTATCCCAATTAATTTTAAACATGGATGACATTGTAGCTAGAGCATCTGCTAGCTGATTTTCTTCTCGCGGGAAGTGCTCGAAGGTAATCTGCTCGAAATGTGGTAACAATGTCAAAACATGTTCTTTGTAAGGGATAAGGTTTGGGTGCTTAGTGTCCCATTCTCCTTTGATCTGACTGATGACCAAAGCTGAATCTCCAAACACAACTAAAGATTTGATTCCCAAGTCTATGGCAGCCTTGAGACCAAAGATGCATGCTTCGTATTCTGCCATGTTGTTCGTACAATTGAAGTAAAGTATGGCAGTAAAAGGAGTATGGCATCCTTCCGGAGATATGAGTACGCACTGATACTGTTACCAAGTGCATTGGATGCCCCATCAAAGAACAGGGTCCATCGGGATCCTTGTTCAGGTCCGTCATATGGTCTGATTCCTTCACAGTTGTCTACTGTCATGATGTCTTCGTCAGGGAATTCAAACTTCATGGATTGATAATCTTCTACAGCTTGATGGGCCAGATGATCAGCTAGCACACTGCCCTTTATAGCTTTTTGGGTCGTGTACTGTATGTCATATTCTGTCAGGATCATCTGCCATCTAGCTATCCTTCCAGACAAAGCAGGCTTCTCAAAGATGTATTTTATCAGATCCATCTTAGATATCAGCAAAGTGGTATGAGTCAACATATACTGTCTTAACCGGCGAGCAGCCCATACCAGAGTGCAGTAAGTTTTCTCGAGCAGTGAATATCTGGTTTCACAGTCGGTAAACTTTTTGCTCAGGTAATAAATAGCGTGCTCTTTTCGGCCAGACTCGTCATGCTGCCCCAATATGCACCCCATTGAGTTCTCTAAAATGGTCAGATACATGATCAGCGGTCTTCCCTCGACTGGCGGCATCAAGACAGGAGGCTCTTCTAAATACATTTTGATTTTCTCGAAAGCAAATTGACATTCATCATTCCATCTAACCACTTGATCTTTCTTCAACAGCTTGAAGATGGGTTCACAAGTAGATGTTAAGTGAGAAATGAATCTGGTAATATAGTTTAGGCGTCCCAAGAATCCTCTGACTTCCTTCTCAGTGCGAGGAGCAGGCATTTCTTGTATCGCTTTAACTTTGGCAGGATCAACCTCGATGCCTTTGTTGCTGGCAATGAAACCTAAGAGCTTATCGGACCGGACTCCGAATGTGCACTTGTTCGGGTTCAACCTTAGTTTGTACTCCTTCAACCTGACAAACATCTTTTGCAAGTGATCGAGGTGTTCTTCTTCAGTTTGTGATCGGGCTATCATGTCATCTACGTAGACCTCTATCTCATGATGTATATTATCATGAAACAAAGCTACCATGGCGCGTTGATAGGTTTCCCCGACATTCTTTAGTCCGAATGGCATCACTTTGTAGAAGAACGTACCCCACTGTGTGACAAATGTAGTTTTCTCCATGTCCTCAGGTGCCATTTTGATCTGGTTATAGCCTGAGAATCCATCCATGAAAGAAAATACTTTATGCTGAGTTGTATTGTCAACCAGGATGTCGATGTGTGGAAGTGGAAAATCATATTTAGGGCTGGCCCTGTTTAAATCTCTATAGTCCACGCACATTCTTACTTTGCCGTCCTTTTTAGGCACGAGAACAATGTTAGCAACCCATTGAGGATAGGAAGTAACAGCCAGAAATCCAGCATTGAACTGTTTCATAACTTCTGCTTTGATCTTCTCTGACATGTCAGGTCTCATGCGGTGGACTTTTTGCTTCACTGGTGGACAGTCTTCTCTTGTGGGTAGACGGTGTACCACGATGTCTGTATCAAGTCCCAGCATGTCTTCGTATGACCAGGCAAAGATCTCAACATAATCATGCAATAGCTGAATTAGGCGCTCCTTGACACTCGGATCTAGATTGGCACTCACTCTGATATCCTTTTTATCTTCCTCGGTACCCAAGTTGATTGTATCCAACAGCTCCTCATGAGGTTGAATAGCTCTTTCCTCTTGTTGTAATAGTCTGGCCAATTCCCCTGGCACCTCACAATCTTCCTCACCTTCGTATTCGGCTTGGTAGATCAGATCTTCAGAGTCACTGAAGGCTATAGCAGTATCGTTACCCATGGGATCCGGAATGGAAAGGTACCTGCATTTGTGAGTGTGGGTGTGTGTAAGGGTATAGCCATCTTAAAATAATAAAATGTAAAAGAAAGACAATGAGCACAAAAGGTTTATATATGAAAAAGCGTCCATGATTCATTGAATGACATATGAAAATGAAATAAAAACCCTTACAAATGGACCCTTGTGCCTCGGGTAAGACACAAGGTTGAAAATGTACGAATTGTTCGTGAATTATTACAAGTCCAACAGAAATGTAAAAGATAAATTACTGAGATATGAAAGTTATCGGGACAAAGTCTTTGGCTTCCCAGTTGCGAAGTCCTCCGCTGACAGTAGGAAATATCCAATCTTCCAAGCTACCATCTTCTTCACTGTCTTCCAGTGTGTTGACCCTTTGGTTACTAATCTTCACAGGTGGCCCTCCGGCACGGGCGCGGCGCACAACCTTCTGAGCAGTTGAAGTAAACCCTAAGCTAAACTTGTCTGATTTGTATGGAATGTCTGGAAGCTTCCCCCGGATGGTGCATATGCCCTCTTCCACTACTGCCTTTGCATCCTTTAGAGATGACATCCAAAGTGGAGGTCTTGTGATCATAGGAATTGAGGATACCGCCTTGGTCGCCGACACTTCTTGGGAGACTTCTTCAAAATGTTGGAAAGGGGTTTCAATGAACTCGCCATCCAATTCCACATATCGGAAAGAATTCAGATGTCTAATCATGTACTCCTCTTCCCCATGGACAGTTATGATCTTCCCTTGGACGGGGTACTTCAGCATCTGACGCAAAGTGGAGGTGACAACACCGACATTGTGAATCCAGGGGCATCCCAACAAACAGGAATAAGAAGGACGGATGTCCATCACATAGAAGGTTGAATTGAAGGTCTGAGTTCCCAACTTTATCGGAATATCCACCTCCCCATGGACCATCCTCTTAGAGCCGTCAAAAGCTCTCACAATTATATTACTGGGTTTTAATGCCAGCCCCTCACAATCCAATATATCAAGGGCTTTCTTTGGTAAGACGTTTAAAGACGATCCCGTGTCCACCAAGACATGGGCTAGGGTTGTTCCTCTACACTCCACCGAGACATGTAATGCCTCGTTGTGTTATCTCCCTTTGGGGTGTCAAGTCAGCATCGGAGAAACCCAAGCCATTATCAGCTGTCAGACTGGCCACACACTCTTGGAATTGATCCGCAGACGTCTCTTGCGGCACATGAGCTGTCTTCAGAAATTTTACCAAAGCTTTAGCATGTGCCTCAGAGCACAGCAGCAATGCTAACATAGATATTTTGGAGGGGGTCTGCCTCAATTGTTCAACCACATCATAATCACTCTTCTTGATTATCCTCGGGATTTCTTCCATCTCCTTCTTGGATATTTCAGGGATAGACTGAGCCTTCGTCCGGACAGGCTCTTCTTGAATGTTTTTTCCTTTATTCTTAGAAGTGGAAGTAGGGATAGGAATTGTATTGTCTTTGTTGGTAGGTACGCTTGCAGGAACAATCACTGGTACAAATGTAATCTTCGAAACGACCACGGGTCCAAAGACTGCCTTTGGAGGGGCAATCTCTGGAGAGAAGATTCTACCACTACGGGTAATCTTGCTTGTTCCGACAATGTTACTGATGTCGGAATTATCCTCTTCGGAGCTCTCTTCTTCGGCAGTCAGTTCATCCTATTTAATACCATGGTAGTAGATTTTTCCACCATAATTCCATAGTACCATTTTATCTGACTGGTACGAAACTGGCCCGGGCATTGTAATCTTAAGTGGAGTAGTCATTGGAGCAGATGTAATCCTAACGGGTCTTTTAGGGACCCTGGAAGGATTGGCGTAGATGGTTATTATTGAAACTTCTTTAACTGGAACGGGTGAAATAAGAGCTTTCTCAAACAAAATTTCTTGGTTATCAATCAGTTGTTGGATACCTTTTTTCAACAGAGGGCAGTCAGATGATAAGGATAGGCAAATATGGCAGTCTTTGTCACAACCTGGGAATATACCAGCTTTCAACAAATTCAACTTGATGATCGGGAGCGGAGTTAACAGTTCATCCACGGTAGCAACACACAGATCTTCCTCAATAGCATTGGCATTGTGACCATGCCTAGGCATTGGAGCGGAAATAAGATTCGATTTCTCAGGCGCTTCAAACTTAACTTCCTTCGCATCTATCAAGTCTTGAATCTTGTTCTTCAAAGCCCAACAGTTGTTGGTGTCGTGCCCTGGACTTTCAAAATGGTATGCGCATCTGGCATTCAGATGGTAGTGAGGAGACGCAGTATTAGGATTCTTTGGGGCCTCTTTTAAAATGTCCAGGTTCAACTTCAGAAGATGTGGTAGGACTTGAGCTGAAGTCATGTTAATCTTGGTGAATTTTTGAACTGGCCTTTCCGCCCTTTGCTGATTATTTCTCGGCTGGTTATTTCTTGGCTGGTCTGATGCAGGCTTCGGAATCATAACGGCCCCCACCATTGGCCGGCGTTCAGTTCTTCCTTGATTTCTATGTGAATAGACAGCAGACACTTCCTTTTTCCCACTGAAGGGCTTTTTTACAGCTGTAGACACAGATGCGTCTTTCTGAATCTTCCCATTTCTTATACCGGCTTCCACCCTCTCGCCAGTTAAAATCAATTCAGTGAACCCTGCAAAGGAGCTCCCAATCAGATGATTAAAGAAAGGGCCTGATAGAGTTCCCAGGAACATGTCCACTAATTCCCTTTCAGACAAGGGGGGTTGCACCCTTCCGGCTAAATCCCTCCACTTTTGTGCGTAGTCTTTGAAGCCTTCATTTGATACCATAGCTATACTCTGTAGTTGGGTACGGGTTGGTGCCAAATCATCATTGTATTGATACTGTTTATAGAAAGCTGCTGCCAAGTCTTCCCAATTATGGACATCGGCCCTTTCCAACTGGTAGAACCAATCAAGTTGCGTTCCTGATAAACTGTCCTGGAAAAAGTGGACCCACAAGTCTTTGTCAGCAGAATGCGGCTGAATCTTCCTGACATAAGATCGAAGGTGCATTTTGGGACAAGACACCCCATCATACTTGGAAAATAATGGCACTTTAAACTTTGGCGGGATCACTATTCCTGACACCAGCCCCAACTCTTCAAAGTCTAGTCCCGGTACTCTCTGTATTTCCGTAGCAGCTAGACGCTCTTCCAGGTGTTTGTATTTGTCATCAGCCGGAGGGTATTGTTGTTCAGAGTAGTCCTCTTCTTCCTCTTCTTCCTCTTCTTCTGCTTCAGAATCTGATGGTACTGCCATTTCTTTTCCTTTTCTTTCCCCTTCATCAGATGTTGTTGGAAAATCTAAGGTCCTTCTGGCTTGTCCCTGAAACCTTCTGCCCATGATAACCACACCAGTTGGCTTCTTCTTCATTTTCTCTTTCTCTTTTTCTAGCAAAGTCTTTAGCTCCTCCCGCCCCTTGGCTAAGGTAAAGAGTAACTGTTGAAATTGTGTATTTTGAGCTTGCAGGTCTTTAACCATTTGTTCAAGATCCATCTTCTGAAATAAACAGTAGAGGGATGAGGAAACTTGTTGCAAAGACCTGTTTATGCTTATGATGAATGATATGTATTCATGCAATGTTTTCAAGGATTTAAAAATTCAAATTTGTGTCAAACAAAAGGGAACACACGTTATATTAATAAAATAGAATTTGAGTACATCAATGCCCCTAGGGCAAAATAATACAAAATTCTAAGATAAAAAGACATTGCGCATCCTCTTTGGTGCAATATAGGTATTGAGAGTCTTCTCTTCGTGAAGTAGCTGAGTGAGTTCCAAAACCTTCTTCTCGCTTGCGTAGAATTGGGCTTTGAAAGTATCGCGTTCTTCTTTGAGCTGTATCCAACCCCTTTGTATACCTTTGAGTGATGTCGACATGTCAGGATGTAGGATGGTGTATGGAACCTCTCCCTCCCTAACAGGCTCTTTAATCATTGGGAGAATGGATGGGTAAGGCATCATAAGACTTTGAGCGCGGGTTCATACCCACTTGAGGTAAGGCTCAAGAGGGATGGAATTCTTGTGTCCCAAAGTCTTGCTATCTACCTTGTTTGTCATTCTCCAAGCTCGGATGAATCTTTGGCGAAGACCTTGATCGTCGTTGTCGTAGTCGAAGACCAAGCCTTGAATCAGCATGTCATGTGGGCCATCCCTTCGAGCATAACCAAACTGTCTTAGAGCCAAGCACGGGTTGTAGGTGATGCCTCCCCTAATGCCAAGTAGAGGGACATTATGGAATTCCCCATAACGGTCGACAATGATAACATTCTCTTTGGATCGAGAACACCAATGAATATCTGAATGTTTAAGTGTCATCAACCTTTGTGACCACCTCAAACCTTTCTCATTCTTCAAGACTGGTTGGGGAAGATGAGAAATAAACCATCTTGCCAGGAGAGGAGTGCAACACATAAGAACACCTCTTTTCCTCATTGTATGAGTGTGAAAAGAGTGTAAGATATCTCCAAGCAAAGTAGGCACCGGATTGCGTGACATGAAGATTTTGACAGCACTCACATCTATGAGTTGGTCAGGGTTAGGGAACAAGACCATCCCATAGATGAGAAGAGCTACAATCTCCTCAAAAGCTTTCAAGTCCAAGGAGTTCCAACAGGTTTGGGCCTTCTCAAACAAGAACTTTGCCAAGAAGCCTTTGACACCACTTCTAGTTTCCCAATGGGTTGTGACATCAGATGAGTGCAATTGCAGAGCTTGAGCAATCTCTTCTGGCTTTGGATCTCTTTCCGTACCGTTGAAAGGTAGTTGATTGAGAATAGGAATCCTCAAGAGTTGAGAGAATTCTTCCAAAGTAGGCACAAGTTGGTAGTCATGGAATGTGAAGCAGTGATGCAAAGGGTCAAAGAACTGGAAGAGAACCTTCATCATGTCTTCCTCTGTGTTGGAAGTGACTAAGTTGAGTAGACGATCATGCCTCTCGGTGAATGGAGAATTCTCAGGAATCCTTGAAGCTAGCTCCTTGATTTGTGGAGGAATTCTTACAAGGTTGACTTGGATAGTTTTCCTGCGAAGTGAATCCATAACCTACAAAACAGGAACAAAGATGAATTTCCAAAATCCTTGAAATGGTTAGTGGATGCAAATGATGCTCATGATGTCCATGATGTTATGCACAAGTATATATGTACAAGCAAATCACACAAGTTCCTAGTTTAGGATTGCATGGGGTTTCATAGGTAAGTACCCTCTTGAAGTTTAGTTGGCTCAACCTGTCCTAGAAATAGTAACCGGGTTCTAAGGAGCTCAATATCACTGGATTGTTTCTTTGTTCATTGTTTCAGTTTAAGCCTCTTTACTGGTGACCGAAATATTCCAAGAAACCAAACCTCAATGAGTGTAGTATCGAGTATCTACCAACTTTGGACTGCACCAAAGCCGGTCATCTCACTACATCCTAAAAGGCCAAGTTGGTCAAGTAAATGGTTCTAGAAGTTCGTTAGTGCTTCATGACATCACTCAGCGGCCCCGTATTCTCTTTGATTGACTCAAATTCTACCGGTACCAACAAATATGTCACACTAACATAGTTATTCCTTAGACCGTGTCAGTATACCCCGCACAGTTTCCGCAACGTGTTTCTATTTACCTATGATGTTTCCCAAATCCGAGTGGAGGATTCAAACCCAAACAATAGAACCAAAATGTAAAGCAAACAAGTCAAACAAGGTAAGCAAATAAATGTGATCTAAACCCTAAGGTAACCCCACTTTTATAATTTTTCCCAGCAGAGTCGCCAGTTCTGTGATACGGTGGGAGAACTGACTTGAGGATTTGCATTTTATCGCAAATGTCGCGGTTAGCAAGTGTCGCCCCCGACTTTTCTTTTATCCAAAAGGAAAGGTAAAAAAAGCACAGGAAAGACCTTTGAGATATTTTCTTGAGTTCGGGGGGTAGCTTATGAAAAGGGAAGGTGCTAGCACCCTTTTCATCCATGGTTTTCTATGGGCTCTTAGTTACTTGCTTAGATCACTTTCTTTGCTTTGTTTGAAATGGTGTTTGGTATGGTTTTGAAAGTATTTCTAAAAGAGGTCATTCGTTTAGGCAATCTTTGTAATGATTCTCGTTCGTAAGAATGTATACAAAGATGTTTGTCTTTTGAAAAATGTTTCAATGTTTTGTAAGATGTTTTGAAATGTGTGTGTGTGTGTTTGTTTTTGAAAATAGCAAGGATTGTTTGAAATGGAGCAAGTAACTTAGGAGCTATCTACCTACTCAAATGTCTTTCTTGTGCATTTTTATTCCTTTGACATTGTTGACTTACCACTGATTTGGTAAGCAACCCTATCTTTGGATGTAAACGGGACGGGCGTGGGTCATCGTATGACCATGATAGCAATGTTGCCAAGTATCTTAGCTTTTTTGAGGGACCAAGATCATTTTGTTTAGGCAACCTTTGAATAGCGTCATCGAGGGACTATGATCTTATACTTGTTTTGTTTTGCCAAGATACTTCGCATGCGTAACATGGCCATTTTATTTTAGGCAACCAAGTGGAAGAAACCCTAAGGGTGCTTGTGTGCAAAATGTGTCTTTTTCATGCTTTGGTCTTGCATTTAGGTTTTTTCTATTTGTTTTGTTTTTGTTCTTGTCATGCAAACCCTAATTACTAAGCATAGTATATAAAGCGATAAATTGCGTAAAATAAACTAAGCTATTACAACAATTATTATGGGAGGGGGGATACAAGTTTTGAATGGGGATTTTGCACAAATATAAACCTAAATATATTATTACAACCAAATCGAATATTGCGCGAATTAAATAAATATAAGGCAAGTATTTAAAATGCAATGCAATGGATTCATGTAAAAAATGTTTTGTGTTTGGTTTTTGTATGAGAAAATAATTTAATTTAAACCCTAGAAAAAGGAGAAAAAAATAGTATTATTTTTGGAAGGGATGAAACCCTAGTTTTTTTTAATTAAAAGAAAATAATGTTTCATATTATTAATTTGTACATTTTTGTATAAGAAAATAATAAATAATATTATATATAAATATTAAAAATTAAATATGTATAAAAATAAGTATTTATGAGTATAAATAGTATAATAAAAATATTAAGTATTTTTAAATATATTTACAAGTTATTTAAGAAAATAAAATCTATTTATCATAATAAACTATTTTTTATGCAAAAAATAACAAAATAAAATAAAATAAAATTTCAAAAAATAAAGAAATTATTTTTAGGATTTTTTATTGTTCAGAAAAAATAATCAAAAGCAATAAATATAAAAATATGAAAGAAATATGAAAAATATAAAAACTAGTCAAGGGGGTGCAAATAATAAGTCAGGAGGGTGCAAATAGCAAAACCAAAAAGTCCAAGGCGCCAAAAAGCCCAGAACACTTCGTCCCTGTCCTCTGGCCAGCTTTTGCGCGCGTTTTTGTTCAAACCTGTAACTTGCTAATGCTTGCATAAAACAAAAACTCATAACAAGAAACATGTGGCATTTGAGCTCACGATTCCAACAATATAAATTATTTAACCTAACTCTTAAAGATCAGAGAGAATTTTTGAATCCCTAATTCGTGACCTAACTTTTTCAACATTTTCAATCTTCAAATTCTCTTAGCACAAGTAATATAAATGAAAAGTATGGATATGTACCGTTTCGTTATGATAAGGGCTACATTTTTTCTTCACAAATTGTGGCTTGAAGTTGCCTATTCAGAGAGATAGAGTTTAAGAAATTACCTCCTTCAGCTGGATTATTGTAGGACAATGTAGGGACTTTAATGGAGGCCTGGTGATTGTTTAAGCTTCCTTGAACTTCCCTGAACCTATTCCAATGCTTAGCTTGCTCTGAGGATGGCCGGAGCTCTCTGAACAAGTCAAGCTGCAAGCTTCCAAAGTGAAAATGGTGGATGCTGAAACAGGGGTTACATAACCAGGGTGATGGCTTGGATTGCTTTGGTATGATGTGTATAAGATGCTTGAAGTGTTTAAACACAAAACGCACGAGCCAAATGAAAGTTGGTTATGGTTTTGCAGAAACTGTGTGTTTTGGCAGAATTTTTGAGTTTTTGAATTTCAGAGAGTTTTAAGTGTAAACCCAACGTGATATGCCTTGTACAAAGATTGCAAATATGTAGAGAAGATATACAAAGTCATCCCTTACTAGTTGTGCAAGCTCTAGCACCTTTTGCAACTTTCCTTGCATTTTAAGTAAAGTGAAGTGACCAATCCCACATGCTTGTACTAGCTGGCTTGAGAGCTGATAAGAGTTGGTACACATTTCTTGAGACCTGTAGAAGTTGCTTGTACCAAAGGGACAGGTTCAAAGCTCAAGATTGACAGAGTTGCAAAAGTTTCCCTTATGAAAATGGCATTGTGAACTTTTTGCCCAAAATGGAAATACACCTTGTACAAAGCTTCAAAAGCAAAGATAAAGCCTTTGTCAACTGAGTTTGCATTTAATTATGGAGTGTAAAGCAAGCTTAGGACCTGTAAAGCAAGATACAACCAACATGGATGTGATTTGCAACTTGATGCTATGTGAAAATGGCTTGAACAAAAGTGAGAAAATGCCAACTTCCCTTCTTCGATTCTCCCTACTCAAAAATGATCTTGGAGAGTTCTTGGACATTTTGGAAAGCTTGAAATGTGCTATATAATCCATCTTTGAAATGAAATTTGAGATACCTCTTGGAACTAGGTGAAAAGTTGCCATGAAGTTGGGTCCAAAACCTGCCTAAATTAGGGCAAAATTTCACTAAGTTAGGAAGTTCATGGACCTATATTCACAAATTCATAACTTGAGATCCAAGCATCTTTTGGAAAAAGTTTGTGAAGCAAAGTTGTAGATTTCATGGAGGACTATAACTTTTATGTTGGGAACTTTTCTAAATCAAAATGCATCATGGTGAAAAAGTGGTGAAAAGTTGGGAAAAATAAGAAAAAATTTATACTTAGAAAAATTCTGAGTTATGAAAATTTTCAAATTAAAACCCTAATTTTCAAATTTGAGTTTTTTGGTGAACAAGTTTCACATTTTGACATATCTTGATGAATTATGACCCTTGGCACTTGATTTTGACCAAAAAGTCAAAGTTTGACTTTTCAATGTACAGTTGACTTTTTATTAGTTGACTGCAAAATTCATTTGTCAATCCAATGAACTTGAGATCTTTTGAACCATGTAATTAGGTCAAGATGATGCCATTGAACCCTTGAAATCATGCATGAACTCAATTGGTCATTGGCTAAGTTAAAAATCAGAAATTGCCCTTTCTCAGTCAAAACCCTAATTTTGACAATTTTGCCCTTTTGATGATTTGATCAAATTTCTTGAGGAGTTGTGATCCAAACTTGATCAAATTATACATATGAGTCTAAAATGTTGATGTGGATAAAAAAAATATGAAGTTTGACTGTAAATTGGACATGGTTGACTTTTTCCAAATACATTTGATTTTTAGGTCAACTGTCCAATTGACTGATCAAAAATGTGGTTCAAGGCTTGAAACTTAACATGAGCAATCTTAGGGATCCAAAATGGTGTATGAAAGTCACATGAAGCATTGGTGGTCCAAAAATCCTTGTGCAAACTTAAACCCTAATTTTGGGTTATCAGTGCAAGGTGAGGTGTCTTGAGCTGACCAAACCCTAATCTTGTCTTGAGTCCAAGAAGTCTTGTGAGAAAAGTCTTGATAAATGAGAGGGAAAATTTCGGGGTACAACAACCGGACTCAAAATAGGTGCGACTTCTATATAAGTCCACTTACGATTGCTTAACATAGCACTAAATTTTGTCCCGATTCGAATAAATGATCATTTGTGGCCCAAACTTATGATTGTAAGCCCAAGTATGTTAATTTGATCTCTTTGATCCAATAATCTTGAGATTCATTGTGTGGAGGCTTTGGTTCTACCAATCCTCTAATGTATCTACAACACATTTGGTCAACGCGGATCACTTAAACATCGTTGATCATTAAATGGCACTTGTGAGAATCCCAAATGGATGATATACTTGACAAAAAGAAAATGCAACTTGTTGTGTAGAGGCTTTGGTTCTACCAATCCTCTAATGAGTTCCAAATGCAAGTTTAAAGATGGTCATCCAACTAACCACTAATTATTGACTTGTTTATTTTTTATGCTTTATTCTTTTTATGCTTTATGTACCATTTACTTATAGCATTTTACACTTCATGCCATTTTTTATCTTTGCTCATTTGAGCATTTATTATTCTTGTCATTTTTACTTTGCTCACTTGAGCTTTTCTTTTCTTTTTCTAAGATACTTAATAATCAACTTAAACCCTAAAAAACTCTTAATGGCACTTTGACTATTTGGTTACTATCCTTGGCATGATGGAGCATGGGACTATTTTTTTGGACTTAGGATTAGAAACCTTGGCCTATCTTGGAGACCTTGTGATCTTATCTGATTATTTTGTCTGGAGTTCTTGAGGTTTACCTCAAGACATTGGGTTGCTTGTTTGTTTTTGTGTGCAGGTTTTTGTGATTACATCCTTTGTTTGTAATCTGGAATTCACCCGTATACAGTTGTTACTCTGCCCAATTTTTGTGAAGACTTAATACACTTGAAGATTGTTTCTCTCAAGAGGTCTAGTATCTTTGCTTGCTTGGTTCCAATCCAAATAATGGGAATTCTATCTTGGCTCATAATGTCAAGTTTTGGCTTCTTGTTGGTTAGATGATCCTTATCCCTAACTTTTACTTTATGCTTTAGGATAGCCTCTTCTACTCCTCCCATCTTCTTTAATTTCAAAAATCTTCTCCATCCTTTTGAAACTCTTCTTGTTTTGAAACTTGAAACATTTTTATAATAAACTTGGACTTATGCCCATGAATTTTCAAACATTTTTATAAATAAACCCCAATCAACTTAATAATACCTTGACCTTTTTTTTATGAGAAGACTAAAAGTCAACCAATCTCATTGCAAACCATTTTGACACTTTGGCTTTTTACCTTTAAACTTCTCTTAAAAGATTAGACTCTTGTCAATCCTTGTAGTGATGCAAACAACTATACTTCTACAATATGTAGTGAAGAGAGATATTTTCCACTTGGGTGTTGAGTGAGGCATTGTTGATTTTAAAATCCAAGCCATATCCTCCACTTTGAGATGATGCAAATTCTCCTTTCTCATGATTGTGGGTAGTAAGTATGTTTTCCACACGGACAATGACGATGATGTCTTATCTCATAAAAATAACCAATACACTTGTATTTTAAAATTTTAAAAGAGGAACTACGTGTACCCTGATCCCCTATTGCACGAAAGGTGGTACGTAGGCACTAAAGGTTCGTAACCGTGATGGCTGCAAAAATCTTAAAAAATATATATTTCTTTTCTCATCTCTATCATCCATTTTATATATAACACATTTTTTATAGCCAAAATATACAGATTATTACAAAGAGGCTCCTGCGGAGTACCGTAGATGTTTAGGGTGCTAATACCTTCCCTTTGCATAACAAACCCCCTTACCTTGAATCTTTCCCCCTCTTTTTGGGTTATTGGCTCTTTTCCCATTCCTTTGGAAACAATAAAGCGCGGTGGCGATTTTTATTTTTGATTTATATAAAGTCTAGTCAATCCAATGGCTTAGTCTTGAACATTTCTACCGCTATAGAAAAATGGCGACTTCACTGGGGAAAGATTGACCTCTTGCTGGTCCATCCCTAAGTGGGTTAAGCCTATCTTTGTTTGTATCTGTATATGTGTTATTGTTGTTTATGTGTTATATTTTGTATATATGTTTGTCTGGATTTTCCTGGTTTTTAGGGTGCTTGGTGATTACTCATAAGTCCTATACCCGGACTTGGGCAAACTTTAAGATAGGACGGGCGGTATAATCATGTTAAATTTGAGGGAGTAATCCCAAAAAAGGAGGCATGAGATCCCCCACTCAGTGGAGGCCCCTTTGATTGTAGTGTCGTTTACCGAGTAATCGGGAAGATGTGCTGCTTTCGACCTGGGAGCCTGCTGAAACTGAGGACCGTAGAATACCGAACCCATCTTGGCCTTTTAGGTGTAGTGCGGAAGCTATGAAGGAGTAATCCAGAAATAGTTGTCACGTGATACTACGCTCGGATGAGTCTTTCTTGAGAATATTACTAATTACCGAGTTAATCGGGAAGTTGGTAATATCCGAAGGAAGGATGTAGACTCTGGGAACCTCTAGAACCTTGTTCGGCAGGTGATAACTTTTAAACCAACACCTTATGAATAGTACCTTCTACCTCATGCTCATGACGTTGAACCTATGAACCCTATATGTGTGATCTTGTGTGTGATTATTGCATCATGCATCTATGCACTCATAAGCATCTGCTGAAGAAAACAATATTTCAAGGGATTTACAGGTTGACTATTTGTGAATATCTCAGGTACTTCTAACCATGGATTCCGGAAAGAGAAAGACCGGGAAATACAGTTTCAAGGATCCCAAGATAGATTAGATGATCAGTCTGATTCCAGAGATCGAGTGTCCTGCAGACTTTCAGAAGAAGTATGGGTCCATTATTCCTCTCATGAAGCTGAAGATGAAGGAGGGTATTCTCTCGACCTTGGTCCAGTTCTATGATCCGGTGTATCACTGCTTTACTTTTTCCGATTATCAGTTGATGCCTACACTAGAGGAGTATTCTCATCTATTGGATTTACCTGTTACCGGTCGTGTTCCTTTTACTGGTTTGGAGGGTGATCCAAAACCACATGAGATTTCTGCTTTGATTCATCTGGGGAAGTCTGAGGTGGAAGCCCATATGACTACTAAAGGAGGGATTAGAGGATTTCCAGCCCAGTTCTTATTGGTGAAAGCTCTCTACTTTGCCAAAATGAAGAGTACGCTTGCTTTTGAGGCCATCTTTGCTTTACTCGCTTATGGATTGTTCTTATTCCCTAATGTGGACAAGTTTATCGACATTAACGCTATCGGGATCTTCATGATTGGAAACCGGATTCCTACACTTTTGGGCGAGGCTTACTACTCTGTTCATCTTCGGAGTTCTTATCATGGGGGAATGATTATCTGTTGCACGCCTTTGTTGTACCGATGGTTCATCTCTCATATGCCTCAGTCTGATGCTTTTTGGGATGTCAAGAAGGAACCCCGTTGGGCTCCTAAGATCATGGCACTTACTCACTCGGATATTGATTGGTATCATCGAGCTTACCAGGATGTGGAGATTATTGACAATTGTGGTAGTTTCCCCAATGTACCTCTTCTTGGTACAAAGGGAGGAATTAACTATAACCCTGTTCTTGCACGGCGACAGCTTGGTTATCCGATGAGGGATAAACCGAACAATATTCATTTGAGTAGTTTCTTTATGAAGGAAGGAGAAGACCACAGGGAAGCTAGGGAGCAGATTGCGAAGGCCTGGTGTCACATTCATAAGAAGAGTAGGAAGGATTTGGGACCTAGGGGTGATGTTTCTTTGGAGCCATATCTTCAGTGGGTCCGATCGAGAGCCAATCAGTTGAAGATGCCATATACTCGGGAGACACCCATGCCTGATTTGTTTGTCAAGACCACTCCTACCTTATTAGATGATCTAGAATAGTTGCAACTCGCTTTGGTTAGGATGCAACAGGAAAGGGATGCTTGGAAGAACAAGTTCCAGACTTTAGAAAGTTCCTACAAAGTAGACTTGAAAGAGAAAGATGATTTGATTGAGATCCTTGAGAGTCGAGCAGTAGAGTCTATGGAGAGGCAAGGGGATTTATTTTCTCCTAAGCCTCAAACAGGTGCTGATCACTCACTTCCTGCTTCAAATGAGTGGAAGGAGGTTGCCATCAGACAGGTGGAAGAAAACCAGAGGTTGAGGGCTCAGATTGCCAGGCTCACAGGGAAGCGCCAGCGTACATATTGATCTCTATCAGTTCTTTTTTCTCAGGGATTTAGATTGTATTTTCATCTTGTACTTGAGATCATTGAAACTTATAATCCATTTTGGAGTTATTATAATAAAAAAAAAATTCAGTATTTTGATGCTTGCAATATGTCTATAAATCTTAAATCCCTTGAAATATCAAATGATGAAATAAAAATAATCATGAGCATTGCATGACATGCATCATATTGCACATATTTCTTGCATTTATTATGCATACCCAGGTGCCTTACCCAGCTTCTTTACTTCGTTCAGCAAACTGACTCATCACTACAACACTCGGGCTAACTTCAAAAAGAAGATGGACAATTTGGAACAGCAAAATCGCGAGCTACGCGAAGAAGTTTCTGCTTTAAAGGCTGGCTTGGCCAACTTGACTACTCTGATGGAAGCTCTGGTGGTTGCTCGGAATCATCCACCGAGTGTTCAACCTTAACCAATAAGGGCAAATGCTGAAGTTCCTGTTGTTCCCATATCCGCTACTCTGACTGCTGTTCATAACCGCATGCCTCAGGGTTATCCGTGGGGAATGCCAGAGAATTTTGCAACTGAAGGTTTCAATTTGGGCCCCCAAGATGCTCCAGTAGTTCCAAATGTTGTTGCTCCAGCACCTCCTGTGGTGCATATTGTTCCTGCGGCACCTCCTTCGGTGAATTTGGTTTCGTTTGTTAATGAAGATGTATGTCGTCCCTTCCCTCCGCCGAGTGAAGACTTGAATATTTATGACAGAATGGATGATTTCCAAGAGCGGTTTGATAGAATGCAAAAAGAGATGAAAGCTCTTAGGGGAAAAGAGTTGTTTGGGCAGAACGTGAATGAGTTGTGTTTGGTCCCAAATGTTAAAGTGCCTGCTAAATTCAAGGTCCCTGAGTTTGAGAAGTACAAGGGCAACACTTGCCCTCTTGCTCACTTGATGATGTATGTAAGGAGAATGCCAACCCACACCGATGATCAGCGTCTGCTGATTCACTTTTTCCAGGATAGTCTGACCGGCACAGTGTTGAAATGGTACATGAGTTTAGACAGTGTCAACATCCATACCTTTAATGATTTGGGAGAAGCATTCATAAAAAAATACAATTATAATGTGGATATGGCACCCGATCGTGACCAGCTTAGGGCCATGGTTCAGAAAGACAGAGAATCGTTCAAGGAGTATGCGCAGAGATGACACGAAGTGGATGCACAAGTGATTCCTCCCATGGAGGAGAAAGAAATGACTAAACTTTTCCTGAAGACGCTGTGATACGGTGGGAGAACTGACTCGAGGTTTCGCGTTTGTGTTTGCAAATGTTTCAGTTTAGCAAGAGTCGCCACCGACTTTTTATTTTATCCTAAGGAAAGGTCAAAAAGCACAGGAAAGACCTTTGAAATGTTTTCTTGGGTTCGGGGAGTAGATTATAGAAAGGGAATGTATTAGCACCCTTTCTATCCATGGTTATCCATGGGCTCTTAGTTACTTGTTTAGATCACTTGCTTTGCTTTTCAATTGTTTGAAATGGTGCTCTTCAATTGTTTGAAATGGTGCTTTGTGTGTGGTTTTGAAAAATGTTTTGAAATGAGGCCATCGTTGTGGCAACCTTTGTAATGATTCTTGTTTGAATGTATACAAAGGTGTTTTTGTCTTTTGAAAAGTTTTCAATATTTTGAAAGTTGGATTTTGAAATTGTGTTGTGAAGTGTATTAGAAAATAGCAAGGATGTTTTTGCAAACTTTTGATCAAGTAACTAAGAGTTGTCTACCCTATTTTACTCAAAGATCTTTCTTATGTTTTTAACCCTTTTAACAGTGTTGTTTCACCATTGCATTTGGTGAACAACCTTGTGTTAGGATGTTAAACGGGACAGGCGCGGGTCATCGTATAGACCATGATAGCAATTGTGTCAAGTATCTTTGGAATTTTTCTTGAGGGACTTGATCATTTTGTTTAGGCAACTCAGATAGCGTCATCGAGGGACTATGACCTTTTTCTTTGTTTTTGTTTTGCCAAAGTACTCAACATGCATACCATGGCCCATTTTTTAAGGCAACAAGTGGATTGTAACCCTAGGGGTGCAAGTGTGCATTGTGTTTGTTTTTCATGCATTTTTGTCTTTGATTAGGTCAAACTATTTGTTGGTTTTGATTTTGCATACAAACCCTAATTCTCTAATCATGGCATAATTGAGAGCGTAAAAGTGCGAGAATTTAAATTCTAAGCTATTACAACATGATTATGGGGATGGGGGTACAATTTTGAATATGGGGTATTTTGCAAGAAATTTAAACCCTAAGTTATTACAACCAAATTGAATTTACAATGCATAATATTTAAATGTACAAAATTTAAATAAACAAAATAAATAAATATAGAATAAAATGTAAAAAAGAAGTTTTTATGTATGTAAAAATATTTTCAATTGTAAAGAAATATAAAGAAATAAATAAATAATAAAAAAAGAGGATTAATTTTATTTATTAAAGGGGTAAACCCTAATTCTTTTAAGAAAATAATATATTATATCATTTATATCCAAAAAAGATATTAATATGTACAAAATAAAAATATATTGAAAAAAAGTGTTTTTTTAGTAGAAAATAATAATAAAAATAAAAATGTGATATTTTTGTATTTTTATCTTATGTTTTTAATAAAATGAAAGATATATATATATATATATATATATATATATATATATATATATATATATATATATATATATATATATATATATATATATATATATATATATATATATATATATATATATATATATATATATATATATATATATATATATATATATATATATATATATATATATATATATATATATATATATATATATATATATATATATATATATATATATATATATATATATATATATATATATATATATATATATATATATATATATATATATATATATATATTAAATATATTAAGTGTGTATAAAATAAAAATAAAATATATTCAAGAAAATATTTTCAGTATGAATAAAAATAAGAAATAAAAATAAAAGTATTATTTACATTGTTTTTAAATTTAAACAAATAATAAAAAGGTATTAAAATGTTTTCTATATTAGAAAAAATTAAAATAAATACCAAATAAATGTAAAAAATTATGAAAATATTTTTTAAGCATTTTTTATGTTTGGAAATAAATAAACAAAGTCAGAAATGAAATTAAAATACAAAAATGACAAAATATAAAGAAAATGGGCCAGGGGTGCATTTAGTAAAAGAGGGGTGTAGACAGCAAGAAGGCCAAGCCCAGCCCATTTCCACTTCATCTTCTTCCTTGTGACAACAGAAAACGCGTGTTCTGAGTTCAAACTCGTATCTCTTGTTTCAGTGCTTAAAAACAAAAACTTGTAACATGAAAGTTGTAGAGCATAATCACACGATTCTAACCATATAAAAAAATTGATCTAACTCTCAAAGACCAGAGAGAATTTCTCTGGCCCTAATTTCTAACCTAACTTTTTCAGGATTTTCATCAATCAAATTCTCTCAACACACTTAACTTAAATGGAAACTGAGCATATGTACAGCTTAAGGGCTATGAGTACTACATTTTTCATTCATAAACCTAAGCCTAATGATTCCTAAATAGAGAGATAGGAAGTTGCAAAATACCTGTTTCAGTTGGACATGAGTATGGCAATGTAGAGCTTTTCAGTGAGGCCTGAGGTGCTTGGGAGCTTGCTTGAACTTCCTCTGACCTTCCTCAATGCTTAGTTTGCTTTGGATGTGCTTGAACAAGCTTGTAGAAGTTAACCTGCACAAGCTTGAAATGAAAATGGTGAACACTGTAATTGGAGTTACAGTTGGCAATGGAGGTCTGGGATAGCTTGAGTGAGTTGAATGGAAGGTGTTTGAAGTGGAAAGGAGCAAAATGCACGAGCAAAATGAGCTATGGCACTCAAGTTGCAGCAGTTGCCCTGTTTTACAAGTTTTTGGTGTTTTGATGTTCAAGAGTGTTTGAGGGATGAATGGCTCTTGTTTCTGGCTCACAGGGATGTGCAAAACTTGTTTGAAATGCTACCAAAACTTGGTTATATCAGATTCACAAGATATGGACTTTTGGCACAATGACTTGTTTTTGAAGTAAAAGTGAGAAGTGACCATGTTATGGCCTGTACAGGCTAGCTCCAAGCATGCACATAGTTGGTGTACTATGCCTGATATTAGGGAGATTTGTTTGCAGCAAAAGGCTTGGTCCAATGCTCAAGAGAAACAAATTTGCAAAAGTTATGCTTTATGAAAATGGAAGTGCCACCTTTATGCCCAAAATGGAATTATTCATTGTGCCAAGCTTTGTTGATCAGAATAACACCAATGTCCAATGTATTTGCATTCAATTTTTGAGTGTAAATTGGTTTAGAGACTTGTAATTAAGTACAAAGCTAGTTTGTACAGATTTTGCAACTTGTATGAACATGTATTGGCCATGGTTACAAAGTGAGTTTTTGCCAACTTCAAGCAATCGATTCTCCCTAACCACAAATGTGTTTGAGGAGTTCTTGGACAATTTGGAAATCTTGCAACATGTAATATAATCCATATTTGAAATGCAACTTGAGATTCCAAGTGGAACTATGTGAAAAATGGCCAAGAAGATGGGTCAAAATCCTGCCTAAACTAGGGCAAAATTTCTCTAAGTTAAAAGTTTTAGGGACCCTTGTTCCAAAAATCATAACTTGAGATCCAAGCTTCTTTTGAGAAAACTTTGTGAATCAAAGTTGTAGACTTTGTGGAGTAATACAAATTTCATGTTTTAAGTTTTGTTTGAATCCATTTGCATCATGGTGAAAATGTGGGGCAAAGTTAGGAAAAATTAAGAAAATTTCATAACTTAGAAAATTTTTAAGTTATGAATTTTTTCAATTTCAAACCCTAATTTGCAATTTTGGGTTTCTTGATGAACAAGTTTCATAATTTGACATATCTTGATGAAAAATGACCCTTGGCACTTGGTTTTGACCAAAAAGTCAAAGTTTGACTTTTCAGTGTACCGTCAAATTTTGATCAGTTGACTGAAAAATTCATTTGTCAATCCAATGCATTTGAGATCTTTTGAACTTGTGGAATAAGTCAAGATGATACCATTGAGTCCTTGAGTACATGGTTGAACTTGATTTGCCATTGGCTAGGTCAAACAGTCAAAAATTGCCTTTGTGCAGTCAAAACCCTAAAAATGACCATTTTTCCCTTTTGGTGATCTGATCAAATTTCTTGTGGAATTGTGGTCCAAACTTGATCAAATGGTTCATATGAGTTCATAATGTTGATGTGGGTCAAAATTCATGAGTTTTGACTGTCAATTGGCCACAGTTGACTTTTTCCCCAATACAGTTGATTTCTAGGTCAACTGTCCAATTGACTGGGCAAAAATTTGATTCAAGGCTTGAAACTTGGTATGGACAAACTTATGAGTCCAACATGAAATATGAAAGTCACTTTGGGCATTGAAGGTCCAAAAATCCATGTGCAAACTCAAACCCTAATTTAGGTCAATAGTGCAAGGAGGTGTCTTGAGCAGAGAAAACCCTAGCTTGGTCTTGAGTTCCAAGAGCTTGGTGATGGAAAATGTTGATAAAATGAGAGGGCAAATTTTGGGGTACAACAGTTGCCCCTGTTCAATCTTCTTGAACCTGAAGAGTTAGATTGGCAAGCTTGCCTTTCGTGACTCTAAGGTAAAAGAGGATTGGACACTAGAGTGCCCGTAAATTTGCACTCGTCAAAATATTGTTGAGGGAATGGGCTTAAAGATGCCATTTGGAGATGGTAGAATCTTGTTGTAGATGGGCTTAAAGATGCCATCCAAGATTTGTTTGTTGAAAATCAGTAGAATGAACATCAGAATGGTATCCATATTTGGAACGTATCTGAGTTGTATATGGAGATTGGATTTGTCTGAGCAGGGGAATGGCGTCTGTGTTTAGAGTGTATCCGAGCTATAACTGTATTTGATTCTTGAATGAATATCAGAATGACTTCCGTGTATGGAGTGTATCTGTATTCTGAATGGGTAACAGAGAAAAATATGTGTATGGAGCAACTGTGTGCTAGGGATAAATTCTGAATGAGTGACAAAATGGCAACCGTGTCTTGAGCGTATCTGGACTGTATCTGAAGTTGAGATCTGTATGAGTAGCAGAATGACTTCCGTGTCTGGAGTGGATCCGTACTGTAACTGGGATCTGAATAAGTGACAGAATGACTTCCGTGGCAACTGCACTGGGGAGAATCAAACTTCTGGTGTAAGGGCCAGAAAGGCATCCGTGTTTGGAGCGTATCTGAAATTGAAGTTGATAGTTGAATCTGAATGAGAGATAGAATGGTCGCCATGTCTGGAGCGTATCTAGTCTGTATCGGATTGCTGAAGTTTGAATGAGTAGTAGAATGACCGCCGTGTCTGGGGTGTATCCATACTGTATTTTGACTTGAAATTTTGAATGAGTAATAGAATGACCACCGTGTCTGGGGTGTATCCATACTGTATCTGAAATCTCTGAAAATTTGTTAATGATAGATTTTTAATCTTATCCTGAAAAGGGTAAGATGTTAGCTAAAACACAAAGTTATGTTGCATGATACGTATGATGCAATGAAATGTGTTTCATCAATGTTTATGATATATGAATGTAATGGATGTGCATGTAAGCTGAGTAGCTGTCTTGCTGAGGAAAATAAATCCTTGTTAACTAGAGATAATGAAATCCTTGACTGCTGCCGGGGAAAATGAATCCTTGACCGATGCTGGGGATTCCAAAAATCTTTGATTATTGAAGATGAGAAATCCTTGCTGACTGCCTGGGGACTAAAGATCTTTGATTGTGGAGAAAGAGAAATCCTGGGACCACTGCTGGGGATTGAAAATCCTTAGTGATTTGTGGGGATTTAACAAGAGCTTTGATAACTTCTGCGGGGAATGAGAATCCTTCATGACCTTCCTGGGAAATAAGGAAAACTCTGAAAATCTCTACTGGGGAATTAAAACCTGGGAGGCTTCTGCTGGAGAAATGAGACCAAGAATCTTCGATTTGTTGGGAAATAACTTTGTGGGGAGAGTGTTTACTCGGCCGGGGAAATCAGGAGCTTGGGTTGTATGCCAAACTGCTAGGGAATCATCCTAGTCGGGGATAGGACAAAGAAGTTAACTGTTATCTGGTTGACTCTTTGACTTTTAAGATAACCTGCTGGGGAAGTTGGGGGAAGCTGAATGGTTCCCACCGGGGATTGATAGTTGGAAATTTGACTTCGCTGGGGAAGAAGGTTTAGAATATTCTAGCTCCGCTAGGGATATGTATTTCAGGGTTTTCGGGCTCCACTGGGGATCGGGAGTCTGGAGACTTAACTCTGATGGGAACTCTGAAACTTAACTCCGCTGGGAAATAAAGTTGGGAATACACTGGCTCCGCTGGGGATCTGGAAATTTAACTCCGCTGGGGACATATACTCCAAGGTTTTAGCTTTGTTGAGGATCTGAATGACATACTGCAGGGGATTTCTTCTGGAATAGCCTAAAGATGTATTCCTACACCTTCAACCTATCAGTAATTATCCTTTCTCAATTTCATTTTATTTGTAAGCAGTGATTATATTCAAATGCATATGCCTATTTAATAAAACTTTGGACGTTTTCAAATAAAACATAAGTATAAAAAGGAATGAAAGGAAAGAAAATTTATGCACTTTGAAGTATCTTTGTAGTAACTTTTGTAAGTATCTTTGTACAAAGGAGACAGACATCCTAGTAAGAGAATGTTGACGTAAAAATTGATAAAAATTTTATACAAAAAGAAAGATGGTTATGTGTAACAATTCCATGGGGTTCCCATTCTGCTATAGCCTTCCCAACTCTGAGTATCTTGTCCATTCGTTGCTTCGTTCACCGATGATTGGATTGATCAGAAGCTTGGAGCTTGCTGGTGAAGAGATTGTCCTTAAAGTGATCCGACGAGACATATTCATACGCTTTAATTCCCTAACTTTTGCCTGGACCGCCCTTTCGGGTTTTCAGTCCACCGGGAAACCCTTTTTTGCCCAAGTCGCCCTTTCGGGTTTTCAACTTGCCGGGTGTACAGATTTTTTTGTTTATCCCTAATTTTTGCCTGAACCGCCCTTTCGGGTTTTCGATTCACCGGGATGCCCATTTTTGCCCAAGTCGGCCTTTCGGGTTTTCGACTTGTCGGGTCATTTTCTGCATAGTATTTTTTGACTATGTCTGCGTTCGCAGGGTGCGGCAAGTCGTCGTCGTCCATGGTGGTCAGAATCATTGCCCCACCAGAAAATATATTCTTGATCACAAATGGTCCTTCGTAAGTAGGAGTCCACTTTCCCCTGGGATCACTTTGCGGCAAGATGATCCGCTTGATTACAAGATCTCCGACTTGATATACTTGACGTCTGACTTTCTTGTTGAAAGCCTTGATCATTCGTTTCTGATACGTCTGGCCATGACAAATAGCAGTAAGTCGTTTCTTGTCGATCAAATTAAGTTGATCAAGTCAGGTCTGAATCCAATCGTCTTCACTCAAACCGGCATCTTTCATAATCCTTAAGGAAGGAATCTGAACTTCCATAGGTAAAACAACTTCCATGCCATATACCAAAGAAAAGGGGGTTGCCCCAGTTGAAGTACGTGTCGTGGTACGATACCCGTGCAGAGCAAATGGTAACATCTCATGCCAGTCCTTGTAGGTGACTATCATCTTTTGAATGATCTTCTTGATATTTTTGTTCGTGGCTTCAACATCACCATTCATCTTTGGCCGATAGGGAGATGAATTGTGATGATAAATCTTGAACTGCTCGCACAGAGCGGTGATCATAGTGTTATTCAAATTTGTACCGTTGTCTGTGATGTTCCTATCGGGGATACCATACCGGCATATGAGATTTTGCTTGATGAAGCGGGCAACCACATTCTTTGTAACAGAGGCGTAGGAAGCTGCTTCGACCCACTTGGTAAAATAATCAATAGCGACCAAGATGAAGCGATGTCCATTGGATGTTGTAGGCTTGATCTCTCCAATCATGTCAATGCCCCACATTGCGAATGGCCAAGGAGCTGTTAGAACATTGAGAGGAACAGGAGGAATATGTACTTTGTCGGCGTAGACTTGACATTTGTGGCAAGTGCAGGAATGTTGATGACAATCAGCTTCCATGGTAGACCAGTAGTAGTCTGCCCTTAGAATCTTCTTAGCCATCGTATGTCCGCTTAAGTGGGTGCCAAAGGTGCCACTATGTATTTCGGTCATGATCAACTCTGCTTCAACCTTGTCCACACTACGAAGTAGAACACAATCATGGTTGCGCTTATAAAGGATGCCATTTCTTAGGAAGAACTTGGCAGCAAATCTCCTTAAGAACTTTTTGTCATTGACGGAAGCTCCTTCAGGGTATTCTCGAGTCTGGAGATACCTTTTGATTTCATGAAACCAGGGTTATTCCACTACTTCTTCGGTATTAATCTCATGACAGTGCGCAGGTTCGTCCATTCGCTCGATGGTGATTTGGGGAGCCTCATTATCCCAATTGAGTTTAAACATGGAAGACATTGTAGCCAGAGCATCTGCTAGCTGATTTTCTTCTCGTGGAAAATGCTTGAAAGTAATCTGCTCGAAATGAGGCAACAATGTCAAGACATGTTCTTTGTATGGGATAAGATTAGGATGTTTAGTGTCCCACTCTCCTTTGACTTGACTGATAACCAAAGCCGAGTCCCCAAATACAACCAAAGATTTGATTCCCAAGTCTATAGCAGCCTTGAGACCAAAGATGCAAGCTTCATATTCAGCCATGTTGTTGGTACAACTGAAGCAAAGTCAGGCAGTGAAGGGTGTATGGCAACCTTCCGGAGAAATGATTACTGCACCGATACCGTTGCCAAGTGCATTTGAAGCACCATCAAAGTACAGGGTCCATCGGGATCCTTGTTCAGGTCCGTCATACGGTCCGTTACCTTCAATATTGTCCAATGTCATGATGTCCTCGTCAGGGAAGTCGAATCTCATTGATTGGTAATCTTCGACGGCTTGATGAGCTAGATGATCAGCTAGTACACTCCCTTTTATAGCTTTTTGGGTAGTATACTGGATATCATACTCATTCAGGATCATTTTCCATCTAGCGATTCTTCCAGATAAAGCAGGCTTCTCGAAGATATACTTAATAGGATCCATCTTGGAAATCAGCAAGGTGGTATGTGTCAACATATACTGCCTTAGCCGGCGAGCAGCCCATACTAAAGCGCAACAAGTTTTCTCGAGCAGTGAGTAGCGGGTCTCACAGTCGGTAAACTTTTTGCTAAGGTAATAAATGGCATGCTCTTTTCGGCCAGACTCGTCATGTTGGCCTAGTACGCACCCCATTGAGTTATCCAAAACAGTCAGGTACATGATTAACGACCTTCCTTCAACGGGTGGCATCAAGATAGGAGGTTCCAGTAAATACTCCTTGATCTTATCAAAAGCAACTTGATAATCATTGTTCCATTCAACTACCTGATCTTTCATCAACAGCTTGAAGATTGGCTCACAGGTAGATGTTAGGTGAGAGATGAACCTCGTAATATAGTTTAAGCGTCCCAAGAAACCTCTAACCTCCTTCTCAGTGCGGGGGGGCAGGTATTTCTTGTATAGCCTTTACTTTAGCGGGATCAACCTCAATGCCTTTGTTGCTGACGATAAATCCCAAAGTTTACCAGACCTGACTCCAAAAGTGAACTTGCTTGGGTTCAGTCTGAGCTTATACTCCTTCAATTTGACAAACAGCTTTTGCAGATGATCAAGGTGTTCTTCCTCTGTCTGTGAACGGGCTATCATGTCGTGTACGTAGACTTCAATCTCATGATGTATCATGTCATGAAATAAAGCTACCATGGCGCGTTGATAGGTTTCCCCGACATTCTTCAGTCCGAATGGCATCACTTTGTAGCAGAAGGTACCCCACTGCGTGACAAAAGTAGTTTTCTCCATGTCTTCGGGGGCCATTTTGATCTGGTTGTATCCCGAGAATCCATCCATGAAGTAAAATACCTTATGTTGAGTTGTGTTGTCAACCAAGATGTCAATGTGTGGTAATGGAAAATCATCTTTAGGACTAGCCCTGTTTAAATCCCGATAGTCCATACACATTCTGACTTTGCCGTCCTTTTTAGGCACGGGCACAATGTTAGCAACCCATTGTGGATAGGAAGTAACAGCCAGAAAGCCAGCGTTGAATTGCTTCATTACCTCAGCTTTGATTTTCTCAGACATGTCGGGCCTCATTCGGCGGACCTTTTGTTTGATCGATGGACAGTATTCTCTTGTAGGGAGACGGTGAACCACGATATCTGTGTCTAATCTCGGCATGTCTTCATAGGACCAAGCGAATATTTCAACATGTTCATTCAACAACTGCACTAAGCGCTCTTTGACACTTGGTTCCAAGTTGGCACCCACTTTTACCTCTTTCTTGTCTTCCTCTGTTCCCAAGTTGATGGTCTCTAGCAACTCTTCATGGGGCAGAATAGCCCTTTCCTCTTGTTGCAGAAGTCTGGCTAGCTCACCAGGCACTTCACAGTCTTCCTTACCTTCGTACTCAGCATGATTGACCAAATCTTCAGAGTCACCGAAGGCTAAAGCAGAATAGTCACCCATGGAATCCGGAGTGGATGGGTACCTGCATTTTGTGAGTGTGGGTGTGTGTAAGGGATAGCCATCCTTAAACAAAACAAAATGTAAAAGGAAAGAAAATGAACATAACAGTTTATAGATGAAAACGTCCAATGATTAATTAAACATGGCATATGATAATGAAGAAAATTAAGCCCTTACAAATGGACCTATATGCCCCGGGTAAGGCATAAGGTGAAAATAGTGTACGAATTGTTTAGTTATTACAGACCAAAATAGGAAATTGTTCAAAGATAAATTACTGGTTGATGAAAGTGATGGGAACAAAGTCCTTCGCTTCCCAGTTGCTTAATCCTCCTTCGACGGTTGGAAAGATCCAATCTTCAAAGTTGTCTTCTTCATCATCATCTTCTAAGGCATTAATTCCATGGTGAGTGATTTTTACGAGTGGTCCTCCAGCCCTGGAGCGACGCACAGCTTTCTGGCCAGCAGCAGTAAAACCTAGTCCGAACTTGTCCGTCTTGTGAGGAAAATCAGGCAGTTGCCCCCACACTGTACTCCTTCCTTCTTTGATTACAGCCTCTGCATCCTTGAGAGATGCCATCCTAGACACATGCTTGGAAATGATAGGCACATCAACCATTGTCTTTGCAACTGCGACTTCAGGAGAAACTTCCTCAAAATGTTGGAAAGGTGTTTCTATGAATTCGCCATCCAACTCCACATAGCGGAAGGAATTGAGGTGACTTATCATGTACTCTTCCTCACCGTGAACCGTTATAATCTTACCCTAAACAGAATACTTTAGCATTTGGTGTAAAGAGGAGGTAACTGCCCCAGCATAGTGGATCCATGACCTTCCCAACAAACATGAATATGAAGGACGGATGTCCATCACATAAAAGGTAGAGTTGAAGGTCTCGGTGCCCACTTTGATAGGAATGTCCACTTCTCCATGAACCATCCTCTTAGAACCGTCGAAGGCTCTAACAACGATATTACTGGGTTTGAGGGTCAATCCTTCGCAGTCCAATCTATCCAACGCCTTTTTCGGCAGCACATTCAAAGATGAACCGGTATCAACTAGGACATGGGCAAGTGTGGTTCCCCTGCATTCTACTAAGACATGCAGCGCATCGTTGTGCTTCCTTCCCTTGAGGGTCAAATCAGCATCGGAAAAACCAAGACCATTATCAGCAGTAAGGCTAGCCACGCACTCTTGAAACTGGTCAGCCGAAGTTTCTTGAGGCACGTGTGCCGTCTTTAAAAATTTGATCAAGGCCTTAGCATGGGCCTCAGAGCAGAGTAGAAGAGCCAACATGGAGATTTTGGAAGGGGTCTGCCCCAGCTGTTCCATGACATCGTAGTCGCTCCTCTTGATTATCTTTAAGATTTCTTTCATCTCTTTCTGGGTGGTCTCGGGGATTACCACAGTTTGAGCCTTCATCCTGACAGGAGCTTCTAGTATCCCCTTACCCGTATCGGTAGTATCAACAGAGGGTCTAACTTTAGGTACATCAATTTCTTCAATTATCGGGCTTTGCACAGATGGTTTGACAGGTGCAGAAACTCTCGAGGGTCCGGAGACTACTCGTGGAGGAGCAATCTCCGGAGAGAAGATCCTTCCGCTGCGAGTTATCTTGCTTGTTCCCGTAATGTTCCCTATATCAGGGGTTTCATCATCAGAATTCTCTTGGACTGATTCAATCTGTTTGATACCATGATAGAAGATTTCTCCTCCGTAGTTCCATGGTATCGTCTTGTTAGATTCATACGGGACAGGCCCCGACATGGTGATTTTCAACGGCACAAACTTAGGATCAGGCGTAATCTTGACAGGCCTTTTGCAAGCCTTGGGAAGATTGTCGGAGATGGTTATTATCGCAATATCATTGGTTGAAGCAACAAAGGTAGCAGGAGTAACAGGAGTGAAGGTATCAACAGGAGTCTTTTGGAAGAGTATCTCTTGGGTATCCATCAGGCGTTGGATACTTGATTTCAACAGTGGGTAGTCAGCTCATATGTTTAAACAAAAGTAACAATCTTTTCCACAGCCTGGGAATATCCCGACTCTCATCAAATTCACTTTAATCACTGGTAACGGAGTCAAAAGGTCAACAACATTGGTAACATGAAGATCTTCCATAACGGCATGAACATTATGACCGTGCTTGGGCATTGGGGCAGAAATCACATTCGGCTTTTCGGGCGCATCGAATTCTACCTCCTTGGCGTCGATCAGGTCTTGGATTTTGTTCTTAAGAGCCCAACAGTTGTTGGTATCATGCCCTACACTGTCAGAGTGGTAAGCACACTTTGCATTGGAGTGGTAATAAGGGGAAGAGGTATTAGGGTTCTTTGGCGCTTCTTTCAAATTGGTGAGATTCAGCTTTAACAAATGAGGGAGGACTTGAGCCGGTGTCATGTTGATTCGGGTGAATTGCTGTTGTGGACTTTCTACCCTTTGCTAATTAGATCTTGGCTGATTGCTACGAGGTTGATCATTTGAAGAGTTTTGGATCATCACAGCCCCCACAGTTGGTCGGCGCTCGATTCTTCCTTGGCTTTTCTGAGAATAAACAGCAGAAGCTTCCTTCTTAGCTGGGAAGGTCTTCTTAATAGCAGTGGACACGGAGGCATCTTTCTGAATCTTACCACTTTTGATGCCAGCCTCGACCCTTTCACCGGTCAAAATTAATTCGGTGAATCCTGTAGAGGAACTCCCGATTAAATGATTGAAGAAAGAGCCAGACAGGGTCCCTAAGAACATGTCAACCAGCTCTCTATCCGACAATGGTGGTTGCACCCTTCCCGCCAGATCACGCCACTTTTGGGCATACTCTTTAAATCCTTCATTAGAAGCCATACCCATACTCTGTAGTTGAGTACGCGTAGGCGCTAAATTAACATTGTATTGGTATTGTCGGTAGAACGCAGCAGCTAAGTCTTCCCAGTTATGAACCTCAGATCTCTCAAGTTGATAGAACCAGTCCAATTGTGTGCCTGATAAACTGTCTTGAAAAAAATGTACCCAAAGATCCTTATTAGAGGAGTGGGGTTGGATCTTTTTGACGTAGGATCTTAGATGCATCTTTGGACAGGATAAACCGTCATACTTAGCAAAAGTAGGTACTTTGAACTTGGGAGGAATGACGATCCCAGTGACCAACCCTAGTTCTTCGAAATCTAAACCAGGTACCCTTTGCAACTCCATGGCTGCCAACTGATCCTCAAGATTTTTAAATTTATCATCCGCCGGGGGATATTGTTGTTCAGAGTAATCTTCATCCTCTTCCTCTTCTTCCTCTTCAACTTCAGATTCAGAAGGCATCGCAGTTCCTTTTCCTTTACCAGCCCCTTCATCAGACGTCGAGGGGAATTCGAGAACTTTTCTAGCATTGTTTTCAAACCTTCTTCCCATGATGACTACACCAGGTCTTTTCTTCTTTTTCTCTTTATCTTTCTCCAACAGTGCTTTAAGGTCCTCTTGACCCTTTGCTAAGGTCATGAGGAGTTGCTGGAATTGCGAATTCTATGCTTGCAGATCCTTAACCGTCTGCTCCAAATCCATCTTGCTGAAATAAACAGCAGAAAGATAAGGAAACCTGGTGTGAAGACCTGTTTATGCATATGATGAATGATATGTTATTCATGTAATGCATTCAAGGATTCAGAAATTCAAATTTGTTGCAAACAAAAAGAACACACGTCATATTAAGAAGAAATTTGTTAGTACATAAATGCCCCATGGGAAAAATATTACAAAATTCTTAATGTAAAAAGACATTGCGCATCCTCTTTGCTGCGATGTAAGTGTTGAGAGTTTCCTCCTCATGAAGTCGGCGGGTAAGTTCCAAAACCTTCTTCTCACTGGCATAGAAGCTGGCTTCAAAAGTATTCCGTTCTTCTTTGAGTTGGATCCAACTCTTTTGTAATTCTTCCAATGATGTTGGCATGTCAGGATGTAGGAGGGTGTATGGAACCTCTCCTTCCGTAACAGGCTCTTTGATCACGGGGAGAATGTGAGGGTATGGCATCATAAGACTCTGGGCGCGGGTTTGTACCCATTTGAGATAAGGCTCAAGAGGGATGGAATTCTTGTGCCCCAGTGTCTTACTATCCACCTTGTTGGGCATCCTCCAAGCTCTGATGAACCTTTGTCGAAGTCCTTGCGCATCGTTGTCGAAGTCAAAAACTAAGTCGGGAATCAGCATGTCGTGAGGGTCATCCCTCCGAGCATATGCAAACTGTCTTAGGGATAAACAGGGGTTGTAAGTAATGCCTCCCCTAATGCCAAGTAGTGGTACATTAGGGAATTCCCCACAACGATCAATGATGATGACATTTTCTCTGGACTGAGAACACCAATGAACATCAGAATGTGTTAAGGTCATCAATCGTTGTGACCACCTTAAACCCTGCTCATCTCCTCAAAACTGTTTGGGGAAGGTGAGAAATAAACCACCTTGCTAGCACAGGAGTACAGCACATGAGAACACCTCTTTTCCTCATTGTTCGTGTGTAAAATGAGTGTAGGATGTCCCTAAGCAATGTAGGCACAGGATTCCGAGATATGAAAATCTTGACAGCATTCACATCTATAAGTTGATCAGGGTTTGGGAACAAGACCAACCCATAGATGAGGAGTGCCACAATCTCTTCAAAGGCTTGTAGATCCAGATAATTCCAGCAGTCTTGTGCCTTCTCAAACAGAAACTTTGCCAAGAAACCCTTGACACCACTTATGGTTTCCCAATGACCCTTGATATCAGATGGTTGCAAGTGTAATGCTTGAGCAACATCTTCAGGCTTTGGTTCTTTTTCCGTACCGTTGTAGGGTAGTTGATGAAGAATAGGAATTCTCAGGAGTTGAGAAAATTCCTCCAAAGTAGGTACTAGTTGGTAATCAGGGAATGTGAAACAGTGGTGTAGGGGGTCAAAGAACTGGAAGAGAACTTTCACCATGTCTTCTCCAATGTTGGGGTTGACCAAGTTGAGAAGTCTACCATATCTTTTACTGAAGAGAGAATTCTCTGGAATCTTGGAAGTAAGCTCCTTGAGTTGAGGAGGGATTCTCACAAGGTTGACTTGAATTGTTTTCCTGCGAAGAGATTCCATGACCTACAAAACAAGAACAAAGATGAAGATCCAAACCCTTGAAGTGGTTAGTGGATGCATATGATGTTTTATGATGTTCATGATGTATGCACAAACACATGTACAAGCAAGTCACACAAGATCATAGTTTCAGGCTTGCATGAGGTTTC
>CATIWC010000303.1:0-227500 GCA_948472305.1 Vicia faba
TGTATTTGATACACTATTTTTTTTCTCCCATTAAATTAGTATAATGATTGTTATACATTTGAAAGATCAATGTACATTTTACTTCAGAATCCGACATTTATATGGTGAAGCAATGAAATTTCGATCAATCATATTGAATAACAAATCACTACAATTTGATGGTGTGAACGCTTTTGCATTAGAGTTTGTGACGATGCAAGAGTTATGTCTTAGGTTTGCAAAAATCATCAAGTGTTGATGCGTCAATATTTATAAATTGATAATATATTATTATTTATTATTAAATAAATTGGTATACAGTTATGACCTTAGATTTTGGTGTTTTATTTATTTTAAGTATGACCTGCGTGTCGTGATTTATTTTATTTAAATACGGCTTGCGTGTTTATTGTAATTAAATACGACATGTGTGTCGTTCCATTTAATTACTATTTTATTTATTTAAATATTATATATTGCTCGAGTATAAGAGTTGAAGAGAAGACAACACAAAACGATGACGTCGGTGGAGAGGCTTGAGAAGCTTACTCGTAGGTCCAAGAATTGTAATAAAGTAGTTTATTTAATTCTTGCATTTTAGGTGGTCATAATCGTATTGCCAACTTTTATTTTATGCATGTGATGCGTGAAATGTATGTTTATATGCGTCTGTATAAGATAAACAATTATGTGAATGTATGAGATACATAAATCAGTGAGATCAAATTTAATTAAAAATCTCTCAACTAAATATTAAGTTAATTGCTTTCCAAAATTTAACACTTATCAAGACTAGCATCGAATAATCTAGGTTTCTCCCACACGAGGTGCATGTTTTATATTAGTAAGATGTGATGGGATAAATGTAATATCCAACTGTTAAATTTTCGGGTTTGACTTAACTAAATTAATTATAATAGGATTATATATATTTAGAAGCAAGAGTTGAGAATAATCTATATGATGTATTAGAATAAGGAGTTATTCACTCAATTGATAAAATTCATGAGTTGTACTAGATACAATTGGAAAGAGTTCTTATCTAAATAATGGAGTTTTGGGTAATCCGCCTACGCATACTTAAAACAAAGTGAAATATGGATCTCGACCCACTAGAAAACCTTCAAATGGGATTTTTCGAATCAAATGTCAAGGGTCCTTTGATTTGAGTAAAATTAGTGGGAGCATTTCAATAAAAGTCCTTATTAAAATGATTTAATTTGATACGATCTTTTTACATGTTTTATATTTATAATTTATTTTATATTTTACTATGAAATATCTTTATGAAGGATGTATGGATCAGAAAGGAGTTTCTGAGTGACACATAAATTGAGAATTATTCTCAAGCACGAGAAAATCGTATGTTCTCAAGCAACCAATTCTTAACAATCGAATATAACTAGATTCGAAAATGATACTTATGAGAAGGATCAAATCGAATGTTTAGTTATAACATATCTCATTATTATATTCGTTGCAGAAAATAATATGATCATTAACCTCGAGGATTTTCTTTCAAAAAAGAAATACAAGATATGAGAAATGTAAAACTTTCCAAGATATTTTCTATACAAGTTAGAAATTCAAATAGATCTTAAATAGTTTTGAGATTTAAAATTTAGATTTCCTTTTAGACCAAATAGTTTGTCATAAGTTTTATTTGAGATTGTCTCATATAGTTAGATTAGATTCATTATGAATAAATTTTAAATATATCTTCCTCATCTTGTAGAAAAGAAAAGAAAATGGTTTGTGTTGTTGAATAGATGAATTATAAAAGAATGAGATTCATTTTACATTCACTTGAATTGGGAAGACAAACACGGTTCTAAAGGAATGCATTGATTTCATGTGTTGAAAGAAGAAAACTGTTGATGGTTATCAAAAGAATCAAAGTAGAAGAAATAAGTGAGACTTTTTCTTCATACGATTTGTAATAGAAAATCAAATTGTCTACTTATACATCTTGGATATGTGATACTAGATATTGATTTCACATTTATACGATGTGAAGAGTCTTTTAAAAGTAGGACATTGATTATAATTTGAGTCAGCTTACATCTAGAATGGAACAATGTGTTTCATTGACTATAAGAGCTTATGACTAGACTTAAATTAGAGCTTGGAGTGAAACCAAATAATTGTTATAAAGTTTTATTTAGTAATAAACACTAATTATAAGTCTTGTATTGTCAAGTTAAGGAGTCTTGGATTGACAAGATAAGGAGTGCATGTTTTGATAATGGACAAGTGTTGTTATGATTATCAAAACAATCTTTTCAATACTAAATCAAGTAGTAGATTTGTGTTCTACGATCTTAATAAGCTCATATTTGATAAATGTGGGATGGATAAAATAAGATTTATAACTTATATATTTGACACGAGTTAGAATTATTTTGAGAAGAGGTCAAGAGTGAAGTAGAAGGAAACAACTCGAAAAGGTATTAAGATCATATGAATTGTTCGATATGGTAAATACCTATGTAAAGAATATAATGTCCATTTATATCATATCATGTTTGAAATTGATCAATTTAATATAATTCAATTATATCTTTGTGACTCTTTTATCAAAAAAAATTCATACAATTATTCATATCCATAACCAACTCCATTTAAAGTAGTCGTAAAGACACCATATTTGATATGGAGGTAAGAGTGCCTAGTTTGTCTTTATAATCATCGGGATTATAAGGTTTATTAAGTAAAATTGATCACAATCTATATGAATATGTATTTATGGATGTATCCTAATGAAAATAAGGGATACAAATTTTATAACACGTTATAGGACAAAATTGTTTTGTCTATAGAACTAAAGTCTTCCTATAGAGACACTACGTGTCTGTGGGAGTGATGTAGAACTTTAAGAAATTCAAGCTCCATAAAATAGATATCTTTATTAGAATGAAATATGAACCAATTCAATAAGCGAGTTGTTGTTGGACCGTTGGTTCATGTAGCACAAGATCCAGTGAAGATCATAAATGATCTTGATTCTAAAAGAAGTACAAGTTGTTTAAATCCAATTATGGATTAGAGAAAACTTCTTACTATTGAATCCTTTTATTAATGAAGTTTTATGTAAACTTGGATTAATAAATTTCATGTTTAAATATTTTTCACATAAGAAGTTTAGTGGGAGTATTTGCATTAAAACTAGTATAGTATGTAAGCAATATACTGATCATAAAAACAAATTCCCTACAACACCAATGTAGGACATGGTTAAGGAAATGGTTTTTATGAAATGCTTAGGTGAGGTTTCTTAAAAGGTTAGGAATCAAAATCTATAGAGATATATGGTTGATGAATCACAATCCTAGCACAAGTACATATTCTGATAAAGTATTGAGATACCTAATATGCATAAAATTTCACATTAAGATTATTGCATGTGAAGTATGATGTTTGTCTAATGAACAATAACTTACCTCATTGGATGATAAAAGGGACACCATGATGTGTACTACACTAGATGAGTCATACGCTACGAGTATAAATAATAAGTACCAAAATGATTGAAGTTTTCATCACTAGATCACTATCTAGAAGGTCTATGAACATCTTAAAAGTTCTCGGTGTTCCTTTTTCTTGGGATTAGATGGGAATGATCACTGTAAAGGAGTTACAATGATACTATTTCAAAATTTATGAACTATATATTCATATCACAGTATAAATTAAATGTTATGCTTGGATGATATTGTATAAGTTGAAAAGGGTTTCAGACAGTTTTCGTTTCTAGTAGAAAGGTCAAATATATGATTTGGATCGCTTTGCTAATTCTTGGGAAGAAAATTATGTTTCTTGTATTACAGATCCTATTATTCTCATTAGCGATGATAATAGGTTAATCTTGCAAGATTAGAATACTAGATCTCACTAACGATCCATATATACATATTGACACTTCAATTTATTTCGATAGAAGATCGAAAGTTTAAATTGGAAAAGGTGTATTACCAACATAGAAAAGAGTTCCTTATACCCTAATAAAGTATCATGCTTTGATGATGCTTGACGCACAAAACAGACAACTAGATACTAAATTAATATCTAATTGGCTTTAGTGCTAGTGGGAAATTGTTGGAATAAGCCCTAATAGCCAATCAATATTGACTTAATATGCTTTTGTATCATGACCTTGATATATATATATATATATATATATATATATATATATATATATATATATATATATATATATAATATATATATATATATATATATATATATATATATATATATATATATATATATATATATATATATATATATATATATATATATATATATATATATATATATATATTAGGTATCGTATTTATCGTGTTACTTGTATATGACATGATAAAGTACTTAGAGTAATTAGTATATTAATGACCTATTAAGTGTGATTTAATCGTGAGAGCTCAATAAACATAAGGATGTTATTCTTAAAGTATATGTAGTCAAGCTTTACTGTCAAATATGACAACAATAATGCATAGAGACTATTATGTGAGTGGACTGATGACTGTGTCTCAAAAGTCATGGATATGAGATATCAAGTCTTCACATAGGTATAAATATTAGGAGTAATATTTATACTGGATTGACTCACCATGAGAATACTACATAATTTGTTATGTAAGTGTCATAAGTTATTATCATAGTGATAGTGGTGTATACCACCCTTCAACCTGAAACCACTATGGACCCTAGATATGTAGTCGAGTACTTTATTTTCAATCAAATGTTATCCATAACATGATGACTATAAAGATGGTTGATGAATATTTTACAAATCATGTTGAGAGACATGAGTGACCTAGATGAGATTTGCCCCTCCTACATATACGGGAGTAATATCTATGAGCCCCTTGATAGTGTATGACTGTAAAATACATTGCCGTGCTCAAATAAGTCAATATGCGATATTGGGCTTATTTGTTGTTATCAGGTATATACGGAGATCAAGGAATGAAATATTAAACTATACGAGGGTAACACATTTTATGCCTTGTGTTCAATATAGATATAAGGGAAAAATGGTAATTATACACATGATCATTATCACATAAAAGTTTTGTCAGATCACCCGACATTCTCGTCACTTGGATAGCAGTGATGTATTGATAGACATCGGTCATTATTTATAATATTAAATAGGCACTTTTAATATTATTGTCAATGTTACGAGAACCTGCAAGGTCACGCGCATAGAATACTTATAGTGGAATGAATGATTAAATTAAATATAATTTAATTTAATTATGTGTTAATAGTGTTTAAGTTATTCGATGTATTAACACATATAATTTATTTGATTCAATATGATTTAATTAAATAAATGAGAATTGACAATTGATTAAATTAAATATGATAATTTGATATTTTATTTAATTTAATTAAAAGAGTTTGATTAAATACAAAAAATTATTATTTAATTAAATAAGATTGGGATTATTATGGAAAAGCCCAAAATAAGATGATTAGGGTTTTAGAAGCTCTCTATAAATAGAGGAGCTCTTTCTCCTACCAGAGCTAGTAGTCAATTCTCAAGAGAACAAGAAACGACTAGCATTATCTTCCACTTTGCACTCGTGTGGACTACGTAGAGACGTCGATATCTTCTATTGTTCGTGATCAAAGATAAAACACGCTTCAAGAGGTAATTCTTGAAACTTTATTTGATGAGCTTGATTTGTGATTAATGATTTAATCAAGATCTGTTTGTTGAAATTATTCCGCTTAGAGGATCAAAAAGTTTGAAAAAATCCTCTTAAAATCCCTTAAATAATTAACATTAGAATACACATCAAATCAAGAGAAACATCATAATGAGATTTACGCCCTGAGGTATGGACCACTCCACCTTTGGTTGATGCTCGATTCTTCTTTTTTTTGGGCACTTGTTTGAATTCTTCTAGTTGCCACCCCTCAAGAAGATCCTTCCATACATCTTCACCCATTCAATCCAGATTTTTCATCGTATTCCTTATCTTATAAAATATATTTTTTATTCTTATGCCACAATTCTTATGAAACTCATCTTCCATTATGACATCGTCACATAGCTCCCACCAAACAAGAGACTTGCAAAAAAAAAACATTGTTGATTAAACTTTAAAAAAATATACACTATCATCAAACTACTAAAAAAGTAATTGCATATCTTACTTTAAACATGTCAAAATATGCATCCCTCTCATGTGATCTCTTCACATTTTTAAGCTCGTTGTACTTCATAAAAGTTACTCAGTATTTTTTGATGAAATTTTTTCGAATAATTCCAACAACAACATCGCTAGGATGTAACCTATAAACACACAACCGTTATGAGGTGATTTCCAACTAGCAGAACCTAAATTTATATAATATTAAATTAATATAGAAATTGTAAAATACTACTTTTCTTACCCATGACCCACAATTGTAATCAATGGCCTTTGTCCACCAGAAATTTCTTGTTCACCCTCCTCTTTCTTTGCATCATGAACTGTTTCGTCCCCCTCCTCTTCCCCAATATGGTGTGATGAATACTTGGACCTGGAAAATCATGTTGGGTAGCTCCTGAGGTAGGAACGATGTGCATCCCTCTACAGTCAATGGTGTTGCTTCAGTTGTCTGAGGAGGTGTTGATGCTGCAATTGTCGGATTAGGTTGTGATGTTGTGGTTGTCTGAGGCGGTGGTGGTGTTGCATTTGTCAAACTAGGATATGATGTTGCGGTTGTCTGAGGTTGTGGTGGTGGTGCATTTACCGAAATAGGTTGTAATGTTGTGGTTGTCTATAAGGTGATGGTGGTTGTATTCTTTGATGTTTGTTAGAAGTAGTGCTTTTGTTCCTTGCGTCATGCTTTACACGAAATGTGTTTAGAGCTAGAGCCCTAGATGGCATATGTGGTGTCCGACATAACCTATCAACAACTCTTTTTTACACAATTAACATCATCAAGAATGCATAAAAAAACATTAAATTGTAAAGAAACCAAATAGTTAAGGTTTTTATCAACTTACGGTTTCTTGCTAATTTGTGATTTTTTCTTTGACCCTTCTCTTCCGTCATTAATTGTGATTTGTTCTTTGACCTACACCGAATAAACATAACATTAAATTTAAATAATCACATAGTCAATATACATGCACATTATTCCAGGACTTAACCTATATTCCCTAACACATATATAGCATGCTAGATCCTTTACATATCCACTGACTTCTAAATATTAGCATCACAAATCCTTTACATATATCATTTAAAGGTTATTCAACACATTTTACCACTCCAGTTAACAAAAACATGTAAAAAAGATTATTGTTATGTAAGTAACTACAATTTTAACTATCATTTTTTATAAGCATTTGACCTGTGAGGCATATAATGTAGGTTCTCTCCTCCCAACCAGATGTTTTCCTTAAGCAAAAGCTAGAGATTGAACCTCTAACTACTTGTTTAAGGAAGACCCTTAACATGTACCCCATAATTAGTAGTATTTTTACCATAATTTCATTCTTCAGTGTGAAACATATACCCATTAACAAAGTAGATGTTCCATGATGTTTCCTTAGGATCGGGACTGAGAGCTAATGCCTTCACGTATGGACTAGGTGTTCCATTTCTCTCATCATTCACCTAAAAAAATACATCCAACCTTAGAGAGATTTTATTGGAAAACTACATCAATGTGACAAATACACTTACATATTCCTTTAGCCATGAAGGAAATTGCTCGTGTATAAGACCAGAAGCATCTTCCTCATTGATATGATGATATTGCATGAACAATCTAACACTAGTCATAAAATTTATGAGTATAAATTATACACAATGTTTGAGAACAAAGCATTGGTTTTACATAATGTACTTACTCGAGATATGTCTTAACCTCGTCACAATTGATTAGGACATGCACGTACGCAAATTTCCATTCCTTATCAAGCACCCAATAGTTCTTAGGTTTTCCGCTAGAACGACGACAATTGCTAAAAGTAGAAAGTGTTGGTTGGACATTCTCATGATATAATCCAGGATCATTTCTTAAATTTTTACTTGGTAACAAACTAACAGTCTTGAAATAGTGAGAGAAAAAGTAAGTAGTTTCACGATGCAAGTAGGCATTGCATATTGAACCTTCAACCCTGACTTTATTTTTCACTGAACGCTTATAATCTCCCATCAACCTAAGAAGTGAAACGGTTAAAATATGCTTTTTCATTAGAATAATCTACAAAAATTACACATCATTTACCTTTCAAATGGATACATCCACCGATATTGTACAAGACCACCAATGATTACTTCATTAGGTAGGTGAATCGGGAGATGTTCCATCGAGTCAAAGAAACCTGGTGGAAAGATTCTTTCTAACTTGCATATGATGATGGGAATGTTTTGTTCCAACCTAACAAGATGTTCCAACTTCAATGTATTACAACACAAGTCTTTAAAAAAATGACTAACTCAGTTAGCGACTTCCATATCTCACTAGGCAAGGAATGAAAAGCAATTGGAAGCAAACACTCCATGAATACATGACAGTCATAGGATTTCATCCCCTTCATCCTACCTTTGGTGACATCAGCGCACCTAGAAATATTTGAGGAATAGCCATCAGGAATTTTTAGTTCCTTAATCCATCTAGAGACTAGATTTGCCTCTTCGGGTGTCTACAAAAATTTTTCCTTTGGCTTAGCCATGTGTCCATTAGGTAGTGGACGCATATCTAAATCCCCCCACACACAGTTTTTCACTAAATCCAATCTTTCCTTCTCATTGTCCTTTGTTTTTGCAGGATCATTCATAACAGTGTAAAACACATTATCAAAAATATTCTTCTCTATGTGCATCACATCAAGGTTATGCCTTAACAAGTTGTCATTCTAATATGGAAGATCCTAAAATATATTTATTTTGTTCCAATTATGTTGTTTCCTATACCCAGGAAATTTGGTGGCCCAAGCACTGTCTGTGACTTCTGGAAAATCACAGATGGCTTCCCAGAGATCATGGCCGGTAAACATGAAATGTGGTCTTTTTTTCTTAATGATGTTTTTGGTGAACCAAGATTGTTTTCCCACAAATCCTAAGGTGAAAGCCTATGCACTATCTAAGAAATAAAGGAATGCTAATCTACCTTGTGTCCCCCATCCAGACAACATACCATATGCTAGAAAATCATTAATTGTCCATATTAAATACACTCTCATTACAAAATTCTACTTCATAGTGATATCATATGTCACAATGTCGCGCAAAAAATCATCAATCAAAAGTTGCAAGTATACATCTATTTTAACTTTTGAGTTGTACGGTCCAGGTATAAGATAAATAAAAAACATGTATGGTTTGGTCATGCACATTTCGGGAGGGAGATTGTAGGGTGTGACTAGTATTGTCCAACATGAATACGGAGAACTAGAGGCTTGAATGTAAGGTGTAAACCCATCGGTATATAAACCTAATATGACATTTCTTGGGTCACTGACATTATCAGGATAAACTTCATCAAAGTGTTTCCATGCTTTTGCATCAGATGGGTGACACAAAATATTTGGATTACTTGTGTTCTCACGATGTCATCTCATTTGAGTTGTAGATTCCTTTGAAGCATAAAGTCGTTGTAACCTAGGAATGATTAGAAAATAGAACATTCTCTTCACTCTGACGTCATTGTATTTTCCCATTCCACTTTTTCGAGGAGCATGCCTAATAGCTCCACAAACTCTACACTGAGTTAAAGTGATATCTTCTTTAAAATATAATAAGCAATCATTCACACAACAATCAATTTTCTCAATCTCAAATCCCAAATTAGACACCAACTTCTTCACTTGGTAACAATTTTCAAGTAAGGATTGTTTTATTGGACAAACATCGATACGCATTTGAGTGAAAAAATCCATGGTCTTTTGAGGAACATGTCTGTTAGACATGAAAGCCAACAACTTAACTGAAATAGATAGTCTAGATTCAGAAGCTCCCTCATAAATGGGCTGGTTTGCAGAGGTCAATACATCATAAAATCGTTGAACTTCTTCATTTGGTACCTCGCCCTCGCTAACAGTTTCGTTTTCCATATTAGCATTCACATTAGGGACATTAACAAATTTTCTTTTAGCATCATAGACCATTTCATTCATTGCATCAAACTTATCTTCATCACCCAGATTATTTCCACCAACATTCCCGTCACTACTAGAATGACCCTCAACGTCTACATTCTGATTCTCTTATCCATGATCGGTCCATGTATAATAGTTGGGCAAAAAACCATCTTTGTACAAATGATGTCTAACATCACTAGGCATCTTCAAGGGAATGCAAACACATTTTACACAAGGACACCATATCCCTCCCTCCTTTAAAATTTTTGGTCGATTCATGGCTTTATTGACAAAATCTTCAACTCCACTAACAGATCCATCTTTCAATCCATAGCTATTGGAGTTTACTCTATCATACATCCAACTTCGATCCATTTTTTACATAAAAAACATAAATTTCTAATCTTCATTTGTTCAATTGACTTCTATGGTTAGTCCAAAGCTACACATAGTATAAGAATAGAATGACTAATTAGCTAACTATAGCTAGCTATCCATATTTGGGTTCGATCATATGTCAATTTGGGTTATATATTTATGTTGGATTATAAAGAGGAGTGGTTGTCATTTGTGATGATGAGTTGGATTATTATGGTAGTGCATGTAAATTATCATGGATTTATCAGCAAGTTGCAAGCTAAATGTAGAATTTATCCTTGCATTCCCACAAACTCTTTTCTGTTAATCATGGATTCATCTTGCAAGTTGCAAGCTTTGTGACGATTCTCATAAATCTTACACTCACATGGATTATCCCAAATTTAGACATGTTTATAGTTATAAAAATGTTGTACCCAAATGGAACCTAAAATAACTGAACCAACTCTGTTATTCCAACAACTTAACTGGCAACTGCTTCTCCAATTCAGTTGAACCGCACTTAAGTGACAATGGCCCACACTTTGAAGTTGCAGGATACACTATGTCACTATTTAACTAAGTGAGTAATTATTGTCAGTCAAGATGGGTTTAATAAATATTGGAACTTCAATGGGATTCTATTACTGAAATCAGCTACACTGCTAGAAGCTATTTTTTTTATAGTCGGACATTATGTATTGTATATTTGTGTTTCCCTTAACTGATTAACCGTAAGGGTAATATTATATCATAACCTTGTAACCTTGTTACACACAACCTTACCTTGCATTTTGTAAAAGGTTGATTTTAGCACCAGAACTAGAACTAAAACTAAAACTATAGATCTCAATTGATTATTCATATTATGTACATAAATTGTGGGACTTGTAACAATTTGGCAAATGTTTGAGACAACATAAATCAAAACAAAAAAATGTATTTTACTTTTAGGACGTCGCACCTTTGTATTATTCTAGAACTCTTAAATTTTCGAAAATGTCTCATACCAAACATAAACTGAAACAAAACCATGTATTTTATTTTTAGGGTGTTTGTACCCTTATAATTACTCTTAAATCCTTAAATTAAGTAACTTGTGCATGAAATAATCGGCTGAAAATCATCAAACAATGAAGTCGTCATCAAACGTCTTTTATATCACATGAAGGGAAAGATAAATATCGAAAAAACTTAAGAAGGGAGAAGTCACGGTCTTGTGACTGAGAGATCGGGTAAGAGAGTTTGTAATGCGAGGAGAATGTATTAGCACCCCACACGCCCGTAGTATTCTATGGTATCCACTCTTATTGTTCTAATCAAAGGGGGGTATAAAATCTATGTCTAAGGCTTTAAGCTGAAAAGGAAATTCATGCAAAGAAAAAGGAAAAGAAAGTGTGGGTAAAAGAAAGGAATATTTAAAAAGATATATTCGATTAGACCCAACAAAAGCCTCTGCCTACGTATCCCTTTTAAGGAATCAGTGCAGTCGTAGTTCGGCTCATATATTTTGGTTGGTGTGTGTTTTTTAATTAAGAAGACAAAAGCGATAATCAAGATGATAAAATATCAGATAAAACGAAAAAAACACCAACAACAATGATAAAACAACAAAAAAAGGATGAGAAGACATCACATGGCAACACGAACTCATATAAGATGATAAAACGTCAGCATGACAACAAAATATTAAACAACACGATGAAACATTACACCTAACCATGATATCAAAAATCAAAGTAGGATGAAAAACATACGCGATGGCGAAACATCAGAAACAAACATATGTGATGGAGAAACATTGACAAAAAGATAGCAAGATAACATGGCAAAGATGGCGAGACATCAACAATTCAGATGATAAAACATCACACCTAACAATGATATTGAGAATCAAAGTAAGATAACAAACACATGCGATGACGAAACATCAGCAAAACACACATGCGATGGCGAAACATCAGCTAAAAGATAGCAAAATAACATGGCAAAGATTGCAAGATATCAATAATTCAGATGATAAAACATCACACCTAACAATGATATTAAGAATCAAAGTAGGATAACAAACATATGTGATGGCGAAACATAGGCAAAATACATATGCGATGGCGAAACATCGACTAAAAGATAGCAAGGTAACATAGAAAAGATTGCAATATGTCAACAATTCAGATGATAAAACATCACACCTAACAATGATATTGAGAATCAAAGTAGTATAACAAACATATGCGATGACGAAACATCGAAAAAAACATGTGTGATGGTGAAACATCGGCTAAAGGATAGAAAAATAATATGGCAAAGATGACGAGACATCCAATATTCAGATGATAAAACATCACACCTAACAATGATATTGAGAATCAAAGTAGGATAACAAACATATGCGATGGCGAAACATCGACAAAAACATGTGCAATGGCGAAGCATCGGCTAAAGGATAGCAAAATAACATGGCAAAGATGACGAGACATCCATTTGACAAGGTTTAAAACAAAGCCAAAAGGCGCACAAACAATTAAGATTGATTTGTATCTTTTACCTTGAAGAAAGATTTAAGTTCATTAGAGATGTTTTATGATTTGCCAAGAAGAAATTTTAGTTTTAAGATGCAATATGTAAAGAATAAAAAATAACTAAGGGAGATTATCCTAATCTCTAGCCCTAATGTTATCATACAAAGACGGGCCTATGTCATGGATAGAAGGGGAAACATCTACCTAATTGAGCATGCATGGATAAATATTTGATGTCTAGCTCGAGGACTAACCCTACACGAGCAGTCCTAAGGAAAGTGGCATATTAAACAAGCGAGCAAACAAGTGCTTTGGCGCAAGCGTACAAACATGAGTAGAAAACAAGGGACATGTTCGGAATTGCCTTAAACATGTCTTTAAATAAATCAGAGGAATTCCTGACAGATATCAGCAATGGAAGTCCCTTTCATGCATCTCTATTCCTGCTTGACATAATCTCTAGAAAGCATTAAAATGCAGAGATAAGAATGAGGTCACAATGATACCTAACAAAGTAGGTCCGTTGCCACTTCGAAGCGCATGAGATGAGAAAACTCTACAGAATGCCTCCTTGAACCTCCTCAATCAACCATCAATTAGGCATACCCGGGTTGCATCAATGGTCGATCGAAAGATCATATCACAAGTGTCTATAAGATAAGTGGAATTCTTGGTGTATGGGAGTTGAATCGGGTTATGATTAACAAAGAGGTGTACTTGATTAATCTCGTGAGAGTAGGTGCTCCTACCCTCAACTATGAGACCCTTTGTGCATGGAAATACTTGGTATACGGACCAAAGTGGTTGATTTGAGTTATGGTTAACCAAGGGCTAAACTTGATTAACCTCGTGAGAATGACCATGCCGAAACTCAACTATGAGGCCCTTTAAGAAAATGTTTGGTATGTGGACCAAGGAGGGAGAAGGGAGTTGCTTCAATGCATAAGATAAAAATCAAAAGCCCATAAAAAGTGGCTATATGCATGCTCCTAAAAAGTGGGACTAACGTGACACTAGTATTCTAAACGACTAATTGGAACAATTGATCGAGTAGTTGTCGTTGTAGAAAAGCCCATGACCAAACTAGGAAATGTGTGAAAGTGTGCATTTGTAGGTGGATACCTTTTCATTGATGATGAGGCCAAGAGGAGGCCAAGTGTTATAATACAAACAAAATATGCATAATAGTAATTTTAAACATATAAAGAAAATAGAAAAGAAATAAAGTTCTAAGCTATTACAAACCATATGAGAATGGAGGTACAAGTTTATGAATAGTGATGTATTGAATCGATAATACGATAAAAAGTTTAAATAAATAATCAATACAACCCAATCGAAATATTAAACAACTAATTAAACTAAAACAATCTATTTAATAAAATTAATTAGAAAAATAATTAATAATATAAAAATAATATTTTTTTAGTTTAATTATTTATTTAGGATAAGAAAATATAATTTTGTATTTTTTTTAATTGATAGAAATCAAAATAATTAAACAAAATAATATAATACAAACAAATATAAAGGAAAATAGAGAATGAGCCTGAAATAAGCAGAAACGGGGGGTGCTGAAAGGAGCTGGTAGTTCAGGCCCAACATGAAGGAAGCCCAACTGCTAAAGAGGCTTTGTGCAATCTAGTGTGGAAGTGCTCCAGGAGATCCACGGTGGAACGTGCATGCTGAAGCGCCAGATCAGATCTGGATAGATCTAACGGTTAAAAATTGAGAGCACATAGTAAGATTATTGGAGAGTCATATGTTGGATCTAGTGTGATCTTATGGTTGCGTCTGAAGGAGGCTCACCGTAGACACGCATCCGGAAACGTTGGATGATGATGAGGGACGATCCAATGGTAACTGAAGAAGATGCATGGTGGCTTACCGTGGGAACACCTGCATGATTACACAAACTAACCAAACAAGCGGTGACAAGTGTTGAGTAGTTGTTAATCAAAAAATCAACTTAACAAAAAAAAAAGGTTAACAAATATTTTTATAAACAGAGATTAAACAATCTCTTTCTCTTCATCTCATTTTCGTTGGAAATCGCCTGCGGCAGCAGGCACGGCGGCAAATGACAGCGAACGAAGCTTCGTCTTCGATCTTCAATTTTCTTGCATATTTTTGTTTGCTTCTTCTTCTGAACATGAATATCTGATTTTGCAGATTCTAAGTATTTTATCGTAGATTTTAAAGGGAGTAAATGAAACCCTAGGTTCATCAAATGTGAAGATCGGTGAAGATGATGAGATGATCTGGACTCCGTGACACGAAAATGGACTCTCTGCAGCGAGGATGAATGCTTGACGGCGGTGGAGGGCGATTTATGATCACAATCCTTCCGGTGAGCTCCTTCTGAATCTGAATTCACATATTGATTCTATTTTCCTCTTCTTTTCTTATAAACTTGTGAGGTTTTTCTCTTCTATGTAATCAGAACTTGTAATTTATGAAAATAAAATTTTCTGAAGGGTTTTGTGACGAAAGATGATGAATAGCTAGGGTTTGTGCTTGATAACTTGCTGTTTTTTGTGATTTTTATGAACCACTCTATTTCTGTGAACGATGGAAAAGATGAATCCCCTAATTTCTGAATGAAAACTTGATTATATAGTTGATGAAAATGATGAGAAAACAGTTACAGATAGAAAGTTCAAGGCCCTTGGATCTGAAGGATGTTAGCTAGATCGGTGGTTGAGATTGAAAGCTCCAGAGTTAGTTATGGTTTAGCTTCTATTTGGAACCATGACTTGAAAATGAAGCGCCATTTAGTAAAAGAATTGTTAGTCTAAAATCTGTTAGATGAGCTGGCAATGGTTAGTCATGATTCTGTTTGAGAAATTTGGATGAGCTGGCATTAGCTGTCATGAGCTGTTACGGTTAATTCTATCTTCTAACTTGCTTTCTCTAATTTTAGCTATGGCTTGCTATACACTGTTAGAATTTTCTGTTAGATTAAATGAGCAGACAATTCTGATTCAAATGTTTTTCTCCTCTATTTTTCTGTTAGCTTGACTTTTAGAAATTAAAATTCGGTTTTCAATTCCGTGATGAAAGAAAACTGCTATAGTATGGATTTGGTGAATGAACCAGTTTCTTGTATTTGTCCTGATACTTTCTGGTTTTTCTTCTGTTGGTTCAGCTGATATTGGTGTGAACTGTTTCATAGTTTTTTTTTATATGTTGCTTTTCGAACCTTTTCTTTTGTGAACCAAACCCAAAATAGGATTTGTAATTTTCAATAGAAATCTTTGGCCCATGATTAAAACTTGAGATTCGGTTTATGTTGTGAAAAAGTATGAGGCCTTTGCTTGCTTATGAACATGATTGAAAACATTCCCTTACAACTTCTCATTACTTCCACCCCCTAATGATGAAGTTGAAAACATCCTTGAAAATACTTTATTTATGTTCAAGTTCTGGCTTCTTTATGATTTCTAACCATGTCCAATTTCTTTTTTCATGTGATGTTGGCTCGGTTGAATTTGGAGAGAGCAAAGAGGAGTGCTTGAAGAAGAAGATAAAACAAAGCTAGTCACGAGGCTTGGAAGACTTAAAGAAGAGGTCGAGGCAATGACCATTGTTGTACCCCAAAATTTTCCCTCCCATTTTACTCAAGACATGCTCATTGAGGTCCTTAATTGCTCAAGGTTGACCAAAGAATTGATTAGACAAATTCTCCTCCTAAGCGATGAACCTTCAACTAGGGTTTCACTTTTCACCAAGATGTTTGGGTTGCAAAGGCTCAAATTTATTTCCATGGTCCCCAATATGTCTTCAAGAATTTCCATGCCAAATTTCACGCATTACACTACAAGTTTGGTCAGTCAACTGCTCAAATGTTTGGAAATCAACCGTACTAGGTCAAAAGTCAACTGTGACCAATATACAGTCAAACATCAATATTTTTTGGTAAACATCAACATTTTTAAGTGATATCCATCATTTGATCAAGGATTGATCATGATTCCTCAAGGAATGCTCTTAATTTATCAAAAGTCAAGAATTGCTAAATTAGGGTTTCCTAGAGAAAGTCAACTGAACTTTGATTAGGCATAACTTTCACATACTTCATCCATTTTTCCCCAACAAAAGCTCATTTGGAATAGAATCCAATTCCCTACAACTTCTCTTTTATCCTAAAGTTCAAGAAATGCATTATTTGGAAGATACATGCTCATACATTACAGGTCATTTTCAAAAGGTCAACAAAAGACACTTTCCCAAGACCATTGACTTGAAGATAATGTCTTCAAAATCAAAAATGGTCAACATAGAGATTGTAGAGTACATATTGGGATTTCCAAAAAGTCAAAGATCATATTCAAAAGATAAAAATTGAGCAATTTATATGTTTCACAATTTGGGTAATCTTTGAGAAAGTGCATGAAGTGCAAATTGAGAAAGATTGAACTTGTGGACTAATGGGCCTAGGTTTTAAGGTTTGAACGTGTTTACAACATGATTAAGAACATCTAAGCCCATCCATGCATTATTTTAATTTTTATTTCATTTATTTTGGATTTTAGTCATTTAAACTCAAATAAAAATCAAATAAAATACAAGATTAATGCACAAGGCATGTAAGGCTTAAGATTTGAATTTATTGGGGTCCAAGTAGCTCATAGAAAGTTGTCAAAATCGTGACAGCCAAGCAAATATCATTAAGACAAGATTTTCACAAGTTTGGAAATTTTTTCAAATGAATTTTAGAAACAAATCATGCAATTGATGCCGTGAGATTTCTTCCATTATTTTTGACCTAAATTCCTCCTCTATATAAACATAACACCCTCATACACTAGAGACCACAAAATAGGTTGCCCAAGAACACTCTCTAAAAATCTCAAATTTTGTCAAAACTAGGGCAAAGTCAAAACCAAAGATCCAGCCACTTTCAGTCTAAGTCATCTATTACAAATCATTTATGAGGTATCTAAGGGTAAGAATAGGTCAAAAGTCATGGCCATTGTTGCTTGAAACAAGCATACTCATCTTCTCTGATTTTCTTTTCTTTCAAACATTCATATAGTTAATTTCATGCATTGCTAATATTTATTAACTGCCCAAATGAGTTCCTATTGTTACGTAGAACAAGTTTGAATCATAAACAATATCTTGGCTTGGTGGATGAGGCGCCTGACAGTGACCTAAGGGGCATGGGTTTAACACCCACCCCATGCATATTTCACTTTTTTTTTTTACTATTTTCTTTTATAACCCTGTTCATTTATTTACTTTTCACTTAATTTGTTTTTTATCATTAATTTAATTAACAGATAAAATCACAAAAAAATCATTAAATATTGATTTTAGACTTTGAATTAATTTAATTAATTTTTGACATAAAAGTTGTTTTAATTTAATCAATATTGATTTTATTTCATAATTAACTTGTAAATTAATTAGAGTTAGGTTTTTGATTATTAATTCACACTTTTATTATTTTCCAAACAAAAAACATCAAAAATATATTTTCTAACACTTAGAATCTTAGGTTTTAATTATTTTCTTAACATTTTTCTTGTTTTTATTTCTATTTATTTGCTATTTATATTTATTAGACAAATTGTATAGGTCGCATTATAATTGTAATAAGCGTAGTTTAAATTCTCGCAGTTTCATTATTTATGTAACTACACCAAAGCCCTGTAATAACGTAGGAAATTTATTTCTCGCCTTTATATTTCTTGTAAACTTGTATATATTTAACTGTTATATGTATGCTAATAGGCTTTTATGGCAAGATAAAAGCAAACGCTAACAAACTTAAACATCTGAAGATAAATAACTGAAACACAACACACTCGCACACGTGCACCTCTAAGATACCCCCACTTGTTGCCTTCGGAATAAAGCAGTCATGCCCCTCGAACATGGGACGCTTTAGCAAAGACCCTCAGTTAAAAGGATCATAGTCCCTCGATGACCCTTCGATGTTGCCTTTCGGTCAATGATCTAGTCTCTTACGATAAATTTATAAAGCGTCCTACAAGTTTCCTTTATGACTGTACGATGACCCTCGATCGTCCCTAAAAACATCCAACGATAGGGCTACCTACTCACTAATAGTAGGATAGCAATATCGAAAGGAAAGAGGAAAAGAACAAACCTTTCGAGTAGGTAGATAGCTCCTAGTTGCTTGCTCATGAAAACAATCAAAAACAATTTTTTCATACATACACAAACTCTTTTCTAAATATTTTCAAAGACAAAAAACACTTTGTATACGTTCTCGTCGAAACGAGAAACATTACAAAGTTCGCCGCACTAAGGCGTCTTTTCAAAATATATTCAAAATACAGTTACACAAAAAATCATTTTCAAAGTGAGCTAGCAACTAAGAGCCTGTAGATAACTACAGATGAAAAGGGTGCTAACACCTTCCCTTTCCATAACCTACCCCCTTACTTAGAAATAATATCGAAAGGTCTTTTTCTGTTCTTTTCACCCTTTACTTTGTTGGATAAAAGAAAATTCGATGGTGACTCTTGCTTACCACAACATTTGCAAATACAAACGCAAAAACAGTATAACAGTTGGTTTTGCCACCGCATTACATAACTGGCGACTCTGCTGGGTATGATAAAGTGGGGTTACCTTAGAGCTAGATCATACTTGATTTGATTTCCTTGTATGCTTTACTTGCTTTAATTTAAGGGTTTGTTTTGGTTTAATTGTAAAGATCCTATACTCAGATCTGGGGTACTTTTTAGGTAAGCAGCAATAGATCGTAGAGACTGTACGACGTAGACCGATATGGTTGAAGCGATGACTGTGTTAGTGTTACATATTTGTTGGTACCGGTATCCCTTGTGTTAAATCGAGGAGAATACGGGGCCTCTATGTGGTGTCATAAAGAACTAACTGACCTTAGAACCTATAGTTGAACAAACTTGGCCATTAGAAAAGTATTGAGATAGCCGGCCTTGGTATAAAGCTAAGGATTGGTTGATACTCGATGCTACACTCATTGAGATCAGACTTTCGGGATATTTCAGCCGCGAGAAAAGATCGTCTGAGCTGAAACAGTTCCTGATAAAGAAAGATCAGTGATATTGAGACTCCTTAGAACCCAATTACTTTTCTAGGACAGGTTGAACCAACTAAACTTCAAGAGGGTATTTGCCTATAAACCCCAATGCAAGCCTAAACCTAAGGTCTTGTGTGCTTTGCTTGTGTGTGATTAAATTTTTCAAACATAACATCATGCATCATAACATCCATTCTCATTTCACTAACCATTTCAAGGATCTCTAGGGCCTGTGATGTAGGTTATGATGAGCCAGACGTCTAGCAAGGGGCAAGGTGATTTATTTTTCTCTAGCCAATATCGTTAAAAGACCAAAGTACGACAACTTGAGTCAGAGGCTATGACCCACTCGACATGGTGACCTCGATTCTCGTAGAAAGACGTTCAATGATACAAAGTTCTTCAATCAAAGCCACAGTCGGGTTCTAACATTTTCTTGTGTTTACCCTGCGAGATCCTTGAAAACATCGCATAAACATGTCATACATATCATTACATAAACAGGAATTTCAAGGACAAGTTTCTTATCTTTTCGTTGTTTATTTCAGCAAAAAGAAATGGCTCTCGAACAGAATATTAAGGACCTTCAAGCCGAAAATTCTCAATTCCAGCAGATGTTCCTGGCTCTGGCTAAGGGACAAGAGGACCTGAAGGCTCTCATTCTCAAAGACAAGAAGAAAAAGGCTAAGAAACCAGTTCGTGTCCTAAACATGGGAAGGAGGTCTATAGGACCAACAAAGAAAGCTCTAGAATTTGCAACTCTGTCAAATGAGGGGGACAATCAGGAAGAGAAGACAAAGGAGGAATACCATAATCCAGAGTCTGATGAAGAAGAGGTTGATTACGCTGAAGAACAATATCCTCCTGCTGATGACAAATATAAACAGCTGGAGGACTGTCTCAACTCCATGGAAATTCAAAGGGTACCCGGTCTGGATTTTGAAGAATTAGGGTTGGTTTCTGGATTGGTCATTCCACAGAAGTTCAAGGTTCCCGTGTTTGCTAAATATGACGGGGTTTCATCTCCTAAACTGCATCTGAGGTCTTATGTCAGGAAAATCCAACTTCACACGGATGATAGGAATTTGTGGGTGCATTTCTTCCAAGAAAGTTTATCGGGGACTCAATTGGAATGGTTCTATCAACTGGAGGGAACCAACATCCACAACTGGGAGGGTATGGCTGCTGCTTTCTACAGGAAGTACCAATACAATGCTGACCTCGCTCCAATCTGTATACAACTTCAAAGTATGTCTATGGGTTCTAGTGAGAGCTTCAAAGATTATGCCCAGAAGTGGAGAGATCTTGCAGGAAGAGTCCAACCTATTTTGTCTGATATGGAGTTGGTAGACATGTTCCTGGGCACTTTGTCTGGTCCATTTTTCAACCACTTGATTGGAAGCTCTTCATTCGAGTTCACCGAGCTAATATTGACAGGTGAAAGAGTTGAAGCTGGTATCAAGAGTGGTAAGATTCAAAGGGATGCATCTTCAAGTACAGTAAAGAAACCCTTCACTGGGAAGAAAGAGGTCAATGCTGCTTATGACCAGAGAAACCAGGGTAAAACTGAACACCGTCCAACGGTAGGAGCTGTGATGATTTCCATCCCTGCATTAACTCAACGACAAAATAATCAGCACAAACATGATGCGCCTAGAAGATAATTCACCAGACTTAATATGCCCTTATCACAAGTATTGCAACATCTATTGAAGGCTAGCTTGGTCACCCTGAGGGAGCCTCCTCAAAATCCAAATATTACATCTCCCCGTTATAATCCAAATGCTCGGTGTTCCTACCACTCTAACAGTCCAGGGCATGATACAAATGATTGTTGGGCTCTGAAGAATAAAGTTCAGGATCTTATTAAGGCAAAGGAGATTGAATTTGACCCTCCTGAAACCCCCAATGTGATAACTGCATCAATGCCCAAACATGACTAGGGTATTAATGTTGTTGATGTTGTTCTATTTATTTCTTCGGTGGATGATTTAACTATTCCTCTGCTAACTGTTAAGAAGAATCTCTTACGCCCTGGTTTATTTCCAGGTTGTGCTGAAGGTTTCCACATGTGTGCGTCCCTACCCAATGGTTGTTTGTTGTTGAAGATAGGTGTCCAACACCTGATGAACAACAAGGAAATTATGTTTGAGAAGATTCCCTCTATGAAAAGCCTATGTGAAGATGCAAGATATGAATATGTGTCAATTATTACCATTTATGAGAATCCTCCCAGGGTCTCCTTTAAAAGACCTGTCAGGATTACATCCACTCCTAAGGTTTCTCCTTTAATTATCACCTTTCCAGAGACAATACCATATTCCTCCGATAAGGTTGTTCCTTGGAATTATGGAGATGACGTCTACTACCATGGCGTCAAGAAAGACCTATTGGTTATCAAGAATGAATTTACTAAAGATACTGATCCTAATATTGACAACATTGTTGGGACCAGTAAGATTACTAGAAGCGGAAGGACTTTCTCTTCTGAAATGTCTCCAAAGACTATTGCCACTCCTTTGGTTATTCCTGCTAATGTTCCTATTGTTACTCCTGTTGCTACACCTACCATCACTCCTGTTGTTGTTCCTACTACTGAGTCAGCTGAGACTCGGGGCAAAGAAGTACTGGTTGAGCCTGCCCGGACGAAGGCACCTAAAGAAGCCAATCCTGAAGCCTCTAAAAAAGAAATGGAGGAAATACTGAAGATTATACGGAAAAGTGACCACAATGTGGTGGAACAATTGGGGCAGACCCCCTCAAAAATTTCAATGCTGGCCCTATTGTTATGCTCCAAAGCCCATGCTAAGGCTTTGGTGAAGTTCCCGAAGTCTGCCCATGTGCCGCAAGAGACTTCTATCGGCCAATTTGAGAACTGTGTTGCTAGTCCGACTGCTGACAATGGACTCAGTTTCTCTGATGCTGATTTGACGTCCAAAGGAAGAAATCATAATGATGCCCTGCATGTCTCTATTGGGTGCATGGGCACTACCCTAGCTCATGTTCTAGTTTATACGGGTTCTTCACTAAATGTTCTACCCAAGGGGGCCCTAGATAGATTAGACTGTGAAGGACTTACATTGAAGCCTAGTAATATTATGGTGAGGGATTTTGATGGTTCCAAGTGGATGGTACATGGGGAGGTGGACATTCCTATTAAAGTTGGTTCCCAAACTTTTGGCTCCACTTTCTATGTGATGGACATTCACCTGTCTTACTCCTGCTTGCTAGGACACCCTTGGATTCATGGGGCCGGTGTTGTCACTTCCACCTTACATCAAATGTTAAAGTATCTGATTAATGGAAAGATTATTACAGTCCTTGGTGAAGAAGAGTATATTGTGAGCCATTTGAACTCTTTCAGATATGTCGATATGGACGGCGAGTTCATTGAGACCCCCTGCCAGAATTTTGAAGAGGTTCCTCAGACAATTGCTGTAACCAGGACTGCTACCAATGTTCCGAAGATTACCAGACCTTCATTGAAGATGTCTTCTCTGAAGGATGCCAAAGATATAGTTGAAGAAGGTGGGGTTACTATCTGGGGCCAGCTCCCTGACATCCCCTACAAATCTGACAAGTTTGGTTTGGGTTTTACTTCAGAAGCTCAAAAAGTTGTTTGTCGTGCTCACGCCGGAGGACCACCACTACGAATCAGCAACCATGGAGTCAATGCTGTGGAAGACACTGACAGTGACTGTGACCTAGACAATTGGATCTTCCCTACTACCAGCGGTGGACTCAATAATTGGACGACTAAAGACTTTATGCCTATTTCTTTTATCCAGGAGTAATTTTTTTTTTTGCTTTTAAGGATGTGTAATTTATGAACAATTTAAACTCTAAAGCCATGTGTCTTACCCGAGGCACAATGGTCTATTTGTGAGGGTTATCACCTCATATTCATATGTCATTAATAAATCATTGGACGTTTTGCATATAAATTTTACGCTCTTTGTCTTTCTTTTTTACTTTATTTTTATCAAAATAGATATGCTCTCTTACACCCACCCACATATCAAATTGAAGATCCATATCCACCCTGGATCCCATTGATAACGGTTCTGCTATTGTCAGTTATAACTTTGAAAATCCGATATACCAAGTCGAGGACAAAGGTGAGGAATATTGGAAGTACCAGGAAAACTTGCTAGACTGTTACAATAAGAGGAAAGAGCAATATAGCCTCATGAAGAGCCGACCGAGACAATAAACTTGGGTACTGAGGAGAATAAAAAGGAAGTCAAGATAGGCGCCAACTTGGAAAACGGTGTTAAAGAACGGTTAATTCAGATGTTACATGATTATGTTGAGATCTTTGCCTAGTCATACGAAGACATGCTGGGGTTGGACACTGATATTGTGGTTCATCGTCTGCCAACGAAAGAAGACTGCCCTCCAGTGAAGCAAAAGGTTTATTATATGCGTCCTGAGATGTCCGAAAAGATCAAGGAAAAAGTCATGAAACAATTTAATGTCGGATTCTTAGCTGTTACTTCTTATCCACAATGGTCTGCGAACATAGACGGTAAGGTGCGTATGTGTGTGGATTACATAGATTTAAATAGGGAAAGCCCCAAGGATGACTTTCTGCTTCCCCACATTAATATTCTGGTTGACAACACTGCATAACATAAGATATTCTCCTTCATGGACGGTTTCTCTGGTTATAATCAGATCAAAATGGCACCTGAAGACATGGAAAAAATAACCTCTGTCACACAGTGGGGTACCTTCTGCTACAAAGTTATGCCATTTGGGTTGAAGAATGTCGGGGAAACCTATCAGCATGCTATGGTAGCTTTGTTTCACGATATGATTCATCACGAGATAGGGGTCTATGTTGACGATATGATAGCCATGTCTCAAACTGAAGAAGAGCACCTTGATCACCTGCAAAAGCTGTTTGAAAGACTGAAGAAATACAAGTTAAGACTGAACCCGAACAAGTGCACCTTTGGGGTAAGATCTGGTAAGCTCTTAGGTTTCATTGTCAGTGACAAAGATATTGAGGTGGACCCTGCAAAGGTTAAAGCTATACAAGAAATGCCAACTCCTCGCACTGAGAAGGAGGTTAGGGGATTCTTGGGACGTCTAAACTACATTACCAGATTCATTTCCCACCTAACCGCTACTTGTGAGCCAATCTTCAAATTACTGAAGAAAGATCAAGTAGTGAAGTGGAATGACGACTGCCAGACTACTTTTGACAAAATCATGGAATATCTTCAAGCACCTCCAATCTTGATGCCACCAGTTGAAGGAAGACCTATGATAATGTACTTAACAGTATTAGAGAATTCAATGGGGTGTGTGCTAGGGAAGCATGACGAGTCTGGTCGAAAAGAACATGCAATATACTACCTTAGAAAAAAGTTTACCGACTGTGAAGCAAGATACTCACTACTCGAGAAAACTTGTTGCGCTTTGGCATGGGCTGCTCGCCGACTAAGACAATATGTGTTGACTCACACCACCTTATTGATATCTAAAATGGATCCTATCAAATACATATTTGAGAAGCCCGCTCTCTCCGGAAGAATAGCAAGATGGAAAATGGTCCTAACCGAATACGACATTCAGTACACTACCTAAAAGGAAATAAAAGAAAGTGTACTAGCTGATCATTTGGCTCATCAGGCTGTGGACGACTACCAATCCATGAATTTTGAGTTCCCGGACGAGAACATCATGTTAGTGACTGATTGTGAAGAACCTAGACCGGATGAAGGATCTGAAAAAGGATCACAATGGACTATGGTTTTTGATGGAGCTTCCAACGCACTTGGAAATGGCATCGGTGTTATGATCATGTCTCCCGAAGCCTATCATACTCCTTTCACTGCCAGGCTATGTTTCAACTGTACCAACAATATGGCTGAATATGAAGCATGTATTATGGGTCTCAAAGCTGATATTGACTTGAGAATCAAATCCTTGAGTGTATTCGGAGACTCGGCCCTGGTAATCAGTTAAATCAAAGGATAATGGGACACGAAGCATCCCAATCTCATCCCTTACCGAGAGCATGTGTTGACACTGATTCCACACTTTGAAGAAGTTACCTTTGAGCATTTTCCACAAGAAGAAAATCAGTTAGAAGATGCACTAGCTACTATGTCATCCATGTTTAAAGTCAGATGGGATAATGAAGCACCTCAAATCACTATTGAGAGATTGGACGAACCAACATACTATTATGAGGTTGATACTGAAGAAGCAGTGGACAAACCTTGGTTCCACAAAGTGAAAAGATACCTCGAAGCCCAAGAGTATCCAGAGGGAGCTTCCGTCAATGATAAGAAGTTCCTAAGAAGGTTCTCTTCCAATTTTTTCCTCAGTAACATAATCCTCTACAAGCACAACCACGATTCTACTTTGCTTCGGTGTGTAGACAAGAGTGAAGTAGAGAAGATTATGGCAGATATGCACGAAGGTACCTTTGTCACCCATTTTAGTGGGTATGCAATGGCTAAAAAGATCCTACGGGCAAGATACTACTGGTCCACTATGGAAGCAGACTGTCATCATCAATCCCGAACTTGTCACAAATGCCAAATCTATGTTGACAAAGTACATGTGCCTCCGGTTCCGTTAAATGTATTGATTTCTCCTTGGCCATTCGCGATGTGGGATATTGATATGATTGGAGATATTAGTCCTACCTCTTCTAATGGGCATCACTTCATCCTTATTTCCATTGATTACTTCATAAAGTGGGTCGAGGCAGCCTCATTTGCTTCTGTTACCAAGAATGTCATGGCCCGATTCATCAAACATAACCTTATCTGTCGGTATGGTATTCCAGAAAGAATCATTACGGATAATGGTACCAATCTCAATAATACTATGATCACTGAGCTCTGTATGCAATTCAAGATTCAACATCATAACTCTTCTCCTTACCGGCCAAAGATGAATGGCGTTGTAGAGGATGCTAATAAGAACATCAAAAAGATCGTACAGAAGATGAGGTGATATACAAAGACTGAAACGAGATGTTACCATTTTCTCTTCATGGTTACCGTACCTCAGTACACACGTTAACAGGGGCAACTCCTTTCTCTCTAGTATATGGTATAGAAGTTGTCCTACCCATCGAAGTCCAGATCCCTTCCTTGAGAATCATGAAGGACGCAAGTTTGAATGAAGACGAATGGGTTCAGACTCGACTTGACCAATTGAACCTGATTGACGAGAAGAGGCTCGCGGCTGTTTGTCATGGTAAGATGTACCAAAAACGTATGATCAAAGCTTTTAACAAGAAGGTCAGACGTTAGGTATATCAAGTGGGTGACCTAGTAATCAAGCGCATCATCCTACCGCAAGGTGATCCTAGGGGAAAATGGACTCCCACGTACGAAGGACCATTTATGATCGAGAACATATTTTCTGGTGGAGCTATGATATTAACCACTACGGACGGTGACGACCTTCCGCACCCAACAAACGCGGACATAGTTAAAAGATACTACGCATGAATAGAGACCCGCTAGGTTGACTGGCCTAGGCAAAAATAATGGCATCCCGACGAACCAAAAGGTTTCAGGAAAAAGTTAAGGATATATATATGAAAAAATTTGTACACCCGACAAGTCGAAAACCTGACAAGGCGGCTTGGGGAAAAAAGGGTATCCCGACAGACTGAAAACCCGAAAGGGAAGTCCAAGAAAAATTAGGGATTTAAAAGCATACAACTATGTCCTGTTTGATCACCTCACAGACAGACTTCAGTAACAAGTTTCAAGTTCAAATGGTATTAATCAATCCAGTCAGCTTCGGTCAAGCAGCAAAGTGATGAGACACTCAAAGATATAAAGGCAATAACAGAATGGGAACCCAGTGGGATCTTTTCACATAACTGTTTTTTTCTTTGTATACTACTTTGTATAGTTTTCATTTTTATGATGACATTCTCTTATTAGGATGTCCGCCTCCTTGTACAAAGACGTTTGTTGTAGGCAAACTTCTTCAAATTAATACGAAAATTATCTCTTTGAAAGTGAAAAACTATTTATTTTTATTTTTATGTTTTGTTTTTCAAAAACGTCCAGTGATTATTTTTAACATATGCATTTGAATATGATCACCGTTTATGAATACACACATAAAAAATAGAAATACAATTACTAATGGCTTTAAGAAACGGGACAATATCTAAAAAGCCATATGAAAATCCCCGCAGATACATCCCACAATAGATACAGAGATAGAGACGTCCTCCTGCGAAGTCACTGCCATATCCTCAGCATACAACCTAATGATGTTAGAGGTTCTGATATCCCCTGCAGAGTAAGAGTCTCTAATCATCTCCCCAGCATCTTGAAGAATTCCTCAGTATGGTTCATAAACTTCTTGGGTTCCCCAATAGGGCTTCATAAAAATCCCCAAGCAGTTCACAAAATTTTCTTTCCCCAGTAGAGTTTATTTCTCTAGTCACGGAAATCCATCTCCCAGCAATTCAACTTCAACAAATAATGAAGAATCACATTCCTCATCCCCAGCAGCAGTCAGGGATTTATTTTCCCTCAATTTAATGACCTTCCAAAGAGCAACTGATCAGTTCATATATTGCATTCATACATCATTTTACAAACATGCATACAAAGTACATATAACAAAATCTCATTTATTTTTAGAACATCATTACACAATGTTTTGGACAATCTTTGAGAAAGTGCATGAAGTGCAAATTGAGAACTATTGAACTTGTGGACTAATGGACCTAGGTTTTAAGGTTTTAACATGTTTACAACATGATTAAGAACCCCTAAACCCATCCATGCATTATTTTAATTTTTATTTAATTTATTTTTTATTTTATTCATTTAAACTCAAATTAAATCAAATAAAACACAAGATTAATGCACAAGACATGTAAGGCTTAAGATTTGAATTTCTTGGGGTCCAAGTAGCTCATAGAAAGCTTTCAAAATCGTGACAACCAAGCAAGTATCATTAAAACAAGATTTTCACAAGTTTGAAAAGTTTTTCAAATGAATTTTGGAAACAAATCATGCAATTGATGCCATGAGTTTTCTTTCATTATTTTTTACCTAAATTCCTCCACTATATAAGAACAACACCCTCATACACTAGAGACCACGAAATTGGATGCCCAAGAACACTCTCTTAAAATCTCAAATTTTGTCAAAACTACGACAAAGTCAAAACCAAAGATCCAGCCACTTCCAGTCCAAGCCATCCATTACAAATCATTTCTGAGGTATCTAAGGGTAAGAATAGGTCAAAAGTCATGGTAATTGATGCTTGAAACAAGCATACTCATCTTCTCTGATTTGCTTTTCTTTCAAACATTCATATGATTAATTTCTTGCATTGCTAATATTTATTAACTTCCCAAATGAGTTCTTGTTGTTACGTAGAACATGTTTGAATCATAAACAATAGCTTGGCTTGGTGGATGAGGCGCCTGACTGTGACCCAAGGGGCATGGGTTCAACATCCGTCCGATGCATTTTTCACTTTTTTTGACTATTTTCTTTTCTAACCCTTTTCATTTATTTATTTTTCACTTAATTTGTTTTTTATCATTAATTTAATTAACAGATAAAATCACAAAAAAAAACAAATTAAATATTAGTTTTAGGCTTTTAATTAATTAAATTAATTTTTGACATAAAAGTTATTTTGATTTAATCAATATTGATTTTATTTCATAATTAACTTGTAAATTAATTAGAGTTAGGTTTTTGATTATTAATTCACACTTTTATTATTTTCCAAACAAAAAGTACCAAAAATATATTTTCTAACACTTAGAATCTTAGGTTTTAATTATTTTATTAACATTTTTATTGTTTTTATTTCTATTCATTTTCTATTTCTATTTATTAGACAAATTGTATAGGTCGCATAATAATTATAATAGTTGTAGTTTAAATTCTCGCAGTTTCATTATTTATGTAACTACACCAAAGCCCTGTAATAGCGTAGGAACTTTATTTCTCGCCTTTATATTTCTTGCAAACTTGTATATATTTAACTGTTAGATGTATGCTAATAGGCTTGTATGGCAAGATAAAAGAAAATGCTAGAAAACTTAAACATCTGAAGATAAATAACTGAAACACAACACACTCGCACACGTGTACCTCTAAGGTAACCCCACTTGTTGCCTTCGGAATAAAGAAGTCATGTCCCTCAAACGTGGGACACTTTAGCAAAGTTCCTCGGTTAAAAATATCATAGTCCCTCAATGACCCTTCGATGTTGCCTTTTGGTAAATGATCTAGTCCCTTACGATAAACTGCTAAAGCGTCCTGCAAGTTGCCTTTATGATTGTACGATGACCCTCACCCATCCCTAAAACATCCAACGATAGGGCTACCTACTCACTAATAGTAGGATAGAAATGTTCAAAGGAAAGAGGAAAAGAACAAACCTTTCGAGTAGGTAGATAGCTCCTAGTTGCTTGCTCATAAAAACAATCAAATATAATTTTTTCACACATACACAAACTCTTTTCTAAATATTTTCAAACACAAAAAATACTTTGTATACGTTCTCGCCGAAACGAGAAACATTACAAAGTTCAACGCACTAAGGTGTCTTTTCAAAATATATTCAAAATACACTTACACAAAAAAGCATTTTCAAAGTGAGCTAACAACTAAGAGCCCGTAGATAACTACGGATGGAAAGGGTGATAACACCTTCCCTTTCTATAACCTACCCCCTTACTCATAAATAATCTCAAACGGTCTTTTTCTGTTCTTTTCAACCTTTCCTTTGTTGGATAAAAGAAAAGTTGGTGACGACTCTTGCTTACCGCAACATTTGTGAATACAAATGCAAAACCAGTATATCAGTCGGTTCTGCCACCGCATTACAACCATGAGGAACTCGAAGATTGAAGAAGAATTATTTTTGAGTTTTGTCTTATAACTTTAAGATTAGAAATTTGAAAGTTCTTGTAAGAAGTAATCTTGAAATTTCAAAGACTTGAACATTTGTAATGTTACTGTATTCTTGTAATTAATGAAGTTTTAAAATTTGAGATCCTATCTTCTTTGCCATAATGCTTGTAGAAATAGGTTGACCTATTTGAAGAAATTTGGCAACATTTTGAATGAATCTTACCGTGTTGAATGGTTTTGAAATAAACTTTAATGAATATTCATGGTGAATGTTGTTTGGAACTTGAATGAATATATGGATGAAACCAAGTCTTATTTTTCCAAGACAACTTAATCTTTTAAATGAAAAAATAATATTTTTCTTGCACTTTACAAAATAGTGGTTAACTTGAACATATTGGGAATGATGAACACTTCCACTAGCGGAACCAAATTTAGTTCAAATCCTAAATCCCACTCCAATCACTAAGCATGAAGAAGACAACAATGCCTTGCTCACAAACTTTTATTTTGTACCACAATTCACTCTTGTATTCCAATCAATCAAAGATCCAATCTTGTCAAGTAATGCCTTTGAGGAATCTGGTAGAGAATAATATTTGACATGAACATCCCAAAATTCCATTGGTAAGCATCAACAAAATTACACACCAAAGATGAGAAACTTTAATCATATAGTAAACCATGTGGTGATCTTGTTCCAGACCTTAATCCAACTAATAAGCCCACGAGAATGAACCCAAGGATCACCAGAGAATCCACATCTCTGAATTCGTGCCTTTGCAAAGAAATCCAAGAAGTGATGATGACATACATGGGAAAATGATGAACGCCTGAACTTACAGCCTTGTAGTTTGATGGGGAGAATATCACAGTGATCAAGAATTCAAACCTTAGCTCTATAAACCAAAGCTAATAGAGAACTAGTTGATTCATGCTTTAGTGAAGATGAGAGACATCAAAGCCATATAAACCCTTATTCTCGCTTGTGACAAAATCATACCCCACTTGAGTATGAGGCATATTCAAGAAGCTTTATGAAATAAAGAATCCCCAATGAAAATGAACACAAAACCCTAATTTCACACTTCAATACTTACAGTATTTAATATCCATATGAAATGATAGACAAGTTGAGATGTCTTGAGGCATGAGGAGCCTTGGTAGCTTGAATGATCAAAATAATGAGGATATGAGAGTCGTCTTGAACTGATTGCCAATACAACCAATTTCACAACTTGAATAAAACCAGGAAGATAAGAATACCTTGACCCCATCACCATGCATGAATATGTATGATTAAACATAAGCCATTAAAAATTATGAAATCAAGAGCGTAAATTTTAGGGTGCAACAGCTGCCCCTATTCAATCATCTTTAACATGATAAGTGAGAAAAGTAACAACTTTCAAGCGTTCAGAGTTGAAGATGATTGAATATAAAAGAACCCGAAAATTTATACTCTTGAAAAATAAGCATAACCCCCCAAAGACAAAGAATGCCAACAAACGCGGGATTTAGAAGATTAGACGAAACTAAACTTATGAACAAAGTGTCAAGATAAAACCAGACCATAGAAGGGGATGAGATAAGACTCAAACCACATAGAATAGGAAAAACTAAACTCTGGAAAAGTACGCGGGGCAGAGTGGCTAGAGTGTGTGATTCTAGGAGCACCTTCTAGTCTTAAACTAAGGGAAGACAATGAGATGGAACTGAAAGACCCCAAAGGTTATAACAGAGACAAGTTTCAACCCAAGATAGACAATATGAAGGAACTAAAAAAATCCCAGAAGTAAGAAATAAAATGAGACGAAACTCAACTCATTATAACTAGTTAGATAAAACTAAACTAGATGAGTACCAGCACGAAAACTGGATTTCACGTATGGGTAACGAGGAAAAACTCGACCCATAGCAAAAGTGATGAGAGTGCATGTTTCTCAGAGCACCTGCGAGTATCTAACCAAGGGAAGGAAGTGAGATGGAACTGAAAGACCCCAAAGGTTATAACAAGGACAAGTTTCAACCCAAGATAGACAGTATGAATGAACTGAAAGAATCCCAGGAGTAAGAAACAAAACGAGACAAAACTCAACCCATTATGACTAGTTAGATAACACTAAACTAGATGAGTACCAGAACGAAAACTGGATTTCATGCACAGGCGAAGAGATCAAAACTAGACCCAAAGTAAAATGATGAGAGCGCATGTTTCTCAAAGCACCTGCTAGTCTCAGATGAATGGATAAATAGTAAAGGAAAACTGATAGAAGAATCTAAGGAACAAAGGAGACTGATTTCAACCAGGGATGCAGTTACAAACACTGCAAAGAGACTCGGTAAGTTAAAACTGATAAAGGACTCAATAATCAAACACTGATGGAAGTCCAAGGTATGAAAACAAACCGAGATGAAACTCGACTCATTATAACTAGTTAGAAAAAACCAAACTAGATGGGTACCATAATGAAAACAAGATTTCATGCGTAGGTGAGGAGACGAAACTCAAAACTCGACCCAAAGCAAGGTGATTAGGGCGTACTAATAAAAACCTGCTAAAAGTGAATATCAGGGTGAAACTGGTATTCAAAAGGTACATCAATAGACATTGGAATGAACCTACGAGGGTAGTGAAAACTAAACCCAAGAAAACTGCGCCAGGGAAAAACTGAACTACAATCAAGAGTAGACACTCAACCATTCAAATGATTAACATCAAAAGGATATTTGTATAGGGTGAAACTGAGATACTGAGGATGAAGACCTCACTGGGAATATAATCCGAAGTATTAGAAAATTCACTTGGGGAAACAGAAACAATAATGACTTATGTTCCGATGCATGTTTGAATATTTTTTTTATAGCGTAATGCTCCATATAATGGAAATGGTACGCGTTTTGGTAGATGCAATGTAATGATGCATGTTTAAATGCTTCACTGGGGAATAGCCAATCGAGAAGCTAACAACCAAGAAGTCAGAATCTGACAAAACTTGTAAAAATAAAAATGCAAAATCCAATGGAGAAGAGAAAATATAAGGAGCCGCTGGAAAGAAACCCTTGAAGAGATTAAACTCTGTGGGGAGTAACAAAAAGAATAACCGGTAGAAACAGGCTACAAACACTGAGGGGAGTTGCAAAAATAAATTATGAACTCAGCTGGAGAAGATCGGGTCGAAACTGATCAACTTCAAGAAGGAATGCCAAATAAAGATTGGGCATTATGGGAGAAGATCAGGGCGAGACTGTAGCTTCTTAAGGAGAATGCTAAATAGAAATTGGCTGGTGTTGGAGAAGATCAAGGAAAGACTATAATCTTTGGAAAAGATGGTATGCTGCTGGGTTGAGAATGACACCAAAATAATAGATCAGATGTGGGAATTAAAACCCTCGCTGGGGAAACTTCTATCGAAAATTCCTTTACCGCTTTCCGAAGATTAACAAAATCTCAATTAATCGACTAATATCAACTATACTGGGGATAAGGAAATATCCTTAAATAAGGATGCCCCAAGCAACAAATTAGCTGGGAAATGAGAGATCAGGACGAGGAATATCTGATTTTCAACTCTGCTAAGGAATTGAAACTTCTTCAGACTGTGAATTCTCATCTAAACAACTCCACTGGGGACATGAGACGTCTTCAAACTTGATGTCTCAAAATGAAGCCTTTCTCTTGAAAGAGATTTATGGGAAACAAAACTCTGTTGAGGAAACAAAACTCCACTGAGGATACAAAACTCTGTCGGGGAGTATTTTGCTGGGGATTCCATAACCTTTGGTATGCAACCATAAAATAGATCATGAAGATAGTCAAACAGTATCAACTTTACTGGGGAAATGGAAATCTCAGCCAACATCAACCCTACTGAGGATGATAAAATATTCTTTTGTGAAAGAAATGCTCCAAGTCCAACTCATATGGGAAAATGAGAATTTTTGAATGCAAACTTTAATGATAATTTAATTCGGAAGGTAAACTTCGTTGAGAATAGTCTTTATTTTAGAAATTAGATAATGTTCATTAAGAATTGGTTGGGGAATGAAGGTATCCAAAAAACCTTATTCTCCTCAAGAATCCCTCATATGACAATGCTGGGGAGAAATAACTCTGCGGGGAATTCCCTATTCCCAAGTTCAAAAGTTAGAGGTAAGACTCTCGCATGGATGCTGACAAGCTGCAACTTACAGAGTGAACGAAAATACCTCGAGAGGACTTCATGGGATCTGTACCATCATTGATATGCTACCCCAGAGTAGCAGAGCATTGAGAGATCGATCCTCAACATGACTGCCCTAGATTGGTGAAACGAAAAGACCAATAACCACAGGCTGAGCCCTAATAAGACTTTGCAAAAATAAATTGCAAATTCTTCTAGAGAAGATCAGATCAAAACTGTAACATCTGCGAAGAAACGTCAAATGGATACTTGACGTTCCTGGAGAGAACATTAATGAAATAGGGTCAGTGGGAAATCAAAATTCACCCGACTTTTGTTTGATAACTTGTCAATTTTTCATTGGGGCTAACTTCCTGGGGAGAATACTGTAAAAAATAAATTGCAGTGCAGAAGAAATCTTGACCTATGTTCCAGCTCTTAACCTTATGGGGAAAAGATCCAATATTTGCTTCCACGAATAAAGAGAACATTGCTGGGAGTTGGGACCTTCTGATGTAAGTCCTCAATGAAAGCGATTTCAACTGGGGAAACATGAAAATTCTTAAACAAAAGAATTCTAACCAGACCACACTGGAGATACTACCACTGGGGAGTAACAATCCTCACCTGGGGAAAAGAAGGGTATATTTGAACTGTAAGCTTGAGGTTCCGAACTCCACTGAGGAAATATTTTAGCAATACTCTATTACTAGGGATAAAGAGCCCTTATACTACCAAGGATATGAAGATCCATGTTGGGGTAAGAAACCTTACAAAAAGAACTCTGGTCGGGAATGAGATATTCCTCGTATGAGAAACTCAACAAAATATGTTACTGTTGGAAATACGAGAATCTTCAGCTCCACTGGGGAATAAGGATGTGCTTCAATCAGAATGAAATCCTTCTATGATGCTTTATATCTAGGCTAGTGTGATCGGTGGGAATAGAACTGACTGTTTTTGGAATGCTGGTTCGCGTTCTGTGTTTGTTTTTGCAAAATGTCGCGGTAAGCAAGAGTCGCCACCGTCTTTTATTTTATCCAACAAGGAAAGGACAAAAGCACAGAAAAATTCCTTTTTGAGATGTTTCTCGGGTTCGAGAGGTAGATTATAGAAAGGGAAGATGTTAGCACCCTTTCTATCCGTGGTTATCCACGGGCTCTTAGGTACTTGCTCACGATGTTTTCAAAAGTTTGCTTTTCTTTGTGTTTATGGGTTTGAAAGGAGTGTAAGTGCGAAAAGTTTTTGTTTTGTTTTAAAAGGAGCAAGTACTTAAGAACCATCTACCTACTCAAAAAGAAATTAAACTGTGCAAATATCCTTTAGACAGTGCTATCCCACTTTTGAGGAGTAAGTAGCACCGTCGTTGGAGTTTTCGGGTCAATTCGATTAAGGGACGTATGGTCACTAAAGCAATGTTAGGATGCCTTAGCGGTAACCCTAATATCCTAGATCATTTTTCCGAGGCAATCGTTTCGAGGCAACTATGATCTTTGGACAAGAGGGCGACCTCTAAAACTTCCTATACTCAATGACCACGTTCGAAGGCAACCAAGTTAGGTGTACCCTAAGAGTGCGCATGTGCGAGTGTGTTGTTTTCAGTTTATTTTATCTTTGTACATGTCATGGGTTATCTATGTTGATTTTAAGTTCATACATTGGATCTTGTCATGCATTCCCTATTATCAAACATCTAACAGTTTATAGTTGTGGAAATTAAATTTGCAGAAATTGAATCTAAACTATTACAAGGCGTCGGGTATTTACATCGCCAAAAACAACCCTTGAAATTAAAATGCGGAAAGTAAATAAAGCGATAAAATAATCAAAGTTCTAATTAAACTATTACATTCCGGGAAACAGATACAATAATATGATAAAATGGATCGCGTGCGGGAAATTAAATCGGATGCGAGTTTTTTGGGGTTTTTGAATATTAAAGGAAATAAAATAAAATTAGTTAAAAGTTAGTAAAACCTAATATTCTACATTGATTTTAATTTATTGCAAAAATATTAAAATTATACCTAATTAAAAACTAAATTAATTGATTAATATTTATTTACAAAAATAAAGTGCTGAATTTAATTTTAATAAATAAAATATATTTTGGTTTTTTTGTTATTTTAGGAAAGAAATAAAATAATTAAGTTAGTAATAAAACCTATTTATTCTAATTAATTTTAAATTATTTATAAGATAAATGAAAGTTATCTAAAATTAACCTAATTAAATTAATTAATATTTATTGATAAAATTCTAAGTTTATTTGGACATAAAAATATTTTTGTGATTTTTTTGATAAAAAAAAAATTAATTAATTGTTAGTAAAAATAGAATAGAAAAAGGAAATAAAGGGTGAGAAATGGACCTGATTTGGCTTTTGGCCATTTGTGTTTTGGCTTTTGTCTATTTGTGTTCTGGCATCAACGTTCCTTAACCTTTCTCAGGATGTCTGCCTCGCCATGTATTGGTGTCATGTGTAAGCTGTTCTGTTTTGGCCATTTGTGTTTTGGCATCAACGTTCCTTAATGAACCTGCATGGGATCCTGTCTAAAATCTGCAGTGTTGAATCTCATGAACACATTAAATAAATTACTATATACCATAAAATACAAATAAAGCCAATATATGAAGAAATTTAATGTTTAGGCCAATATGGCATGTATGAATGATTATACCCTTTTGATCATGAAGATCAAATCAACCTTACCCTTACTGGAAAAGTAGTGACATGAATGCTTTTATGCCCTTTTGATCATGGAGATCAAATCAGCCTTACCCTTACTGGAGAAGTAGTGAGATGTTGGTTTGTAACCGAGATGGCTTGTTTGTAATGAGATGTTGGTTTGTAACCGAGATGACTTGTTTATAGTGAAAGAGAGATTTGTAATAAGGATTTCAAGGTTTTAGGGTTCTTGAAAGAATTTGATATTCTGACAGCGTTGTGGCAAGGGTTTTCCTTTTTTCTTTGTCCCTGTTTGTGTGAAAAGAATGAGATTATATAATGGAAATTAGAGCAAAGAAAATGGGCTTTGAATGTGCAATTGGGCCTCCAATGTTCACTTGAGTTTGTCACTTTCCAGGATAAATCGTAGGGACTTAAGTGCAATTTTTGAAGTTGAAATGTGAAAACAAAATATAGCCGACATCGAGAACTAGCTCCTGTCCGAAAATCGGCTCAATCGGATAAACGGTGAATTATTTATGAATTTTTGAAGTTTCAGCTCAGACAAACTTATTTTGGGCTCCAGTGTCGACTCTGACACGTTCTTCAATAAAAAACTGGTATTGATCGGAGCATAATTCGGTCTCGACTTTTGAACAAAAGTTGTAGATCTGAGTCAGTGACCTTGTGTAAAAATATGAGCCCAATCCGATAAAAATTGACCGAGTTATGAATTTTCGAAATTTCGGCCCAGATGAAATAATATTCAGCATTCAGGATTTTCGGTGTGTCACGCACTCTGAGCAAAAAAACGAAGGCCTTTTGAATACCTTTTGAACTTAATACCTTCTGTGAAAATGTAGCCAACTCAATTTTTGAAATTTTGGCGCCGGAACCAGCTCGATATGATGAAAATCGACCAAGTTATGATTTTCTGAACATGACGCAAATAAACTTCTGTCACAAATTTCCTGTACGGAAATACTTGATAAATCCGCATTTTTGAAGACCTTCTGATCGAAATTGGCTTCTAGCCGTGAGATATGAAAACATAGATGACATCAAGACGGAATTTTGGCCACCGGAACGTGTTCAAAACGAGCCACGATCTTCAAGTTATGAATTTTTTAGCGCGTAAAAACTGCACTTTCAGCACACTTTTTTCACCATATTTCTTCGAGAAAACTCACACAGTCGGATACCTTCTTTAAAGAATTGACTCTTGAGCCGAACCTGAATTTGAGCACATGTTAGGACATTAAGGAGAACTTGAAGTCATTTGGATGTAAGGACCTTGATACAACACAAAACCCTAATTTTGAATTGATTGCCTTAGGAGATGATTTGACTGTCCAACTCTTGAGCCATCTTGAACAACTTGGAGATGATTCTTGACATGTCTTGAGAAATATGGGAGGACAAACTTTGGGGTACAACAACTAGCAACCATAATAGAGTACTCTTTTGGAGAAGCAACACTTATCAACATCCAGGATTGAGATCTGCTGGGAAAAGAGAGAATCTATGAATAAGTACTTTCGATAATACGATCCCATTGGAGAAATGAGGATTCCTAGATAGGAGATTTCTTGATAAGGAAACTTCACAGGGGAGATGAGGATTTTTGAATAGGAGATTTCTGAAGGCATCTCCGCTAGGGAGAGGAGAAATTTTGCATAAGAGATCTCAGTCAATGGTCTTTATTGGGGAGATGAAATAAACCTCAACACAAATTAGTTGGGGGATTGAAAATTCCCGAGAGAGAGATATCCAATAAGGCATCTCCATTGGGGAATGAGAAATCTTGGACAAGAGATCCTCATAAACAGCCTCCTCTGAGGAAGTGAGTTGATGCTTACATGACTTCGGAACAAACTTAAAAATTCTTTACTTAGATAATAAAATATTCTCAGCAAAAAGAAAAACCATGCTTCTGCTATGGAGATTAGAGAATTCTTAAACAAGAAATATTTATGAAGTGACTTCACTGGGAAACAGGAGAAATTCCCAAAGGAACTCTCAACTTCAGCTGGAGATGAGAACACTCCACTTCAGGGGATAGACATTCTTTTACTAGGTGACGCTGGGGAGACAAAACTTCAAGCGCTTGGAGAATAAGATTCTCTTAATCCGAAATTCCAAATAGTCAATCTTTAAATTTCTATGCTTTGGGAAATTCACTAAGGAGAAATAGAAACATCAGATCTCTGTAGAAACCCACAACTAATCTCAAATGGATTTATTCTTCATGAGATGACTTTATCGAGGAATAAGAAGATATTCAACCAAATCTTCAGTCAGGGTAAAGATGCTCTGCTCCAAGGAATAAATATTCTTTTACGAACACAAACATGTTAGGTTTACCGGGAAAGGGAAAATCCATATCAAAAGATCACAAGTTTCAGTCAAAAGACTTTCTGCTAGGTGATACCGGGAGACAAAGCTTTATACATCCAGAGAACGAGACTCTTTTAATCCAGAATTCCAATTGGTTAATCTTAAAATTTCTCATTTGGGAAGACTTACTTGGGAGAAGTAGAAACTTTAGTGTTGCTTCGGAGGAAATGATCTAGGTTAGGGATACCTTAATCATCTTGAGGGATGTTACTTTGGTAATGGTGAATTACACAGATAAGCAAAGAAAATGATAACTTCTGTGAAACAGGCCACTGAACATGCCCCAGATAGTGTGATAACTTTGCTGGAAAGGGTCCTTGTAGAGACATGGCACCTTGACTTGAGATAATTTTCCCCAGATTATTCGAGCTCTGGACAATTCTATGACACAATAGGTCCATGGAGAGATTCGTTGAATCCTAACGTAACTGCTTCAGGTTGACTAACCTTTTAAGATATTCTCCTTGATAGGACCTCCCGAGATTTGTGCTAAGAATGGCACTCCTGACTTCCGTCAGAGATAAAGATCTCAACTTCTGATGAAGGAATAACGATTCATAGACTTTAAATTCTGATGAGCTGAGGATAAGCATCCTGACTTCTTGTCATACTCTTCACCTTCATAAATTGTTTAGCCTACGAATGGACTTAAACTAATCAACTATTAAATGAGAGAAATGCCCCTGCATAATACCTTTCCCCAGTCTGTAGGACCTTTGAAGAAAATTGCCTCGAGAGGTTTTCATGAGATATGTACCACTCAAATAAATTGCCCCAGTGTTTCAAACATTGAAACACGACTTCCGGCTAATCAACACTAGAAGTGGCTTCAATAAATCTTGGGTAATGGACCCTGATCACTTGGCACTTTGAGAGATTTGTCGAATCTCAACATAACTGCCCCAAATTGGTGAAACTTTGAGAGTCAATGGATCTTGACTTGATTGCCCCAGATTAGCAGAATCTTGACAAAACATTTCCTTACCTCATGCTTACAGAGGAATGAGAAGTTCACGAAGTTTGGAAGATAACACCTCATCAGGATAATTGACTTACGTCTTTAAAAAAAGCTAGTACACAATCATACTTCTCAACTCAAACTGCTTCACGCGTAAGCAGATGCTTGAAGAAAATTTTCCTTCGGGACCAACTGGAAATGATACACCATTTCTCAAACAGAGATTTGGGGGCAGACAAAACTTCCACACAATCATCAAACAAATAGTTCTTGATTAACCTCTCAAACTAGTCTTCTTCAATTCAAAGGAGTAGCTAGAAAGCATGCCCCAAATTAAGATCATTCTTTCCAACAGATTCTTGAAGCAATTCGTCCCTAAGGATAATCAAACTCTTCATCTGATGTTTATTATGCAAGCTCGCTTGATGTTTAAGAACTTTTTCATATGCAAAGAATGTTTTATCCTATGAATGATAAATCTAATGCAAATCATATACTTGTCTCGAAGTTAGAAAACTTTTATTGAAAAGATGCGGAAACATCGAAAAATTTTATGTACAAAGAAAATAAAAGAGGGAGTGATACCAACTCAAAAAGTTTTTTAGCAAATCTCCTAGGAGTCAGGTTACCGTGCTGGTAACAGTTTTTCTTTCGAATTAACCCATGCTTCAATTAGGACTTTTAAGGGTTGTAACGTGGCTTGGTTCATGGTTTTTAGAAAAAAAAAGGATTTAAGGCTCAAAATATTGGTGCCCACCCATTCTCCACGATGTTCTCCAATCCTACATTCAGTTAACTCGATACGAGCACTCATCTCTCAAAAGAGCTTATGATGGTTGAGGAACCACAGTGATTTATTGGACACGACAGTCACTTAACCTTTGTTTTTTGGGCGTTCGATCACACGACTTTTCTTTTGACGAGTATTTTTATTGGATAATACTTTTCTTCCTTTCGGTATTTTCAATTTTTTTTTTGCTTTCCCTAGCTTTTGCCTGGACAAATTCTTTTGAATTTAAATTTGGAAGTCCAGTGGGATGCCCTAACTTTTGCCTAAGCGACTTGTTTTCAAGTTTCGACTTAGCGGGGCTTTTTGTTTCTTTATTACTCATACTTTCCCTTTTGAACAAGTCCGGTGACCCTAAGTCTTTAAAATTTTTGAAGGAAAGTGACTACCTCATTCCTTGGTCGGCGAGGGATAAACATTGTTGTATCGATTCGATCTCGACCTCAGGATTTTATGAGGAAATAACCATTGTGGTTTTTGATATTTTCTCGACCTTATAATGAGAGGGATAAGGTTTCATAATCCTCATATGTGACACTCCTTCTGAAATTTGAATGCTCAATCAGATTAACTGAACATCTACCCTGCCACGGGTTAAAAATAAGGGTTTTTTTTAACAGAAAAGAAACTCCTACTTCAAAGGCTCAGAGGGGTTAACGAGGGTATATCTCCCTTATATCTCTGGTGTTTGGGAATTGAAACAAGGCCTGTACATTGTTATCAAGGTTTTTACTCCAAAGCATACAATTTGAGATTCTAGGTAAATTTTTGTCATCCTCCCTCCAGAGTTATTGCTTTTTAACAAGAGTTGAATATCAAAAACATAGTAAAACAAATAAGAATATAACAAATGGATTAGTTCAAAACAAACATATTCAATGCATTATGATTAACATTCAAAAAGATGAACAAGTTTTCATACAAGAAAGTACTGAGCAAAACAATTAATATTGCAAATGAAAATGCAAATGAAATTTGAAATTTCCATGTTGAGGAGACAAGACTCGGTATGGACTGATTGCTTCAAATGAATTTTAGCAACCTCGAGGCTCACTTGGATACGAGATTCCCCGTCTGATATGGACACAACAGTCTCTGAATTGATCCAAGCTTGGACTTTTATCTCTAGATGACAAACCATCTTCAAATGAATAGACGCGTGCCCCAGAATGATGTTCACAGAAGATTCTCTCAAAAGAGAGGTTGGATGTTGTACCAAGCTAAAAGATCGAAATTGTCCGTCACCTTAGAAATTGGACTTTGAGAAAGACGCCAGGCATGAGCTGTACTTTAGTTAAACCTCTTGCAATTATCAACATCACATCCAAGTGCCCCAGAATGGGAGACACATATATCATTTGCATCAAGAGAGATTAATCAATTGAATAGTCTCCAAAGTACGAGCTTAATCAACTGAATTCCCAACAGACAAGGAAGTTCAAGGATGTAAGGCATTGAGATGGTATCAACATACTTCTTAGTCTTCTTCTATCTTTTCTAAAAGCTTTTCCCCGTGGATTCACTTGGGGTGCAAACACTGACCGCTAAAGAGAAGATCAGGTGGCCCAAAGTTGTGGAGCGTGCCCCTGATTGAATAATCGGTACCTCGGCGTTGTAACCACATATGGCGTTGACAAAAGGATTTGGAAGGAGATTTGTAGACGATACTGAAGTATGGAGCCTAACCCACTGAAGTTCAAACAAGTGTGGAAACAAATGAGAATAAAGTACTGAGATGAGTTCAAAACCATTCTCCAGGCTTCTTCCATTCTTGCTGATAAAACAAACCTCTTGAATTCAAATGGTAAATGGGAACCATCCGCTGATAAGACGATCCACACACTCAAGATAGTGGATGAAATCCACAAGGCACTCCATGGTTTGAAAGAAATCCCAAAAGATAAGGAGAAGAGAATAACTCATGTTGCAACAGTCAGTGTAGGATTGTTGACACTATCATCAAGACTTCCATGAACCAGCTCCATTGATTCTTCAACTTATTATATTCCTTTTCAAAGAGTTCTCAATCACGGGCCAAGGCTTGCCTGTATATCACAAACAAATCCATCTGAATCTTTGACTCGGTTAATCCCCCGCAAAGTTGTTTCAAAACTGATTTCTAAATCATGTAGTGGTGAAAAGTCAATTCTGCAATTCTGAAGAGAATACCAGGTCTTAAATAAGAATCTTCGTCCCTGAGCACCTGTTATGAATGCATGGATATGTATGAGGTGCGTGAGTGGATGCAGTGTGTTGTACCCCAAAATTTTCCCTCTTTTTTATCAAGACATTTCTCACAAAGATTTTCAAAAGCTCAAGTTTGCACAAGTATTGACTAGGTCAAGCCACCTCCTCAGCAGTAATACCTCAGAATTAGGGTTTGAGTTTGCACAAGTACAATTGTATTTTTAATGCCCCATATAGTTTCCATGGATCATTATGGGCTTTAAAGCATCAAGTCGAAGAGGAAACTATCGAAAGGGGAAAGAAGATAAAAAGGTGTGCAAATGCAGATAACTATATCAAATTCAAAATCTAGTTCAGGCTGTTCGAACCATATGACTGATCGAAAGGGTTTGTTGGCAGATTTTTGACAAGTCGAAGAAGAGCAAGCTTGCTTCGATCCCCAAGATTCGATTGGGTAATGGCTTCTTTGAGAAACCTGCTTCGATCCACCTCTAAATCCTTCGACACACATAGTTTCGACACTATGGATTACAAGTCTATCTTCATGCTTGCTTCGATCCCCAAGCTTTTACTGGGCAATGGCTTCCTTCGAGCAACCTGCTTCGATCCACCTCTAAACCCTTCGACACACATATTTTCGACACCACGGATTACAAGTCTATCTTCATGCTTGCTTCGATCCACGCGCTTCGATTGTCAATGGCTTCCTTCGAGCAACCTGCTTCGATCCACCTCTAAACCCTTCGACACACATAGTTTCTACACTATGAATTACAATTTTAGGTTTGGGCATTTGAACTTTCGACCACTTAATCAACTGATTGCTCAAGATATGGTTACTGGTAGGAAAGAAATCCAAAAATTATTTCTTTTTAATTATGCCAATTTGATCATATTGCATACTCAAAGTGGTACATTCAGATGAATGTTGGTCCATTCGAAGAACATACAATTGATGGAAACAAATATTGTTTTGTATGTTGGTGATTTTGGTCGAAGGTTCAGATGAATGTGGTCCATTCGAAGAACATACAATTGGTGGAAACCGATATTGTTTTGTATGTTGATGAGTTTGGTCGAAGGTTATGGATCTATGTGATCAAAACAAAAGGACAAAGTAAGTGTTACATTAAGATGAATGTGGTCCATTCAAAGAACTTACAATTGGTGGAAACAAATATTGTTTTGTCTATTGATGAGTTTGGTCGAAGGTTATGGATCTATGTGATCAAAATGAAAGGATGAAGTATTAAACATCTTTTAGAGATTCAAGATGCTTGCTGAATAAAGTCCTATATGCTACCAAGCCCAAGCTTGCTGTACTGTCCACATAACAACCTAAAACCATGTAAAAAACAGTCTGATGTACTGCTATGAAACAGCCCTACACCAAGCTGCCACAACACTCCAAAACTGCTGCAAAACAGTCCTGCAATGCTGCTCCTAATCTAGTCCAAGCCTGAATTATATCATCCCCATATTTGCACAGAATTAGCACATAAGAGCTGTATCAAAAAAAGAGATGGAAGAACATACCCAAACAATTCAAATTTTATTTGTTTTTCCCCCAAAACCCCAACAAGACTCTTCTATAAATAAGCTGTTTCACAACACACAAAGGGGGCTTTTGGCAAGGAAAAAGGAGGGAAAAAAAAGAGAGAGGAGATAACACAAATGCTGAAGCCTTAAAACACTCTTAAACCCAGAATAAAAAAACACAACACCTCTGTTCATTTCTTTCGAACCCAAGAACAGTCAAGGCAGCAACACAAGTTCGAAATACAGCTTCCAGCTTCAAGGTAAGTCTTCTTGACCTTAAACCCTTCGTTTCAAGCATCATTGATGATTCATCTTCGAAGATAACATGTAATAATCATTGCCTTCGAAGTTACCCTTTTGTTTGTTTTCCTTTCTTGTCAATTATATGTTAAGAACTAACCTCTACAAACCATAAAACAATGTTGGAGTGAGAAATTACAGCATGGTTCGACACAAAACCTTAGGCTTCGACACATATTGCTTTACAAGCCCAAACATAAGGGAAAAATGGTGTGTGATTCGACACATAAAATTATGCTTTGATTTGGAATTACAGGGTCAAAAGAAGGACATGTTTCGATGCATATTAGCATGCTTCGACACATGCTTCGACACATGATGTCGAAAGATTTGTTTTTTTTTCTCTCTTTTTTTGCGCTGTTTTTTTTACATATTTCATATATTTGCTTCATAGCTATTCAATATGGTTTGTAATAGATAATTAGGTTTAATTTCTTACAATCCCCATTTATACATTTGGATCCCCCATCCCCTAAATGATGTAATAGCGTAGAACATTTATTTTCGGAAATTTTATCGCTTTCATAAATGTTAGTAATTAGGGTGTGTATGGCAAGATAAAAAAATCAACCTTAGAAAACCCTAATCTCAAAGATAAAAATGCATGCAATCAAATAAACTTTCTCACTTACACCTCTAAGGTTAACTCCACTAATTTCCTTGAGAAAAATAGTCATGTTGTGCATGTGATCCATCTTAGAAAAAATAATAAAAATACAAGATCATAGTCCCTCGATGATGATACAAGTGTTGCCTTACAAATGATCTTAGTCCTTTAAGAGAAATGCTAAGATATCTCACAATATTGCCATTCATGACTATACGATGACCCGCGCCTGTCCCTTCACATCCAACGATAGGACTTCTTACCAAATTAATGGTAAGATAGAAACATCTAAAGGAGGACGAAAAGAACATAGACCTTTTGAGTAGGCAGGACACTCGTAGTTGCTTGCTCGCAAACTAAAACTATTTCCACACTTACACTTTCTAAACATCTTTCAAAAACAAACATCTCTTTGAACTATTTTCAAAACCAACACTTTGTATACATTCTTATATAGATGGGAATCATTAAAAAATTTGTCGAAACAAAGGAGTTTTCAAAATATTTTCAAACTTACACCCATCACAAAACACATTTTCAAACAAAGAAATTTCAAAAGTGATCTAGCAAGCAGCTAAGATCCCATAGATAACTATGGATGAAAAGGGTGTTAACACCTTCCCTTTTCATAACCTACCCCCCGAAATCAAGAAAACATCTCAAAGGTCGTTCCTGTTCTTTTCACCCTTTCCTTTTTTGGATAAAAGAAAAGTCGGTGGCGACTCTTGTTATCCGCAACAATTGCGATAAAACGCAAAACACCTAAGTCATTTCTCCCACCGTATCACAGAACTGGCGACTCTGCTAGGGAGATTACTTAAAAGTGGGGTTACCTTAGAGCTAGATCACATTTATTTTCATTCATTGTTTGATTAGTTTGCTTTACATTTGTAGGTCCTTGTTTGGGTTTGTATTGATCCTCCACCCGGTTCAGGGAACATTATTAGGTAAGTAGCAATAAATCATTGGGACTGTGCGGGGTATACCAACATGGTTGAAGCGATGGCTATGTTAGTGTGACACGTTTGTTGGTACCGGTAGCCCTTGAGTCCAGTCAAGGAGAATACAGGGCCGCTGTGTGGTGTCATGAAGCACTAACTGATCTTAGAACCTTTAATTGAACATCTTGTCCATTAGGAAGTAGTGAGATAACCGGCTTTGGTGCAGTCCAAATTTGGTTAATACTCGATGCTACACTCATTGAGATCGGACTTTCGGGATATTTCGGTCGCTAATAAAGAGGCTTACGCTGAAACAATACCGGATGAAGAAAGATCAGTGATATTAAGATCCCCTAGAACCCGGTTACTTTCTAGGACAGGTTGAACCAACTAAACTTCAAAAGGGTACTTACCTATGAACTCCATGCAAGCCTAAACCTAAGGAATTTCCTGCTTTGTGTGTATATGATTATTTGTACATAACAACTTGTTTGCTTTGTATGTATATTTGTACATAATATCATGACATCATACCATATCATTTCCACTAATCATTTCAAGGATCTCAAAGTGCCTGTGATGCAGGGTCATGATGAACCAAACGTCTATCAAGGGGCAAGAGGATTTATTCTCCTCTAATTAAATGTTGTCAGAGACCAAAGCACGATAACTTGAGTCAAAGGATATGTCCCACTTGACATGGTGAGCTTGATTCTTATGGAAGGGCATCCAACAATACGAAGTTCGCCAGTCAAACCCGTGATCGAAGTTCAACTTCTAACATCTTCTTGTGTTTACCCCGCGAGATCCTTTAAAACATTGCATTTTTACGTATTATGCATGTCATTACATAACAGGTATTCTCAAGACAGGTTACTCATTTTTCTCGTTGTTTATTTCAGTAAGAAAATGGCTCTAAAACAAATAGTTAAAGATCTCCAAGCTCAGAATGCCCAGTTCCAACAAGTGCTCCTGAACTTAGCCAAGGGGCAGGGAGATCTGAAAGAACTTTTCACCAAAGGGAGCAAGAAGAAGACTAAGAGGAAGGATGTCATCCTTAACATGGGAAGAAGGTTCAAGGGGCCTGCCCAACTAGCTCAAAAAGAATATACTTCTTCTGGCGAAGAAGACAATCAAGAAGAGGAAGCTAGAAGCACTAGAGCTAGGGATAACCAAGTTACTAAGGACGAAGACTATTCTGAGGAGCAGTACCCGTCGGCCGACGACAAATACAAACAAATTAAAGACATACTAAAAGTTATGGAGATCCAAGTTGTGATTGGCTTGGACTTTGGAGACATGGGTTTGATTCCTGGGGTGGTCATTCCCCAAAAATTCAAGATCCCTGCTTTTGCCAACTATGATGGGGTCTCCTATCTGAAGCCTCGTCTAAAATCCTATGTCCGTGAGATTCCGATGCACACCGTTGATAGGAAACTATGGGTGCACTTTTTCTAAGAGAGTCTATCTGCGACGCAGTTGGAGTGGTTTTTCCAATTGGAAGGGGCCAATATCCATACCAGGGAGGATCTAGTTGTTGCTTTCTACAAGCAGTACCAATACAATGCTGATCTTGCACCAACTCGTGTGCACTTGCAGAATATGACCATGGATTCAAATGAAGGCTTTAAAGAGTATGCCCAAAAATGGAGAGACCTGGCTGGCAGGGTGCAACCACCCTTAACTGACAGGGAACTGGTTGATATCTTTATGGGAACTTTTACAGGACCTTTTTTCAATCACCTAATCGGAAGCTCCTCGGTCGGGTTTACCGAGCTGATTCTAACTGGGGAACAAGTTGAAAATGGAATCATAAGCGGAAAGATCCAATGGGCTACATCCTCTGATACTCAAAAGAAGCCGTACAATGGGAATAAAGAGTCCAATGTTGTGTACGTCCAAAAGGGTTGTAACAAGAGTAACCACAACCAATATGTGGGATTAGTCCTGATCTATAGTCCCGCATCAGTGCGACAACAACAAATGGGAAATCAGCAAAGGCAAGACGAGCCCAAGAGACAGTTTACCAAAATCAACATGCCACTGTCTCAAGAATTGCAACACATGTTGGGGATGAATCTGATTACGTTGATAGGATCTCATCCAAACCCCAAAACTTCTTCTCCTAACTACAATCCCGATGCAATATGTGCCTATCATTCCAGCAGTCATGGGCATGATACTAACGATTGTTGGGCGCTAAACTACAAGATTCAAAATATGATGATGCCAAGGAGATTTAATTCGGAAATCCTGAGACTCCCAATGTGATCACTGCTCCCATGCCAAATCATTGAGCGTCCATTTCATTTTGAATTTTCAATTGTAATTTCTTTGTTTGTTTAAACACTTATCTTTATGTCAGACTTTGGTTACTTTCATTAATGCATTGCATATGTTTGTCTTGAATTAATCCATTCGTTTTCACTATATTTAAATTGTGCTTGTATTACCTTTTTTTCGTGATATTCAACTCTCGTTAAAAGTTGCAAGCCTTTAGAGGGAGGATAACGAAAATAATACCATAATCTCATACAATATGCTTTTGGACAAACCTTGCTAACGATGTACATGCGTTCTTTCAATTCCTAAACACTGGAGTTATAAGGAAGATGATTGTAACGCCCGTAATTTAATTAATTATTTAGTTAAATTATTTTTGGAATATTTGTGAAGATGTGTTGTGATTAATTGGATTTAATTATTTTATTAAGTGGAGAAATAATATTAGAAGAATGATATTATTTGATGTGGGCTTGTTTTAAAGGAATAGAAGTAGTAATGAGGGGATGTATTAGTTTTAAGCCCAATAAGGAGTAATGAGAATAATAGGTTATTTTATTATTGTTATAAAGAATAGAAAGAAGAAGCAGTAGAAGAATAAGGGTTTGAGAGGAAGAACGTGAAAGTTGTTGGAAAGAGGAAGAACGGAAGAACGAGAATCAATTGGAGAAAGTTGTAGAGCGACCTTCAATCCAAGGTAAGGGTGGGGTTCTGACTCTATAATTGGGTTCATGATAATTGGTATGTGGGGTTAGATGTGAAAGTGTTATTTTGTTCATGATTGAATTATATGATGTTGTATGATGAGAATTGATGATTAGAAGATGAACGATGATGTTCCTGTGTTGTTTATTTGATGTAGAATTATAGGATAACTGTAAGTGATGATTATCTATGATTAGATTAGGATTTTAGGGCTTAAAGTATGGAACCCGTAGTGAAAACACAGAGAAAAACGTAGAAATTTCCCATGACAGAGCAGTATGCATCGACCCCAAATGGTATGTATCGATACAAGTAGGTCTTTAGACTCAGGATGAGTTGACACGAATGAGTCTTGCGATACATGGGGACTTTTAGACCCAGGATGAGTCGATACGTAGGAGCATGTGTCGATACATGTTGTGTGGTAGACTCAGTATGAGTCGATACAAGAGAGGATGCGTCGACTAATGTTTCGAGTTCAGTTCAGTACGCGTCGATCCAAGACGTTATGCATCAATCCATGTTATCTGGTTTTTGGCAGAATCAGTTTGAGAAGGCTGTAACTTGAGTTTTCAGACTCCGTTTGAGGTGTCGTTCAAAGTGTTGAATAGCTAACACGATGAGCTTTCTTCTTGAGGATTAAAATGAAGAGTAGGAAGGATAATCCTAGAAATCCCAATTAGGACTAGAGTTAATTACCGCGTTAATCGTTATGTTGGTTTTTATGCAGAATGATAAGGATGAAATGTTTATAGGCTGCTGTTTGATTTGTAAATTAGGATTAATGATAATAATGATGTAAGATTACAGAATAGCAGTATGTAGAGGTTTGGTGATTTATAAGTAAGCCTTAGTTGATTAACTAATTATAGGCAATGTCTTGTTTTAGGCCTATGGCCAACGTTGTGAAATTGATGAGTTACTGTCGTATTACTGTACAACTGAGTTGTTGATGAGATGATATTAATGACATTGTGTTTGGTAATTTATGATGATAAATGATGGTGATAAACGATGTTGATGAAGAGATGTTGAGATGCTTTTAAGATGTAGGCTTTTGGCCAACGATGGCGTTGTATTGAGATGTTCTCAATTATGGTGTTGTTATTACATTCATGATTGTGTCGCATACATTGCATTTTGGGATGGAGCTTATGCTCATTGAGATGGCCTGTATTGGCAAATATTGAGATGAAGGCTTATGCCTTGTTGATGCCTCTTTTAATTGGCAATTTTTGAGATGGGAGTTCTGCTCCAATGGTACCACATGCATTTGCATAGTATTGAGTCGCATTATATGATTGCATAAAGAAGTGTGTATTAATGTTATAAATGTGTATTATTGTTGAGATTATTGTTGATTATAAGATGAGAAGTGGTGATGTTATGTGATCTAATTTAATATATTAATTATCATACGCTTTATTATATTGTTAGATATCTCACCCCTTCTGTTTGAATGTTACCCTAACCTTGGTAACGTGCAGGTAATCGAGAGTGAAGGCCGTATACCTTCGGTAGTTCGAGTCGTTGTCATTGATCTGATATGTAACACTCGGGGGATAAAAGCATGTTGCTTTTGATTGTTGATTATTCAGTTGTTGAAGTTTAAGTTGATTATTATTAAATTATGTTTTTTTGAAGTTGCTGTAACGATGATAAAGATGTTATTAAGAATTCCGCTGCGTAGATGTTAAATTGTTGAATTATTTAATTAAATTATTACGCTGATGGTTCATCCGAAGTTTTAAAGTGTTATATATCCACGATGAATGCAATGAGTTTTCAATGATGAATTTGTGACATCCCGATCGTTTGCGTGAATGATTTTATAACTCTAATTTATTTATATAATTGTCGGGGTAGAATTGGGGTGTTACAAAGTTGGTATCAGAGAAAAAGGTTGGTCCGACCTTGTCGTTGAATCGTAGTTGTATAACAATCGAGTATTGTTAATTTGAGTTCTAACCGTTGTTTGTGTTGTAGTGAGAAGTTGACATGGCTTGAAGGATTGATGCTGCACTTGTTGCTGCTTTAGAAGCAATGGATCATGCGATGGAGAATCAACTGAATACTAACGGGAATGCTGGATCTCGTAGCTTGGCGACTTTCCAAAGAGAGAATCCATCTACGTTTAAGGGAAAGTATGATCCTGGCGGAGCATTGGAGTGGTCGAAAGAGATTGATAGAATCTTCTGTGTGATGGACTGCACTCCAGCGCAGAAGGTTCGTTATGGTACTCATATGCTAGCAGTTGAAGCTGATGACTGGTGGTTAGAGACTCGTCAAAGATTGGAAGTTGCAAGTGAGAATGTCACTTGGGCTGTGTTTCGTAGGGAGTTTTTGAAGAAGTACTTTCCTGAAGATGTCTGTGGTAAGAAGGAGATTGAGTTTCTTGAGCTGAAGCAAGGGAATATGTCAGTTGTTGAGTATGATGCCGAGTTTGCTGACTTGGCTAAGTTTTATCCATACTACGCTGAGGCAGATGCTGAGTTTTCAAAGTGTATCAAGTTTGAGAATGGTTTGCGCCCGAAGATTAAGAAGGCAGTTGGATACCAGAAGATCCGTGTCTTTGCTGATTTGATTGACAGTTGTAGGATTTATGAGGAGGATAATAATGCTCATTACAAGATTATCAGTGAGAAGAGGGGTAAGCACCAACAGAATCATGGTAAGTCTTATGATGCCCCAGCTGGTAAAGGTAAACATAAAGTTTCTCAGGGTCAGAGGACTAGTGGGGGAGATGCTCATGCTGGTCTGGTTTGTTTTAAGTGTGGAAAACCTGGGCATAAGAGTAATGTGTGTACTACTGAAGTAAAGAGGTGTTTCCGTTGTGGTAAGAACAGACATGTTGTATCTGAATGTGAACATAAGGATGTGATTTATTTCAATTGTAGAGAATAAGGGCACATTGGTAGTCAGTGTCAGAAACCAAAGAGGGTGTATACAAGTGGTAAAGTGTTTGCTTTGGTTGAGGATCAGATAGCTGTTGAGGGCAGACTTATCAGAGGTACATGTTTCATTAATAATACTCCTTTAATTACTATTATTGATACCGGTGCTACGCATTGTTTTATTGTTGCTGATTGTGTTGAAAGATTGGGTCTTGTGTTGTCTTCTTTGAATGGAGAAATGGTCGTCGATACTCCAGCCAAGGATTCAGTGACTACTTCTTTTGTGTGTGTTAAGTGTCCCTTGTCGATCTTCGACAGAGACTTTGCTGTTGATTTGGTTTATTTATCGTTAAGAGGTTTGGATGTGATTTTGGGTATGAACTGGTTAGAGCAAAATTATGTTCATACTAACTGTTATGACAAGTCCGTGAGGTTTTCTACTCCTGAAGAAGAGGAAGATAGTCTGTTATCTGCTAAGCTGTTGAGGAAGTTGGTGCAAGAGGAAGCACAAATGTTCTCGTTGATGGCGTCACTATCTGTAGAGACTCAAGCCACAATTGAGGAATTGCAGGTGGTGTGTGAATTTCCTGAAGTTTTCCCTGATGAAATTCCTGATGTACCGCCAGAGAGGGAGGTTGAAATTGCTATTGATCTTGTACCTGGTACCATACCTGTGTCTATGGCACCATACAGGATGTCTACATATGAGCTGTTAGAGTTAAAGAAAAAGTTGGAAGAGTTACTTGAAAATAAGTTTGTAAGGCCAAGTGTATCACTGTGGGGTGCTCCAGTGCTGTTAGTAAATAAGAAAGATGGAAGTATGAGGCTTTGTGTTGATTATAGACAGTTGAATAAAGTGATGATTAAGAACAAGTATTCGCTTCCAAGAATAGATGACTTGATGGATCAATTGGTGGATGCTCGTGTGTTTAATAAGATTGATTTGAGGTCGGGTTACCATCAGATTAAAGTGAAAGATGAAGATATCCAGAAGACAACTTTCAGAACGCGTTATGGACATTATGAGTATTCGGTGATGCCTTTCGGTGTTACTAATGCGCCGGGAGTATTCATGGAATATATGAATCGTATCTTTCATACTTATTTGGATCGGCTCGTAGTGGTGTTCATTGATGATATTTTGATTTACTCTAAGTCAGATGAAGAGCACGCAGAACACTTAAGAGTGGTATTGCAAGTTTTGAAAGAGAAGAAGTTGTATACAAAGTTGTCCAAGTGTGAATTTTGTTTGAAGGAATTTATTTTTCTTGGTCATGTGATTACAGGTAGTGGCATTGTTGTAGATCCATCGAAGGTTGATGTTGTGCTACAATGGGAGACTCTGAAGTCAGCTATTGAGATTAGGAGCTTTTTGGGATTAGATGGTTACTATAGAAGGTTTATCGAAGGTTTTTCTAAGTTGGAACTTCCGTTGACTAAGTTGACTTGTAAAGGTAGAGCTTTTGTGTGGGATGTCCAGTGCGAAGAAAGTTTTACATAATTGAAGAAGAGGTTGACGTCGGCTCCGATTTTGACGTTGCCTAATCCAGGAGAGCCTTTTGTGGTGTATTGTGATGCTTCTAAGATGGGTTTAGGAGGTGTGCTTATGCAGAATGGTAAGGTAGTTGCTTATGCGTCAAGTCAGTTAAGGACTCATAAGAAGAACTATCATACGCATGATTTAGAGCTTGCTGCAGTTGTTTTTGTGTTAAAGATTTGGAGGCATTATCTTTATGGTCTAGATTTGAAGTGTTTAGTGACCATAAGAACTTAAAGTATTTATTCGATCAGAAGGAGTTGAATATGAGGCAACTAAGATGGTTGGAACTGTTAAAGGATTACGATTTTGGTTTGAATTATCATCCAGGAAAAGCGAATGTGGTGGCTGATGCGTTGAGTCGAAAGACTTTACATATGTCGGCAATGATGGTTAAAGAGTTGGAATTAATTGAGCAGTTCAGAGATATGAGCTTCGTTTGCGAGGTTACGCCACGAAGTGTTACGTTGGGTATGTTGAAGATTAATAATGAATTTCTAGACAGTATCAGAGAAGCTCAGAAGTTGGATGTGAAACTGGTAGATTTGATGGTTGGGATCGATCAGTCTGAGAATAGTGAATTCAAGCTAGATGCGCAAGGTGTGTTAAGATTTCATGACCGGATTTATATTCCCAATGATGCTGAGATGAAGAAAGTGATACTGGAGGAGAGTCATAGAAGTAAGTTGAATATTCATCCAGGAGCTACAAAGATGTATCAAGATTTGAAAAGTTTGTTTTGGTGGCCCGAGATGAAGAGTGATGTGGCTCGGTTTGTGTATGCATGTTTGACTTGTCAGAAGTCGAAAGTTAAACGTCAGTAGCCAGCAGGGTTGATGCAACCATTAGAAGTTCTAGAATGGAAATGGGATAGCATTTCGATGGAATTTGTGACGGGGTTACCTAATACTTTAAGAAGACATGATTAGATTTGGGTGATTGATGCTAGGCTTACAAAGTCGGCTCATTTTATTCCTATTAACATCAGTTTTCCAGTGTCGAAGTTGGCTGAGATTTACACTAGTGTGATTGTGAAGCTGCATGGTGTTCCTTTGTTCATTGTGTCAGATAGAGATCCAAGATTTACTTCTGATTTTTGGAAGAGTTTGCAATAAGCGTTGGGTTCTAAGTTGAGGCTGAGTTCAGTGTATCATCCTCAGATAAATGGTCAGACTGAACGGACGATTCAATCGTTGGAAGACTTGTTGAGGGCATGCGTTCTTGAGTAGGGAGGCACGTGGGATACTTATCTTCCGTTGATAGAGTTCACTTATAATAACAGTTACCATTATAGTATTGGGATAGCACCTTTTGAAGCGTTGTATGGTCGAAGATGTAGAACTCGGTTATGTTGGCATGAATCTGGTAAAAGTGTAGTACTTGGACCTGAACTTGTTCGTGAGACTACGGAGAAGGTGAAGTTGATTCGAGAAAAGATGAAAGCTTCCCAAAGTAGACAAAATATTTATCATGACAAGCGAAGGAAAGATTTAGAATTTCAAGCTGGTGAGCATGTGTTTTTAAGAGTTACACCAGTGACTGGTGTTAGGCGAGCATTGGAGTCTAAGAAGCTCACTTCTCGTTTTATTGGACCATATCAGATTTCGGAGAGAGTGGGGAATGTTGCTTATAGAGTGGCTTTACCGCCTAATCTTTCGAATTTGCATGATGTGTTTCATGTGTCGCAACTCCAAAAGTATATTTCAGATCCATCTCATGTGATTCATGTGGACGATGTGCAAGTACGGAATAATCTTACAATGGAGACGATGCCCGTACAGATCGTGGATCATGAAACTAAGACTCTAAGGGGGAAAATAGATTTCTTTGGTTAAAGTGTTTTGGCTAGGGGCTTCCGGAGAAATCATGACTTAGGAGTTGGAGAGAAAGATGCGAGACTCCTACCCTGAGTTGTTTGATTGAGGTAAATTTTCGAGGACGAAAATATTCTAAGTGGGGGAGAGTTGTAACGCCCCAAATTTAATTAATTATTTAATTAAATTATTTTTGGAATATTTGTGAAGATGTGTTGTGATTAATTAGATTTAATTATTTTATTAAGTGGAGAACAAATATTAGAAGAATGATATTATTTGATGTGGGCTTGTTTTAAAGGAATAGAAGTAGTAATGAGGGAGTGTATTAGTTTTAAGCCCAATAAAGAGTAATGAGAATCATAGGTTATTTTATTATTGTTAGAAAGAATAGAAAGAAGAAGCAGTAGAGGAATAAGGGTTTGAGAGGAAGAACATGAAAGCTGTTGGAAAGAGGAAGAATGGAAGAACGGGAATCAATTGGAGAAGGTTGTAGAGAAACCTTCAATCCAAGGTAAGGATGGAGTTCTGATTCTATAATTGGGTTCATGATAATTGGTATGTGGGGTTAGATGTGAAAGTGTTATTTTGTTCATGATTGAATTATATGATGTTGTATGATGAGAATTGATGATTAGAAGATGAACGATGATGTTCCTATGCTGTTTATTTGATGTAGAATTATAGGATAACTATAAGTGATGATTATCTATGATTAGATTAGGTTTTTAGGGCTTACAGTATGGAACCCGTAGTGAAAACACATAAAATTGAAGAAATTTCCCATGACAGAGCAGTATGCGTCGACCCCAAATGGTATGTGTCGATACAAGCAGGTCTTTAGACTCAGGATGAGTCGACACAAAGGAGTCTTGCGTTGATACATGAGGACTTTTAGACTCAGGATGAGTCGATACGTAGGAGCATGTGTCGATAAATGTTGTGTGGTAGACTCAGTATGAGACGATACAAGAGAGGATGCGTCGACTTATGTTTCGAGTTCAGTTTAGTACGTGTCGATCCAAGACGTTATACGTTGATCCATGTTGTCAGTTTTTTGGCAGAATCAGTTTGAGAAGGCTGTAACTTGAGTTTTCGGACTCCGTTTGAGGTGCCGTTCAAAATGTTGAATAGCTAACACGATGAGCTTTCTTCTTGAGGATTAAAATGAAGAGTAGGAAGGATAATCCTAGCAATCCCAATTAGGACTAGAGTTAATTCCCGCGTTAATCGTTATGTTGATTTTTATGCAGAATGGTGAGGATGAAATGTTTATAGGCTGCTATTTGATTTGTAAAAGTAGGATTAATGATAATAATGATGTAAGATTACAGAATAGCAGTATGTAGAGGTTTAGTGATTTAGAAGTAAGCCTTAGTTGATTAACTAATTATAGGCAATGTCTTGTTGTAGGCTTATGGCCAAGGTTGTGAAATTTAAGAGTTACTGTCGTATTACTGTATAGTTGAGTTGTTGATGAGATGATATTAATGACATTGTGTTTGGTAATTTATGATGATAAATGATGATGATAAATGATGTCGATGAAGAGATGTTGAGATGATTTTAAGATGTAGGCTTTTGTCCAACGATGGCGTTGTATTGAGATGTTGTCAATTATGGTGTTGTTATTACATTCATGATTGTGTCGCATACATTGAATTTTGAGACGGAGCTTATGCTCATTGAGATGGCATGTATTGGCGAATATTGAGATGAAGGCTTATGCCTTGTTGATACCTCTATTAATTGGCAATTTTTGAGATGGGAGTTCTGCTCCAATGGTACCACATGCATTTGCATAGTATTGAGTCGCATTATATGATTGCATAAAGAAGTGTGTATTGATGTTATGAATGTGTATTATTGTTGAGATCATTGTTGATTATGATATGAGAAGTGGTGATGTTATGTGATCTAATTTAATATATTAATTATCATACGCTTTATTATATTGTTAGATATCTCACCCTTTTTGTTTGAATGTTACCCTTACGTTGGTAACATGCAAGTTATCGAGAGTGAATGTTGTATACCTTCGGTAGTTCGAGTCGGTGTCATTGCTCTGATATGTAACACTCGGGGGATGAACACTTGTGGCTTTTAATTGTTGATTATTCAGTTGTTGAACTTTAAGTTGATTATTATTAAATTGTGTTGTTTTGAAGTTGTTGTAACGATGATAAAGATGTTATTAAGAATTCTGTTGCGTAGATGTTAAATTGTTGAATTATTTAATTAAAGTATTATGCTGATGGTTCATCCGAAGTTTTAAAGTGTTATATATCCACGATGAATGCAATGAGTTTTTAATGATGAATTTGTGACATCCCGATTCGTTTGCGTGAATCATTTTATAACTATGATTTATTTATATAATTTCCGGGGTAGAATTGGGGTATTACAATGATCCATAGTCAACCCCTTTGAGCCAAATAAGTAGGAGTTTTATTTTTCACACAAATTGAAAATTTTAATCATAACCTGGGGCCGGGTAGTTTCTCAGTTAATTCAAAGGCGCGTTCAGTCACAAGCTATCACTTCACAACGAAAATAGCCTTCTGAATCAAAAGATGGTGTTGCTTCCCCAAAAAATAGGCAGTTATTACCTCTCAAAAGAAAAGCCCACTAGGTCAAAACCTATGAAGGAGACTTAGGAAAATCTGGGGCATCCCGCTGGTTGTAATCTCAAAACAAGAACATTCAGGCAAAAGTTAGGGACAGTAAATCAAAAAGAGGGCGTCGCAAATCCTCGACAAACATGAAAAATGTTGCAAAAATGAATTCCTTCATGAAAAAACTTCCAGTATCCGAACCATCACCAAAATGTCATTCCAGACTCAATTGGAATTCAAAATGCATAATTAACTGAATATAGGGCTGAAGAACATCATGAAGAACGGGCAGGTACAAATAAGCTTTGAGCCTTATTCTTTGTTTCTTAAATTGTTAACCAGGCCGCGCTACAACCCTTTAAAAGTCCTAATTGAAGCATGGGTTAGTTCGAAAGTATACTGTTACAAAAGGTATCCTGACTCCTGTAAGGCTTATTGTAAATCCAGAGTTGAATTCATATTCTTACAAAACTCTTTTATTTGTTAAAACTGCATTTTCTAAACTTCAATACAAACATAAACTTTGCATTATTTTGAATACCACTGTTTGCATATAGCTATTTGTTTGAAAACAGAGAAATTCATACGGCGAATATCTAATGAACGAAAATTCTCTCAAGAAGCAGAATCACTTCAAATGGGGAGACACTTCCAATGACAAATATCCCATAATCAAGGGGGAATTACATGTTATAGTCCAACCCATATATGGTAGTCAAGTCGAGATTCCAAAAAAATCTCTCAAGAAGTGCTGAGTAACCAGGGGCAGGTCTGCATCTGAATCACTTAGGGCATTGAACATGAATTCCAGCAAAGGGTCACGTACGGTCAAGCCCACATTTTCTGACAACACCATGAATAGTGACAAATCCCCAAAGTCCCTTTCATAAGGTGATCCTCGGTGAAATCACAGAGCCACTTATATAAGGTTATTCCCACAGAATAGTCTTCACGGATAAGGGTACAAACCCCACAAGGCCAAATTCATGGATATCCCCACAAAGTTGGAACCATGCAATCACCAGTTAAAGTTTCAACTTCCGGAATACCTATCCCCAGCTGAATTGGTCTTAAGAGGAGGCCTTGAGAAGTTCTTCCAGAAGAAAAAATCTCCCCAGCAGATTGTCAAATGGGTTTATTTCCCCCAACAAACTACGAATCCCCCTGACCAATACAAATCAACAGAAAAAACCTTTAATCTCTAGTAGAGTCATTGATATCCCCAACAGAGTTGTAACTATACCCAAAAGTTACTAAAGCCCGGACCCTACCAGATAGTAGTTTAACTTCTTCAATTGCTGAAACCCGGACCCAACCAGATGTCAGTTAACCTCAAGATCAAAATTGCTGAAACCTGGACCCGACCAGATAACCGTTCGAGTTACTATGAAACCTGGACCCAACCAGATAATAGTTTAACTTATTCAATTCACTAAAAAAACTGCTCTTCCCCAGTAGAGTTTGCCATTATCCCTAGTTGAGTTGCTGTAAAACCTGGAACCTGACCAGATAACAGTTAACTTCTTGATCCCCAACAGGTCATTTCTTCCTCTCCAATCAAGAGTTAGCTTCCCGATAGAGCAACAGACAACTAAACTCCTGAACTCTTTCCCTAAAGTAGAAATTAACACTCTCCACAGAGTTCCCCCCAAGAAAAGTTAATGTTCCCCAACAGAGTTCTCCTCAAACAACAAAACAGAAATCCCCAGCGGAAACACTCTAAACAAAGTTCGAAGATACACATATTCTTCATCTCCAACAAGCAGTCAGGGATTTAACTTCCCAAAACTCCCCAGCAGTAGTTAGGAATTTATTTTCCCGGACAAAGATGCACTTTAATAAAATTTCACGTTTGTACATCATAGCACATGCATACAAAACGCATATAACACGATCTCATTTATTTTGAGAACACCATTACATAGTGCATTTCATGCATCATGACATTGCATACAGCTAACTCTTTACCTTTTCAGGAAAGATCAATCAACAAATAATTATCATCAACAATTTTCAACAGGTCCAAGAGTAGTTCCTGAAACAAGATAAAGCAACTACCTACGCGACCAAATGCAGCTTCACACGAGCTCATCCTGAAGGAATCTTACACGGATTCCTTCTAACTTCCAAATGCAGCTTTACACAGGCTCATCCTGAAGCAATCTTACATAAATTCCTTCTCAAAATTTCTAGATGCAGCTTCACACGGGCTCATCCTGAAGCAATCTTACACGGATTCCTTCTAAATTCAGCCATACACGGGCTCATCCTGAAGCAATATTACACGGGTTCCTTCCCAAAATTTCAAGATGCAGCTTCACACGGGCTCATCCTGAAGAAATCTTACACGAATTCCTTCTCAAAATTTCCAGATGCGGCTTCACAAGGGCTCATAATGAGGCAATCTTACACGGGTTCCTTCTAACTTCCAAATGCAGCTTTACACTGGCTCATCATGAAGCAATCTTACACAGATTCCTTCTCATACATTTCCAGGTGCAACTTTACATGGACTCACTCCGAAGCAGCCTTACCCAGGCTCTTTCTCATAAATTTTCAGATGCGGTTTCACACGCACTCATCCCGAAGTAGCCCTACCCAGGCTCCTCCTCATATATTTCCAGATGAAGTTTCGCACAAACTCATCCCGAAGCAGCCCTACCCAGGCTCTTTCTTATAAATTTTCAGATGTAGTTTCACACGGACTCATCCCGAAGTAGCCATATCCAGGCTCCTTCTCATACATTTCCAGATGCAGTTTTACACGGATTGATCCTGAAGCAATATTACACAAATTTCTTCTCATACATTTCCAGATGAAGTTTCACATAGACTCATCCCGAAGCAGCCCTACCCAGGCTCCTTCTCATACATTTCCAGATAAAGTTTCACACAGACTCATCCCAAAGCAGCCCTACACAGGTTCCTTCTCATGAATTTCCAGATATAGTCCCACACGGATTCATCCTGAAGCAGTCTTACATGGATTCCTTCTAATACATTTCCAAACACGGCTTAACGCGGGTCCATTCCAGCATGTCGTACAAAATTAAATCGACCAAAGATTTATTCTGATACTTCTCCCAGTTACAGTCAAGCTTAGACTCAGTCCAATTTCTATCAAAAATCACCTTTGGGTGGCATTTATAAGCCCATCTCCGACAACTCTCCATCATCTCTCCAAATGTCATCTTTAAGCCCATTCCCTACACAATCAAATAACACATGGTTGAGTGCAAAATTTTGGGCACTCTAGTGTTCAATCATCTTCCACCTTCAAGTCACGAATGGCGGACTCGCCAATCTAACTCTTCATGTTTAAGAAGATTGAACAGGGGCAGCTGTTGTACCCCAAAATTTTCCCTCTCTTTTCTCAAGACATTTCTCAAAAAGATTTTCAAAAGCTCAAGTTTGCACAAGTATTGACTAGGTCAAGCCACCTCCTCAGCACTAATACCTCAGAATTAGGATTTGAGTTTTAACAAGTACAATTGGATTTTTAATGCCCCATATAGTTTCCATGGATCATTTTGGGATTTCAAGCATCAGGTCAAAGAGGAAACTATCAAAAGGGAAAAGCAGATAAGAAAGGTGTGCAAATGCAGATAACTATATCGAATTCAAAATCTGGTTCAGGATGTTCGAACCACATGACTGATCGAAAGGGTTGGTAAGCAGATTTTTGACAAGTCGAAGAAGAGCAAGTTTGCTTCGATCCCTAAGATTTGATTGGGCAATGGCTTATTTGAGCAACATTCTTCAATCCACCTCTAAATCATTTGACACGCATAGTTTCGACACTATAGATTACAAGTCTATCTTCATGCTTGATTCGATCCCCAAGCTTCGACTGGGCAATGGCTTCCTTAGAGAAACCTGCTTTGATCCACCTCAAAACCCTTCGACACACATAGTTTCAACACTATAGATTACAAGTCTATCTTCATGCTTGCTTCAATCCACAAGCTTCGACTGGGCAATGGCTTTCTTCGAGCAACCCACTTCGATACACCTCTAAACCCTTTGACACACATAGTTTATACACTATAAATTACAATTTGAGGTTTGGAAATTTGAACTTTCAACCACTTAATCAACTGATTACTCAAGATATGGTTACTGGTAGGAAAGCAATCCAGAAATTCTTTCGTTTCGACTATGCCAATGAGATCATCTTGCATACTCAAAGTGGTACATTTAGATGAATGTTGGTCCATTCGAAGAACATACAATTGGTGGAAACAAATATTGTTTTGTCTGTTGATGAATTTGGTCGAAGGTTCAGATGAATGTGGTCCATTCGAAGAACATACAATTGGTGGAAACAAATATTGTTTTGTCTGTTGATGAGTTTGGTCGAAGGTTGTGGATATATGTGATCAAAATGAAAGTACGAAGTAAGTGTTACATTCATATGAATGTGGTCCATCAAAGAACATACAATTGGTGGAAGCAAATATTGTTTTGTCTATTGATAAGTTTGGTCGAAGGTCGTGGGTCAATGTGATCAAAACGAAAGGATGAAGTATTCGACATCTTTTAGAGATACAAGATGCTTGTTGAACAAAGTCCTATATGCTGCCAAGCCCAAGCTTACTCTACTGTCCATATAACAACCTAAAACCATGTCAAAAAATAGGCTGTTGTACTGCTATGAAACAGCCATGCACCAAGCTGCCATAACACTCCAAAACTGCTGCAAAACAGTCCTGTTATGCTGCTCCTAATCTAGTCCAAGCCTGCATTATCTCAGCCCCATATTTGCATAGAATTAGCACATAAGAGCTGCATAAAAAAAAGCAATGGAAGAACATACCCAAACAGTTCAAATTTTATTTGTTTTACCCCCAAAACCCCAGCAAAACTCTTCTATAAATAAGCTGTTTCACAACACACAAAGGGGGCTTTTGGCAAGGAAAAAGGAGAAGAAGAAAAAGAGAGAGGAGAGAACACGAAGGCCGAAGCCTTAAAACACTCTTAAACCCAGAACCAAAAAAACACAACACCTCTATTCTTTTCTTTCGAACCCAAGAACATTCAAGGTAGAAACTCAAGTTCGAAACATAAATTCTAACTTCAAGGTAAGTCTTCTTGACTTTAAACCCTTCGTTTAAAGCATCATTAATGAATCATCTTCGAATATAACATGTAATAATCATTGCCTTCAAAGTTACCCTTTTGTTTGTTTTTCTTTCTTGTCAATTATATGTTAAGAACTAACATGTACAGACCATAAAACAATGTTGGAGTGAGAAATTACAGCATGGTTCGACACAAAGCCTTAGGCTTCGACACGTATTGCTTTACAAGCCCAAATAGAAGGGAAAGAGGGTGTGTGATTCGATGCATAACATTATGCTTCGATTTGGAATTACAGGGTCGAAAGAAGGATATGTTTCGATGCATATAAGCATGCTTCCACACATACTTCGACACATGATGTCGAAAGATTTGTTTTTTCTCTCTTTTTTTGTGCAGTTTTTTTTTACATATTTCATATATTTGCTTCATAACTATTCAATATGGTTTGTAATAGATAATTAGGTTTAATTTCTTGCAATCCCCATTTGTACATTTGTATCCCCCATCCCCAAAATAATGTAATAGTGTAGAACATTTATTCTCCGCAATTTTATCACTTTCATAAATGTTAGTAATTAGGGTGTGTATGGCAAGATAAAAAAAATCAACCTTAGAAAACCCTAATCTCAAAGATGAAAACGCATGCAATCAAACACACTTGCACACTTACACCTCTAGGGTTAACTCCACTTGTTGCCTTGAGAAAAATAGTCATGATGTGCATGTGAGCCATCTTAGCAAAAATAATCAAAATACAAGATCATAGTCCCTCGATGACGCTATGAATGTTGCCTTACAAATGATCTTAGTCCCTTAAGAGAAATGATAAGATATTTCACAATATTGCCATTCATGACTATACGATGACCCGCGCTTGTCCCTTCACATCCAACGATAGGGCTTCTTACCAAATCAATGGTAAGATAGCAACATCTAAAGGAGGAGGAAAAGAACATAGACCTTTTGAGTAGGTAGGACTCGTAGTTGCTTGCTTGCAAACTAAAACTATTTCCACACTTACACTTTCCAAACATCTTTAAAAAAAACATCTCTTTGAACTATTTTCAAAACCAACACTTTGTATACATTCTTATAGTGACGAGAATAATTACAAAGTTTGCCGAAACAAAGGCGTTTTCAAAATAATTCCAAACTTACACCCATCATAAAAGACATTTTCAAACAAAGAAATTTGAAAAGTGATCTAGCAAGCAACTAAGAGCCCATAGATAACTATGGATGAAAAGGGTTCTAACACCTTCCCTTTTCATAACCTACCCCCCAAACTCAAGAAAACATTTCAAAGGTCTTTCCTGTTCTTTTCACGCTTTCCTTTATTGGATAAAATAAAAGTCATTGGTGACTCTTGCTATCCGCAACAATTGCGATAAAACACAAAACACCCAAGTCAGTTCTCCCAACATATCACACAATGCCATGTTAGATCATTTCCAAGGAACTCACATGCTTTTAATTTTGATTTTAAACAAGTAAAAGGTGGAGAAGTGTAACATAAAGCTCACAAGAATGGTTATTGGAAATGGAAATAACATGTGTGTTAAAATGATGTTAACAGATTATGTATGCAAGAACACGAGATCAAGGTTCCATAAACATGGAAAATGGTTGCACTGTCTCTAAACTGAATGATGAATATCGTCGGATCAAAGGTATGACGCCACCTTGGAACACAAAAGAACCAAGTACCAAGTAGATTAGAAACTTTATGAGATCGAAATCTCCCTATCTTACAAGATAACTGTTGCACTGCCGAAATAAGAGGTCATCCCAAGGTGAGAAGTCCGGAACAAAACCAAGAGAACACATAGTCACCAACAAGAACAAAATCACCAACATAACCCGAAAGTCACCAATAGAGGAATGAGTCACCATCAAAACATAGAGTCACCATCAGAACATAGTTACCGTCTGTACTTGTGATAATCAATCATCCCTCCCCAATCACGGGCGAAGTCTAAGTTAGGGTAAAGCCGAGGGTAACTCAGAATCATGGGTCCACCTAGAAGCATTATCATCATTCCACAAACGTGGAGGACGATAACACCCCATTTGAACCTAATCTAAGCGCATACGACATGACCACATAGTAGGACCTTCGTCCAGTAGCAGTCATGTTCCACTCTATTCCTAGGTTTCCTAGATAGTGCACTCTGGCCTGGGTACCGGGCCTTTTAACTCAATAGTAACATCCATCCAATCATGAAAACAGAGCCAACACAACAGTATCACCAATATATGGAAAGCGATAAAATACAATGCAAACATATTCTCAAATAAACATGTACAAAATGAACAAGCTGTAAAGCATAAAAATAAACACCCAAAGAAAAGAAAACAAGAGCTAGGATCAACTCCGAGATGGACCAGCATTTGGTCGACCTATCCCCAGTGAAGTCGCCAGCTGAAACAAACGGATGAAAATCATCAAATAATGAAGTCGCCATCGAACATATTTTATCCCACATGAAGGGAAAGGTAAACATCGAGAAAACCTAAGAAGGGAGAAGTCACGGTCTTGCGACTAAGAGACTAGGTAAGGGAGTCTGTTACGCGAGGGGAAGGTATTAGCACCCCGCACGCCCGTAGTACTCTATGGTATCCACTCTTATTGTTCTAATCAAATGGGGTATAAAATCTATGTCTAAGGCTTTAAGCTGAAAAGGGAATGCATGCAAAGAAAAAGGAAAAGAAAGTGTGGGTGAAAGAAAGGAATATCTAAAAAGATATGCTCGATTAGGCCCCATAAAAGCCTCCGCCTACGTATCCCTTTTAAGGAATCAGAGCAGTCGTAGTTCGACTCATATATTTTGGTTGGTTTGTGTTTTTTAATTAAAAGACAAAAGCGATAATTAAGATGGTAAAACATCAGATAAAACGACAAAAATACCAAAACCGATGGTAAAACAACAAAAAAGGGATGACAAGACATCACATGGAAACAAAAACTCAGATAAGATGATAAAATGTCAGCATTAACACAAAATATCAAACAAGACGATGAAACATTAAACCTAACCATGATATCGAAAATCAAAGTAGGATGACAAACATACGCGATGGTGAAAAATCAGCAAGAAACATATGCCATGGAAAAACATCGGCAAAAAGATAGCAAGGTAACATGGCAAAGATGGAAAGACATCAACAATTCAGATGATAAAACATCACACCTAACAATGATATTGAGAATCAAAGTAGGATAATAAACGTATGCAATGACGTAACATCATCAAAACACATATGCAATGGCGAAACATCGGCTAAAAGATAGCAAAATAACATGGCAAAGATTGCAAGATTTCAATAATTTAGATGATAAAACATCACACCTAACAATGATATTGAGAATCAAAGTAGGATAACAAACATATGCGATGATGAAACATCGACAAAACACATATGTGATGGAGAAACATCGGCTAAAAGATAGAAAGGTAACATGGCAAAGATTGCAAGATGTCAACAATTCGGATGATAAAACATCACACCTAACAATGATATTGAGAATCAAAGTAGGATAAAAAACATATGCGATGGTGAAACATCAACCAAAACATGTGGGATGGCGAAACATCAGCTAAAGGATAGCAAAATAGTATGGCAAATATGATGAGACATCCATGATTCAGATGATAAAAAATCACACCTAACAATGATATTGAGAATCAAAGTAGGATAACAAACATATGTGTGATACTGTGGCAGAATCGACTGTTAATGCTGGTTTGTGTTTTTTGTTTGCAAAATGTCGTGGTAAGCAAGAGTCGCCACCGACATTTATTTTATCCAATTAGGAAAAGGAAAAAGAATAGAAAAAACCTTTTTCGAGATGTTTCTGAGTACGAGGGGTAGAATATAGAAAGGTAAGGTGTTAGCACCCTTTCTATCTGTGGTTTTCCACGCGCTCTTAGGTACTTGCTCATTTTTTGAAATTGCTTGTGTGTGCTTGTTTTGAAAAGTTTTGTTTTACTTCGTTTTAACCCTTGTTTCTGTCCTCAAGAGTATTATGAAGTTGTTTTTGAAAACTTTGTTTGAAAAGTGTTTGGTGTGAAAAAGTTTGTTTGTTTGAGCAAGTACCTAGGAACTAGTCTACCTACTCGAAAAAGTTATGTTCGTTTTCCTTTTAGATAATGCTATCCCATTATTGAGAAATAGGTAGCATCGTCGTTGGAGTTTTTAGGGACATTCGAAGGGACATGTACGATCACAAAAGCAATGTTAGGAAACATTAGTAATCATCCTAAAGCCTTAAAGATCTTTTTCCGAGGCAACATCCGAATGGGTCATTTTAGATCTTTCGGGGCTAGAGGACAACCACTAACAAACCCTATACTTCATGACCATTTACCGAAGGCAACCAGAGTGGAATAAACCCTAGCAGTGAGCATGTGCGAGTGTATGTTTTAAGTTAATTTATCTTTGCACATTTAGGGTTTTCTACCGTATTAATTTTCAGTTAGTCTTTCCATACAATCCTATTAACATACATCTAAGCAGTTTATAGTTTGCGAAAATTAAAATGTGGGAAAGTTTAAAGGCTTAACTATTACAGGGCTTTTACAGATACATAATTATCTTGACTGTAAATAAAGATGCGGAAATTTAAAACCCTAATTAAATCTATTGCAACCTTGAAACAGTTACAATAATAATAAAAGGAAATAAAAAATGCGCGCGGCGAATTAAATGCGAGAATTAAAGAACCCTAAAAATTTAATTGAAAAAATATTTAGGTTATTATTATTTTTTGAGAAAAAATTAATTAGGTTATGTACAAATTAAAACCCTAATTCTAATTGATTTAAATTATTAAAAAAAAGGAATTAAATTTCCCTAAATAATTAAACTAATTAATTAATTAAATAAACAAAATATTTTTTATGAAAAAATGATTTTTATTCTTTTTAATGATTTTTGATTGAATAAATAAAGAAAATATTTTTGTGTTATTTTGTAAAAAAGAAAATTATTAATGAAATAATAAAAATAAGAAAAATAAAAATAGAAAAGAAAAGAATGGGCCTGTATTGCTGAAAAAGGGGGTGTAGGTCTGAATTTGCAAGCCCACTATGCTCAGCCCAGTCCTAGCGTGTGATCCTGTGCTGGTCAAGCCTAAAGAGTGTACCATGGTCATTGAGGTGTGGGACGATGGATCTGTGATGATGATAATCCATTGGCTGGATGTTGCGGTACATGTGAACTTCTGGAACGTGTATGCACATGATCTGTTGGGACAAAGTTAGAAATCAAAGAAAATGCTGGGACCTGGGATCGAACCCAGGTCCTCTAAATTTCCAAATACGCGCTTCACCACCGGGCCACCTGTTATATTTGTTATAATACTGAACTAAGAATAATATAATACAATATGAGTTAGCCTGTTACAAAAACGCGCGAAATTTGAATCATCCACTCACGCCTCGTCACACCACTGTCTTCTTTGCTGAGACCGTCGTCTTAGGCTAAGACTTTTACCTACAGATAAGCGTCTGTATCCATAACTTGTGCACTTCAAAAATCATGTTCAAGCAATATAAATAAGATTCAAGACCATGGATCGATTGGGTTTGACCCTCTGATCATAATGGTATCCTTCATTAGGGCCAATTGTTCCTGCATTTGAAAGCCCTAAAACGACAAGATAAACCCTAGCTATGAGAAATATGCATACATGCATTAAAACTTCAATTAAATGGTCTAGACATGTTGCAAACATGACAACTAACACATATATACCATTAAAACATGTTCATGATGCAAGAATCATAGTAATTGAATATGAAAAAGAACGCAAACTGTGTGACATCTAGGGGGAGATTTTGGTCGTGAAAATGATTTCAATGGATTGAAACACGTTCTAGAGATGTCCAGAATCTATTGGTAGTCTTAGAATGCTTTGAATTGCCCTCTAAGCTTGAAATCGATCCACCACTTTTTGACAATTTTTGCAGTTTTTGTTTTTATTGTTTTCACGACCTCTCTCCTAGTTCTCATGCACTGGATGTGTCCTATATATGTATTAGAACTGATTAGGTCAACAAAAACGCATTGTATCTTTGAACATTATGAAGATTGGATTTGATTTTGTTCTTGTATGATATGTTTCCAAACTAGGCCTAATCATGCCAATTTTTGCTTCAATTTGCTTTGCATGATTTGATCTGATTTTTCAGCCTAGGTGGATTTGATTCCTACAAGAAATCAGATCAAAAATCAATCTTTTGCATTTTTTTCTATTTATTTGATTTAATTTGAATTTTAAATAATAAAAAATCAAAATGAAATAAATAATGAAGCAAATAAAGTGTAGATGCTGATTTGGGTCGTGGACCATGTCACAAGCAAGATGCAATCATGAAAAACTAGGCCCATTTGACAAAAAATGCATTTTTGAGCACATTTGACTTTTGGCAATTTTGCAAAAATTGTCAACTTTGACAAGGCATATCTCCTCCAATTTTAACCCTAGAGAGGTGTTCCTACACTTTTTAGAAATATTAGGATGTCTCCTAAACAACCATTTTGTTCTCATCTCAATTGTGTCTTCCATGTTCATGTAAGAAGCTTTGACCCCAAAGGTGTTTTTGTTGACTTTTCAAAAGGACCTATAATGTAGAAATTCATATCTTTTGATGAGTGAATATTTTGAACTTGGGGGATGAAGATTAATTGTAGGGAATTGCATACTATTCAAAATGAGCCTTGGATGGAAAATTTATGATAAAGTATGAAGAAGTTATGCTTGGTCAAAGTTTGGTTGACTTTTCCTAAGAAACCCTAATTTAGCAACTTTTGGGTTTTGATGAATTTGGGGAATTCCTTGGGGAATCATGATCAAACCTTGATCAAATGATGGATATCACTTCAAAATGTTGATTTTGACCAAAAAACTTGAAGTTTGACTGTATGTGGGCCATAGTTGACTTTTGACCTAGTGCAGTTGACTTTCAGGCATCTGAGCAGTTGATTGAGCAAACTTCTTGTGCAAGGCATGAAACTTGACATGGATGATCTTGAGAACATATTAGGACCATGGAAGGAATTTGGGACCTTTGGAATTCCCACACCCTGATGAAAATGGAAACCCTAGTTTGAGGTACATTGCCTTAAGAGAGAGTTTGTATGGTCAACTCTTAGTCATCCTTGAGCAATTTGGGGATCTCAATGGGCATCTATTGAGTAAAATGAGAGGGAAAATTTTAGGGTACAACAGCAGCCCCTATTCAATCTTCTTAAACCTGAGGATGTAGATTGGTTGTCTGCCTTTCGTAATCTGAAGGTGGAAGATGATTGAACACTAGAGTGCCCAAAAATTTGCACTCGTCTGAAATAATACTTGGCTTTGTAGGTAATATCGAGAATGGGCTTACAGATTCCATTTGGAGGAGATGACAGAAGGTCACCGCAGATGGGCTTAAAGATGCCATCCAGAAGATATGACGGAGAATCATCGGAGATGGGCTTAAAGATGCCATCTAGAGGATATTGATTTCCCGAGATATTCCTTCGATGAGAATTATTGTTCCTGTAATTTAGGAGGAATCTACTGAGGGATGTTTGTCTCTGTCTTGGGAGAAATAGAATTTTAGGAGCTTCAGTTTCCCGTTACTGTACTGGGGAATCATCTCTTAGTCGAGGAGGTTAAAGTGAACTGCTATCTGGTCGTGCTCCAGGCTTTACAGTGATTTGTTGAGGATAATAAGATTAACTGCTATCTGGTCGTGTTCCAGGTTTCACAGTGACTTACTAAAGAGATGAGATTAAACTCGCTATCTGGTCGTGCTCCAGGCTTTGCAATTTCTCAATTCTTATCTGGTCGTGTTCCAAGTTTCAGAAGGAATTAATTTATCCAGTCGCGTCTGGGTTTCAACTTGAATTTAAGGCATACTAATATCCGGTCGATTTCCGGGATTCATAGTAATTGACTGAGTAAACTGCTATTTGGTCGAATTCCAAGCTTCGCAGTACCTCATACTGTTATCTGGTCGTGCTCCAGGTTTCACAGTGTCTCTTATCGCTATCTGGTCGTGCTCCAGTTTTCACAGCGTCTTATACTGTTATTTGGTCGTTCTCCAGGCTTCACGGTGTCTTATACCACTATTTGGTCGATTCTAGGCTTCATAGTATTTTGGAGAAAATCAAGATATTATCCGGTCGATTTCCGGGCTTCATAGCTTGAATTTGAGATATACCACTATCTGGTCGATTCCATGCTTCATAGTATCTTGTACTGTTATCCGGTTGATTTCCAGGCTTCACAGTATGATGGGGAAATTAAGCTGTTATCCGGTCGATTTCCGGGCTTCATAGCTTGAATTTGAGATATACCACTATCTAGTCGATTCCAGGATTCATAGTATTTTGGAGAAATCAAGATATTATCCGGTCGATTTTTGGGCTTCATGGCTTGAACTGGAATAGAAATCTTAGTATCGATTTAACTGAACCAGGGAAAATTTGTGAGAACTTCAACATGGGAGAGAAATCTTAGCATCGATTTGACTGATCCTGGGAGAGGTCTCAGATTAACTTTGACTGGCATAGAAATCAGGGGAATCTTAGCAGCGATTCGGCTAACCCAGACAAAAATCTTAAAACATCTTCAACTAGAATAGAAACCTTAGTGTCGGTTTGATTGAACTAGATAAAATTTGTGAGAACTTCAACTGGGAGAGAAATCTTAGTATCGATTTGACTGGTCCCATGAGAGGTCTCATATTAACTTTGACTGGCATAGAAATCAGGGGAATCTTGGCGGCGATTCGGAAGACCGTGACGAAAGTCTTAGAACATCTTCAACTAGAATAGAAACCTTTAGTGTCGGTTTGACTGAACCAGAAAAATGTTGGAATATCTTCAACTGGAAAAGAAACCTTGGTGTCAGTTTAACTGAACCAGAGAGAACTCGTGAGAACTTGATTGCATCGTTCCCTGAAAGGTAAAGAGTTATTCTTATGTAATGTCATGATGTATTAAATGTATTGAGTAATGATGTTCTCAAAATAAATGAGATTGTGCTGTATAATATGTATGTGCATGCCAGGATGTATGGATATGTAATGCCGTTGTGATATTCTCTAGCTGGGGAAAATAAATCATGGACTGCTGCTGGAGAGTATAAGGAGTTGAGTTCTTCTTTTCCGCTGGGGATAGTGACCGAAGCTGATTAGATGGAGATTTACATCCATTCTGCTTGAGAATATTCTGCCGGGAGAGACTCTGTCTGAGAATAATCCTGCGGGGGAATGACTCTGATGGGGAAGAGAGATACTCTGTTGGAAGATCTACTGATCTGGATAAATAAACTCAGCTGGAGATGAACTTCCATTGCTAGAGAGAAGAGCTTTGTTGGAGATTGAGCTTCCGCTGCCAGAGAAATAAACTCTGCCCGAGAGATGGCTTTATAAACTGCTCATGGTTATAAAACTCGGCTGGGGAATGCAGATATCAGCTTTCTGAATGAACCCGTTGGGGAAGGAATTCCTGCTTGGGGATACGGAGGTTAGACTTTGGTTATCTCGGCCCTGTGGGGAGTATAGGTATCACTGGTTTATATGTGATAGTGAATTTTCTTCCAACTGTCTCTGCCCCTTGTACCGTGATGGATGGGGAAACTATTAGTATTTAGGTTTTGTAGTAGTTTATTGAGTCCTTAGTAACTGTCTTTCAGTTTTATATGCAGATATTTGTGAACAGTAATCATATTCAAATGCATATGACAAGAATAAAATATTGGACGTTTTTGCAAAACAAAACAGAAAATGGAAAAACAAACACAAAGTTTTGTACTTAAAAGATGCTTTGTATTGATTTGAAGTTTTCCTATAACAGGTGTTTCTTACAAGGAGGCTGACGTTCTAGTAAGAGAACACCGCCGTAAAAAATGGAAATTATTACAGAAATTGTGTACAAAAAGAAAACATCTACGTGTAGTGATCCCATTGGGTTTCAATTCTGCTATTACCCCTATGTCTTCGAGCATCTCATCACTTTGATGCTTGTCCGAAGCTGACTGGATTGATCGGTACCGTTTGAGCTCGATATCTGATTACTGAGGTCTGATTGCAAGGTGATTCAATGGGACATAGTGATACGCTTTAATCCATAACTTTTTCCTGGACCGCTATTTCAGGTTTTCAGTCCACCGGGATACCCTTTTTTGCACAAGCCGCCCTTTCGAGTTTTCGACTTGCCGGGTGTACAAATTTCTTTCATTTTTATCCCTAATTTTTGCCCGAATCCTTTTGGTTCGCCGAGATGCCCTTATTTTTTCCTAGGTATGTCAACCTAGCGGGTCTTTATTATGCGTAGTATCTTTTCACTATATCCGCATTGACAGGGTGTGGAAGGTCATCACCATCCATGGTGGTCAGAATCATGGCTCCACCAGAAAATATGTTCTTGACTACAAATGTTCCCTCATAGGTGGGGGTCCATTTGCCCTTGGGATCACCTTGCGGCAGTATGATGCGCTTGATTACCAGGTCCCCTACTTGATACACTTGTTGTCTGACTTTCTTGTTGAAGGCCTTGATCATCCGCTTCTGATGCATTTGACCATGGCAGACAGCAATAAGTCTTTTCTCGTCGATTAAGTTCATTTGATCAAGTCGAGTCTGGATCCAATCGTCTTTGCTCAAACTCGCATCCTTCATAATTCGTAGAGAAGGGATCTGGACCTTTATGGGTAGGACAACCTCCATTCCATATACCAGAGAATAGGGTGTTGCCCCTGTCGACGTATGTGCTGAAGTACAGTACCCGTGAAGAGCAAACGGTAACATCTTGTACCAGTCTTTATATGTCACCGTCATCTTCTGTATAATCTTTTTGATATTCTTGTTAGCAACTTCAACAACCCCATTCATCTCCGGCCGGTAAGGAGAAGTGTTGTGATGCTGAATCTTGAACTGTTTCCAGAGTTCAATGATCATCGAGTTGTTGAGATTAGTACCGTTATCCGTGATGATTCTCTTAGGGATACCATAACGACAAACCAAGTTATGCTTGATGAACAGTGCCGCCAGATTCTTGGTAACCATAGCAAAGGAGGCAGCCTCAACCCACTTCATAAAGTAATCAATAGCCACTAGGATGAAGTGATGCCCGTTGGACGCGGTAGGTCTGATCTCGCCGATCATGTCAATGCCCCACATTGCAAAGGGCCAGGGAGCCGTCAAAACATTCAAGGGAACTGGAGGTACATGCACCTTATCGGCTTTGGCACTTGTGACAGGTTCAAAAATGTTGATAACAATCGGCTTCCATAGTGGACCAGTAGTATCCTGCCCGTAGGATCTTCTTTGCCATGGTATGTCCACTGGAATGGGTGCCAAAGGTACCTTCATGTAGATCTACCATGACCCTCTCTGCTTCGCTCTTGTCTACACACCGCAGTAAGGTAGAGTCATGATTGCGCTTATAGAGGATTCCATTGCTGAGGAAGAACTTTGCAGCAAACCTTCTCAGAAATTTCTTGTCATTGGAAGATGCCCCCTCGGGGTATTCTTGAGCCTCAAGATACCTTTTCACCTCATGAAACCAAGGTTTGTCGGCTACCTCCTCAGTATCGATCTCACAGCAGTATGCTGTTTCATCCAACCTATCAATAGTGATTTGGGGAGCTTCATTGTCCCACCTGACCTTGAAAATTGACGACATAGTAGCTAGCGTGTCCGCTAACTGATACTCTTCTCGTGGGAAATGTTCAAAGGTGATCTCTTCAAAATGCGGCAGTAGTGTCAGTACATGTTCTCTGTAAGGTATAAGGTTCGGGTCCTTCGTTTCCCACTCTCCTTTGATCTGACTTATCACCAAAATGGAATCCCCGAATACACTCAGGAACTTGATCCTTAGGTCAATGGCAGCTTTAAGACCCATGATACATGCTTCATACTCCACCATGTTGTTGGTACAATTGAAACATAATTGGGCAGTGAACGGAGTATGACATCCCTCAGGAGATATGATTATGGTGCCAATACCATTACCCAATGCATTTGAGGCTCCATCAAAATACGTAGACCATCGGGATCCTTCCTCAGGTCCTTCATTCGGTCCAGGTTCTTCACAGTCGGTTACTAATATGATGTTCTTATCCGGGAACTCAAAATTCATGGACTGGTAGTCATCCACGGCTTGATGCGCCAAATGATCAGCTAACGCACTTCCCTTGATTGCTTTTTGGGTTGTGTATTGGATGTATTACTCGGTTAAGATCATTTTCCATCTTGCTATCCTTCCGGAGAAAGCGGGCTTCTCGAAAATGTACTTGATTGGATCCATCTTAGATATCAACAAAGTAGTGTGGGTCTACATATATTGTCTCAGTTGGCGAGCAGCCCATGCCAAAGTGCATAAAGTTTTCTCGAGTAGTGAGTATCGTGTTTCATAGTCGGTAATTTTTTTGCAAAGGTAGTATATTGCGTGCTCTTTTCGACCAGACTCATCATGTTGCCCCAGCACACACCCCATTGCATTATCTAGCACTGTTAAGTACATTATCAAAGGTCTTCCTTCAGTCAGAGGCATCAGAATAGGATGCTCTTGGAGATATTGCTTGATTTTGTCAAAGGCGACCTGGCATTCGTCGTTCCACTTTACCACTTGATCCTTCTTCAGAAGCTTGAAGATCGGCTCACAAGTAGCAGTCAGATGTGAAATGAACCTGGCAATGTAATTCAGGTGTCCCAAGAAACCTCAAACTTCCTTCTCAGTGCGGGGAGCCGACATCTCTTGTATGGCCTTCACCTTTGCAGGGTCTTGAATACCTTTGTCACTGATGATGAATCCTAGAAGTTTACCAGACCTCACCCCGAAGGTGCACTTGTTCGGATTTAACCTCAGTTTGTATGTCTTCAACCTATCAAACAACTTTTGTAGATGATCAAGATGTTCTTCCTCAGCTTGAGACCTGGCTATCATGTCATCGACGTAAACCTCTATCTCATGGTGAATCATGTCATGGAATAGAGCTACCATAGCACGCTGATAAGTTTCCCCAGCATTCTTCAACCCAAACGGCATCACTTTGTAGCAAAAGGTGCCCCACTGTGTAACAAAGATTGTCTTCTCCATGTCTCCAGGTGCCATCTTGATCTGATTGTAGCCATAGAAACCGTCCATGAAGGAAAATAATTTGTGTTGTGCGGTGTTGTCAACCAGAATGTTGATATGGGGAAGAGGGAAGTCAGCCTTGGGGCTTGCCCTGTTGAGGTCTCTAATTCACACACATTCGTACTTTACCATATTTCTTAGGTACTAGAACCACATTAGCAACCCACTACGGATAGGAGGTGATAGCTAAGAACCCTGCGTTGAACTGCTTCATAACCTCTGCTTTAATATTCTCTAACATCTCGGGGCGCATACGACGGACCTTTTGCTTTACTAGAGAGAAGTCTTCTTTAGTCGGCAGACGATGAACCACTATATCTGTGTCCAATCTGGACATGTCTTCATATGACCAGGCGAATATTTCAACATACTCATGCAACATCTGTACCAACCGCTGTTTGACACTAAGCTCGATATTTGCACCTATCTTAACCTCTTTTCTGTCTTCCTCTGTACCCAAGTTCACTGTCTCAACCAGCTCTTCATGAAGTTGTATGGCCCTTTCTTCCTGCTGTAATAGTCTAGCAAGTTCTCTGGGTACCTCACAATCTTCCTCACCTTCGTCCTCGGCTTGGTTGATCGGATTTTCAAATTCATAATGAGCAGTAGAAGAACTGTTATCAATGGGATCCATAGTGTATACATATCTGCATTTGGATACATGAGTCTGTGTAAGAGCATAGCAGTATAGACAGAATAAAAGAAAAGAAAGACAAAGAGCACAAAATTTGTATGCAAACTTCCAATGCTTTAGTGTCATATGAAAATGAAACATGATAACCCTCACAAATAGAACCATTGTGCCCCGGGTAAGACACATGGCTATAGAGTTTATATTGTTTTTAAATTACATATTCGAAAAAATCAAAAAGATAATTACTCCGGAACAAAAGTAATCGGTACAAAGTCCTTGGTAGTCCAGTTACTGAGTCCACCATTGGTAGTCAGGAAGATCCAGTTGTCAATGTAGGAATCACCATCATTGTCTTCAAGTGCATTGACCCCAGAATTGCTGATGCGTATGAGAGGTCCTCCAGCCCGAGCACGACGAACAACCCTTTGAGCACCTGTAGTAAAGCCCAAACCAGATTTGTCAGACTTGTAATGAATAACCGGGAGCTGACCCCAAATGGTAGACCCACCTTCTTCAACCACTACTCGTGCATCCTTGAGAGAAGCCATCTCTGAGGGAGATTTAGTGACCTTCGGAGGACTGTAGGTAGTTTCTGCTGTAGCCATAATCTGAGGTACTTCTTCAAAGTTCTGGCAAGGAGTCTCGATGAGCTCTCCATCCATTTCTACGTACCTGAAGGAGTTCAAGTGACTGATCATATACTCCTCTTCACCAAGCACAGTAACAATCTTTCCTCTTACTGGGTACTTCAACATCTGGTGGAGGGTAGAAGTAACAGCCCCAGCCCCATGTATCCAAGGGCATCCCAACAAGAAATAATATGATGGTTTGATATCCATTACATAGAAAGTGGAGTCGAGGGTCTGGGAACCAACTTTGATAGGGACATCCACTTCTCCGTGCACCATCCTCTTCGAACCATCGAAAGCTCTCACTACTCTATTGCTAGGCTTCAAGGTCAAGCCTTCGCAGTCCAATATGTCCAGAGACTTTTTAGGTAGCACACTCAACGAGGACCCAGTATCTACCAAAACATGGGCCAGAGTCGTGCCCCTGCATTCAACGGAAACATGAAGAGCATCATTATGTTTCCTCCCCTTTGGTGTCAGATCCGCGTCAGAGAAACCCAAACCATTATCAGCAGTCAGACTAGCCACACAATCTTCAAAATGATCAGCAGGTGTCTCTCGTGGCACGTGAGCCGTCTTCAGAAACTTAACCAAATCCTTTGCATGGGCCTCGGAACACAACAACAAAGCCAGCATAGAAATTTTTGATGGGGTCTTCCCCAGCTGATCGACCACATTGTAGTCGCTCTTCTTTATTATCTTCAAAATTTCTTCCATTTCTTTCTTGGAAGCTTCTGGTAGGGTTACTCAATTAGCCTTTGTCAGGACAGGCTCAAGCAGTATGTCTTTGCCTCGAGTCTCGTCCGACTCGGTGATGGGAGGGTCAACAGGTGTGATTACTGGAATTGTAGTAGTAGTCTTGGGTGGAATCACAGTAGTAATGATCACAGGTCCGGTAGCAGTCTTCGGCGGAGAAATTTCAGGGGAGAACACCCTTCCACTTGTTGTTATTTTACTGGTTCCGTTAATATTGACGATGTCAGAATCATCATTTTTAGCAATCTTGTCTTCAATGGCTAGCATGTCCTGCTTGATGCCGTGGTAATATACGTCGGCCCCATAGTTCCAAGGAACAACTTTGTCCGAGGAGTATGGGATTGTTCCAGGCATGGTTATGGTTAACAGAGTCACCTTCGGAATTGATGTAATCCTGACGGGTCTCTTAGCGGAGGCCCCAAGAGGATTGGAGGAAATGGTTGTGATAGAAATGTCTTCACAGGAAACAGTCGGAACAGGAGTATTCTCAAACAAAATCTCTTTGTCATCCACCAGGTGCTGAACACCTTCCTTCAACAAAGGGCAACCAGTCGGTAGAAATGAACAAAAGTGGCAACCTTCACCACAGCCCGAAAATAAACCGGCCTTCAACAAACTTTCTTTGATGGTCATGAGTGGGATCACTAATTCTTCCACATAGGTCACAAAACCATCTTCTTCAACGACATTAACACCCCGACCATGTTTCGACATAAGAGCAGTGATAATGTTGGGAGTCTCCGGGGTATCAAATTCAATCTCCTTAGCATCAATCAAATCCTGTACTTTATTCTTCAAAGTCCAACAGTCATTGGTGTCATGGCCTGGACTTTCCGAATGGTAAGCACAACGAGCATTAGGTTTATAGTAGGGAGAGGTGGTGTTTGGATTCTTCAGAGCCTCTCTCATAGTAACCAGATTAGACTTCAGCAACTGAGGTAAAACCTGAGACAACATCATGTTGATCCTAGTGAATTGTCTAGCTGGCCTTTCTGCTCTTGGCTGATTATTTCTTTGTTGAGGAGGTGCAGGGTTGGGAATCATAACAGCCCTTACCGCCGGATGGCGCTCGGTTCGATTCTGATTCTTTTGGTTATAGACAACACTGACTTCCTTTTTTCCTGCAAACGGCTTCCTTGCAGCACTAGAAGAGGCATCCTTCTGAATTTTTCCACTCCGGATTCCAGCTTCCACTCTTTCTCCCGTTAAGACCAGTTCAGTAAAACCCGCCGATGAAATTCTAATCAGACGGTTGAATAATGGCCCAGTCAAAGTTCCTAGAAACATATCCACGAGCTCCCTGTCAGCCAAGGGAGGTTGAACTCTTCCATCCAAATCTCTCCACTTCTGAGCATAATCCTTGAAACCCTCATTCGGACCCATAGACAGATTTTGGAGTTGTGTACGGGTGGGAGCGAGGTATGCATTATACTGATATTGCTTATAAAATGCAGCAACAAGGTCTTCCCAGTTACAATCATTGGCTCTTTCCAGCTGATAGAACCAATCCAGTTGTGTTCCAGACCGACTGTCTTGGAAGAAGTGAACCCACAAGTCTTTGTCAGTAGTATGATGCTGTATCTTCCTCACATAGGAACAAAGATGCATTTTAGGACAAGAGACCCCATCATACTTAGCAAATACAGGTGCCTTGAATTTTGGGTGGATGACAACCCCGGAGACCAGACCCAACTCTTCAAAATCCAGCCCAGGAACCTTTTGGATTTCCATAGCGCTCAGACACTCTTCTAACTGCTTATACCTTTCATCAGCCGAAGGGTACTGCTCCTCATTGTAATCAGTTTCATTATCAGACTCTTTAGGAATAGGGTCCTCTTCTCTGGCTTCAATCTCTTGGTTCTCTCCCTCTTTAGATGAAAAAGCTAAATCAACAACCCGTCTTGGTGGCCCTTTGAACCTTCTTCTCATATGTACCACACCAGTTGTCTTCTTGGTCTTCTTGTTCTTCTTAACAATTAGAGCCTTCAACTCTTCCTGTCCTTTGGCCAGAGCCATAATCATTTGCTGGAATTGCGTGTTCTGAGTTTAAAGATCTTTCACAGTTTGTTCAAGAGCCATTGTTGAAATAAACAGCGAAGGAGATGAGAAACCTGTTATGAATCATGTACATGCAATGCTATGAATGGGATGCGTATGCAATGATTTCAAAGACTTTGGGAAATTTAAATTTGCGAACCAAAATGAAATAAAGATTTTATTAGTTGAATTCAAAGTTCAAATACCTTTTAGGCGTTACAAAAAAAAACAAATCTAAAAACTAGAAAAAATCAAAATTCCCATGGATGCTTCCTCTTTGTGCCAAGATAGACATTGAGTCCTCTTTCCTCATTGAGCTGCTTTGTGAGCTCTAAAACCTTCCTCTCTTGGGCATAGAACTGATCCCTGTAGGTATCCCGCTCTTTCTTCAACTGAATCCAAGACCTCTGTAGTTCTCCAAGATCAGTAGGCATATCAGGATGGAGAATCGTGTAAGGAATACTCCCTTCGGTAGTGGGTTCCACAATCACTGGTAGAACGGCCATATAGGGCATCAAAAGTTTCTGGGCGCGAGCTCCTACCCATTGGAGGTAAGGTTCCATAGGAATGGAAACCTTTGGCCCCAAAGCTTTGGTGCCAGATCTGTTTACCATGCTCCAAGCTCGTATGAACCTCTGGCGATACCCTTGAACATCATCCTCATAGTTAAATACAATGACCTCAATAAGTAACTCATGGGGACCATGTCTTCGAGCGTAACCAAATTGTCGCAGGGCTAAACAAGGATTGTAGGTTATACCCCCTCTGATGCCAAGTAACGGGACATTAGGGTACTCCCCACAACGGTCAATAATATCAGTGTTTTCCATAGCTCGGGAACCCCAGAGAGTATCCATGTGAGCGAGTGACATTATCCTTTGCGACCAACCCAAACCTTCTTCATTCTTCAGTACAGACATAGGGAGGTGAGAAATAAACCACCTCGACAGCAATGGCATGCAGCACATAAGAACCCCTCTTCTCTTCATGGTACGAGTATAGAGAGCGTCCAAAATATCTCAGAGCACGGGGTTACGAGAGTTGAAGATCTTGATAGCATTCACATCTATGAATGAGTCTAGATTAGGGAATAGTACTAACCCATTGATTAGAAGGTCCAAGACCTCCTCAAAAGCCTGAAAATCCATATCATCCCAAAAAAGCTGGGCCTTTTCTATCAGGAATTTGGCTAGAAAACCCTTGACTCCGCTTCTTGTTTCCCAATTGGATACCACGTCAACCCGTTTCAGATGCAAGGCCGAGGCAATGACTTCTGGATTAGGAATTTCTTCCAGACCTGTGAAAGGCAACTGTTCAAGAATGGGTATATCCAATAATTGAGAGAACTCTTCCATGGTAGGCACCAACTAATAGTTTGGAAAGATGAAGCAGTGGTACTTGGGATCAAAGAACTGAAAGAGTACACTCATCATCTTTTCGTCAAAGTTTGAAGTAACCAGGTTGAGAAGTCGACCATGTCTCTTAGTGAACGCAAAAGTTTAAGGGACCTTTGATACTAGCTCCTTGAGTTGGAAAGGTATTTTCATAAAGCTGATTTGGATAGTGTTTCTACGAGCGGAAGCCATGATCTGCAAAACAGAACAAAGATAAATCCCCTTGGTCCTTGAAATGGTTAGTGCAATAAGAATGGATGCTATGTTATGATGCATGATGTCATGTTCAAGCAGGATAAATCACATATAAGCAAAACACACAATAGACCTTAGGTTCAAAGGCTTGCATGAGGTTAAATGTAAGTACCCTCTTGAAGTTTAGTTGGTTTCAAACCTGTCTTAGAAAAGTAATCAGGTTCTAAAGATTCTCAATATCACTGATCATCCTTTATCGGGTATTGTTTCAGCTTAAACGATCTTTTCTTGCGGCCGAAATATCCCGAAAATCTGATCTTTATGAGTGTAGCATCGAGTATCAACCAATCCTCAGCTTTATACTGAGTCCGGCTATCTCACTATTTTCTAATGGCCAAGTTTGTTCAACTAAGGTTCTAAGGTCCGTTAGTGCTTCAAGACACCACGCGACGGCCTCGTATTCTCCTCGTTTACACCGTAAAATCTCCATGATCTATTGCTGTGTACCTAAAAAGTGTCTGTAGATCCGGGTGTAGGATCTTTAATAATACCCAAACAAAACCCATGAATATAAAGCAGGCAAAGAAAAATAAGAAAGCAATTTTAAAATGACATAGATCCTAAGGTATACCCCACTTATTTGATCCCCAGCAGAGTCGCCAGTTCTGTGATACGGTGGCAGAACCGTCTGTTAATACTGGTTTGCGTTTTTTGTTCACAAAATGTCGCGGTAAGCAAGAGTCGCCACCGACTTTTATTTTATCCAATCAGGAAAAGGAAAAAGAACAAAAAAAACCTTTTTCGAGATGTTTTGGAGTACGGGGGTATATTATAGAAAGGGAAGGTGTTAGCATCCTTTCGATCCGTGATTTTTCATGGGCTCTTAGGTACTTGCTCATTTTTTGAAATTGCTTGTGTGTGCTTGTTTTGAAAAGTTTTGTTTTACTTCGTTTTAACCCTTGTTTCTGTCCTCAAGAGTGTTATGAAGTTGTTTTTGAAAACTTTGTTTGAAAAGTGTTTGGTGTGAAAAAGTTTGTTTGTTTGAGCAAGTACCTAGGAACTAGTCTACCTACTCGAAAAAGGTCTGTTCGTTTTCCTTTTAGATAATGTTATCCCATTATTGAGAAATAGGTAGCATCGGCGTTGGAGTTTTTAGGGACATTCGAAGGGACATGTACGATTACAAAAGCAATGTTAGGAAATGTTAGTAATCATCCTAAAGCCTTAAAGATCTTTTTCCGAGGCAATATCCGAATGGGTCATTTTAGATCTTTCGGGGCTAGAGGACAACCACTAACAAACCGTATACTTCATGACCGTTTACCGAAGGCAACCAGAGTGGAATAAACCCTAGGAGTGAGCATGTGCGAGTGTATGTTTTCAGTTAATTTACCTTTTCACATTTAGGTTTTTCTACCGCATTAATTTTCAGTTAGTCTTTCCATACAATCCTATTAACATACTTCTAAGCAGTTTATAGTTTGTGAAAATTAAAATGCAGGAAAGTTTAAAGGCCTAACTATTATAGGGTTTTTGCAGATACATAATTATCTTGACTGTAAATAAAGATGCGGAAATTTAAAACCCTAATTAAATCTATTACAACCTTGAAACAGTTACAATAATAATAAAAGGAAATTAAAAAATGCACGCGGCGAATTAAATGTGAAAATTAAAGAACCCTAAAAATTTAATTGAAAAAATATTTAGGTTATTATTATTTTATGAGAAAAAATTAATTAGGTTATGTACAAATTAAAACCCCAATTCTAATTTATTTAAATTATTAAAAAAAAGGAATTAAATTACCCTAAATAATTAAACTAATTAATTAATTAAAGAAATAAAATATTTTTTATGAAAAAATAATTTTTATGCTTTTTGATGATTTTTGATTAAATAAAAAAAGAAAATAATTTTTGTGTTATTTTGTAAAAAAGAAAACTATTAATGAAATAATAAAAATAAGAAAAATGAAAATAGAAAAGAAAAGAATGGGCCTGTATTGCTAAAAAGGGGGTGTAGGTCTGAATTTGCAAGCCCATTATGCTCAGCCCAGTCCTAGCGTGTGATCCTATGCTGGTCATTCCTGGAGAGTGTACCATGGTCATTGAGGTGTGGGACGATGGATCTGTGATGATGATAATCCATTGGTTGGATGTTGCGGTGCATGGTGGACTCCTGGGACATGTATGAAGTTGATCTGTTGGGACAAAGTTAGAAAACAAAGAAAATGCTGGGACCTGGGATTGAACCCAGGTCGTCTAAATTTCCAAATGCGCGCTTCACCACTGGGGCACCTGTTCTATTTGTTATAATACTTAACTAAGAATAATATAATACAATATGAGTTAGCCTGTTACAAAAACGCACAAAATTTGAATCATCCACTCACGCCTCACCACGCCACTGTCTTCTTCGCTGAGACCGTCGTCTTACGCTAAGACTTTTACCTACAGACAAGCGTCTGTAGCCATAACATGTACACTTCAAAAATCACGTTCAAGCAATATAAATAAGATTCAAGACCATGGATCGATTAGGTTTGACCCTCTGATCACAATGGTATCCTTCATTAGGGTCAATTGTTCATGCATTTGAAAGCCCTAAAACGACAAGATAAACCCTAACTATGGAAAATATGCATACAAGCGTTAAAACTTCAATTAAATGGTCTAGACATGTTGCAAACATGACAACAAACACAGATATACCATTAAAACATGTTCATGATGCAAGAATCATAGTAATTGAATATGAAAAAGAACGCAAACCGTGTGATGTCTAGGGGGAGATTATGGCTGTGAAAATGCTTGCAATGGATTGAAACACGTTCTGGAGATGTCCAGGAATCTATTGGTAGTCTTAGAATGCTTTGAATTTCCCTCTAAGCTGGAAATCGATCCACCACTTTTTGACAATTTTTGCAATTTTTGTTTTTTTGTTTTCACGACCTCTCTCCTCGTTCTTATGCACTGGTTGTGTCCTATATATGTATTAGAACTGATTAGGTCAACAAAAACGCATTGTATCTTTGAACATTATGAAAATTAGATTTGATTTTGTTCTTGTATGATATGTTTCCAAAATAGGCCTAATCATGCCAATTTTTGCTTCAATTTGCTTTGCACGATTTGATCTGATTTGTCAGCCTAATTGGATTTGATTCCTACAAGAAATCAGATAAAAAATCAATCTTTTGCATTTTTTGCTATTTATTTGATTTAATTTGAATTTTAAATAATAAAAAATCAAAATAAAATAAATAATGAAGCAAATAAAGTGTAGATGCTGATTTGGGTCGTGGACCATGTCACAAGCAAGATGCAATCATGAAAAACTAGGCCCATTTGACAAAAAATGCATTTTTGAGCACATTTACAAGGCATATCTCCTCCAATTTTAACCCTAGATAGGTGTTCCTGGACTTTTTAGAAATCTTAGGATGTTCCCTAAACAACCCTTTTAGCCTCATCTCAATTGGGTCTTCCATTTTCATGTAAGAAGCTTTGACCCAAAAGGTGTTTTTGTTGACTTTTCAAAAGGACCTATAATGTAGAAATTCATATATTTTGATGAGTGAATATTTTAAACTTGGGTGATGAAGATGAATTTTAGGGAATTTCATCCTCTTCAAAATGAGCCTTGGATGGAAAATTTCTGATAAAGTATAAAGAAGTTATGCTTGGTCAAAGTTTGGTTGACTTTTCCTGAGAAACCCTAATTTAGCAACTTTTGGGTTTTGATGAATTTGGGGAATTCCATGGGGAATCATGATCAAACCTTGATAAAATGATGGATATCACTTCAAAATGTTGATGTTGACCAAAATTCTTGAAGTTTGACTTTATGTGGGCCACAATTGACTTTTGACCTAATGTAGTTAACTTTCAGGCATCTGAGCAGTTGACTGAGCAAACTTCTTGTGCAAGGCATGAAACTTGACATGGATGATCTTGAGAACATATTAAGACCATGGAAGGAATTTGGGACCTTTGGAATTCCCACATCCTGATGAAAATGGAAACCCTAGTTTGAGGTACATTGCCTTAGGAAAGAGTTTGTCTGGTCAACTCTTAGTCATCCTTGAGCAATTTTGGGATCTCAATGGGAATGTATTGAGTAAAATGAGACGGAAAATTTTGGGGTACAACAATATGCGATGGTGAAACATCGACAAAACCATGTGCGATGGCGAAACATCGGCTAAAGGATTGAAAAATAGCATGGAAAAGATGACGAGATATCCATTTGACAAGGTTTAAAACAAAGCCAAAAGGCGCACAAACAATTAAGATTGGTTTGCATATTTTACCTTGAAGAAAGATTTAAGTTCATTAGAGATGTTTTATGATTTGCCAAGAAGAAATTTTCGTTTTAAGATGCAATATGCAAAGAAAAAAACAACAACTATGAGAGACTATCCTAATCTCTAGCCCTAATGTTATCATACAAAGATGGCCCTATGTTAAGGATGGAAGGGGAAACATATACCTAAGTGAACACGCATGGATAGATATCCTGATGTCTAGCTCGAGGACTAACCCTACACGAGCAATCCTATGGGAAGGGGCATATAAAACAAGCGAGCAAATAAGTGCTTTCGCGAAAGCACACAAACATGAGTAGCAAACAAGGGACATGTTCAGAATTGCCTTAAACAGGTATTTAAATAAATCACAGGGATTCCTAACAGATGTCAGCAACGGAAGTCGCTTTCATGCATCATTATTACTTCTTGACATAATCTCTAGAAAGAATTAAAATGCAAAGATAAGAATGAGGTCACAATGATACCTAACGGAGTAGGCCCGTTGCCTCTTCGAAGCGCATGAGATGAGAAAAATCTATAGAATGCCTCCTTGAACCTCCTCAATCAACCATCAATTAGGCATACCCGGGTTGCATCAACTATCAATCGCAAGATCATAGCTCAAGTGTCTATAAGATAAGTGGAATTCTTGGTGTATGGGAGTTGAATTGGGTTATGATTAACCAAGGGGCGTACTTGATTTATCTCATGAGAGTAGGTGCTCCTACCCTCAACCATGAGACGCTTTGTGCATGGAAATACTTGGTATACAGACAAAAGTGGTTGATTCAGGTTATGGCTAACCAAGGGCTAAACTTGATTAACCTTGTGAGAATGGCCATGCTCAAACTCAACTATGAGACCCTTTAAGAAAATGCTTGGTATGTGGACCAATGGGAGAGAAGAGAGTTGCTTCAATGCATAAGATGAAAATTAAAAGCCCATACAAAGTGGCTATATGCATGCTTCTAGAAAGTGGGACTAGCGTGACACTAGTATTCTAAACTACCAATTGGAATAATTGATCGAGTAGTTGTCACTATAGAAAAGCCCAGGATCAAACTATGAAATGTGTGTAAGTGTGCATTTGTAGGTGGGTACCTTTTCATTGATGATGAGTCCAAGAGGAGGCCAAGTGTTCTAATACGAACAAAATATGCATAATAACAATTTTAAACATATAAAGAAAATAGCAAAGAAATAAAGTTCTAAGCTATTACAAACCATATGGGAATGGGGATACAAGTTAATGAATGGGGTTGTATTGAATCGATAATACGATAAAAAGTTTAAATAAACAATAAATACAACCCAATAGAAATATTAAACAACTAATTAAACTAAAACAATATATTTAATAAAATTAATTAGTAAAATAATTAATAATATAAAAATAATATTTTTTAGTTTAATTATTTATTTAGGATAATAAAATATATTTTTGTATTTTTTTCAATTGATAAAAATCAAAATATAATTAAACAAAATAACATAATACAAACAAATATAATGGAAAATAGAGAATGAGCCTGAAATAAGCAGAAATGGGGGGTGCTGAAAGGAGCTGGGCGTTCAGGACAAACATGAAGGAAGCTCGACTACTGAAGAGGCTGTGTGCGATCCAGTGGGAAGTGCTCCAGGAGATCCACGGTGGAACGCGCATGCTGAAGCTCCAGATTAGATATGGATAAATCTAATGGTTTAAAACTGAGAGCGCATAGTAAGATTGATGAAGAGTCATACGTTGGATCTAGTGTGATCTCATGGTTGCGTTTGAAGGAGGCTCACCGTAGACACGCATCTGAAAATGTTGGATGATGATGAGGAACGATCCAATGGTAACTGAAGCAGACGCATGGTGGCTTACCGTGGGAACATCTGCATGATTACACAAACTCACCAAACAAGCGGTGACAAGTGTTGAGTAGTTGTTAATCAAAAAATTAACTTAATAAAAACAAAAGGTTAACGAATATTTTTTATAAACAGAGATTAAATAATCTCTTCCTCTTCATCTCAGCTTCTCCAGAAATCGCCTGCGGCTACAGGCACGACAGCAAATGGTGAAGATTCTAAGTATCTTATCATAGATCTTAAAGGGATTAAATGAAACCCTAGGTTCTTCAGATGCGAAGATCAGTGAAGATGATGAAATCATCTGGACCGTGACATGAAAATGGACTCTCTGCAGCGTGGACGCGTGCTTGACGATGGTGGATGGCGATTTAAGATCGTAACCCTTTCGGTGAGCTCCTTCTGAATCTGAATTCACATAATGATTCTCTTTTCCTCTTTTTTTTTATAAACTTGTGAGCTTTTTCTCTTCTCTATAATCAGAACTTGTAATTTTTGAAAATAAATTTTTTGACGGGTTTTGTGACAGAAGATGATGAATAGCTAGGGTTTGTGCTTGATAACTTGCTGGTTTTTATTTTAATTTTATGAATCGTTCTATTTCTGTGAACGATGGAAAAGATGAATCCCCTAATTTCTGAATGAAAACTTGATTATATGGTCGATGAAAATGATGAGAAAACAATTACAAATAGGAAGTTTAAGGCCCTTGGATCTGAAGGTTGTTAGCTAGATCGATGGTTGAGATTGAAAGCTCCAGAGTTAGTTATGGTTTAACTTATGTTAGGAACTATGACTTGAAAATGAAGCACCCTTTAGTAAAATAATTGTTAGTCTAAAATTTGTTAGATGAGATGGCAACAGTTAGTTATCATTCTGTTTGAGAAATTTGGATGAGCTGGAATTAGTTGCCATGAGCTGTTACGGTTAATTCTATCTTCTAACTTTATTTCTCTAATTTTAAATATGGCCTGCTATACGCTGTTAGAATTTTCTATTAGATTAAATGAGCTGACAATTTCGATTCAAATGTTTTTCTCCTCTATTTTTCTGTTAGCTCGACTTTTGGAAATTAAAATTTAGTTTGCAATTCTGTGATGAAAGAAAACAACTATAATATGGATTTGGTGAATGAACCAGTTTCTTGTATTTGTCCTGATACTTTCTGGTTTTTCCTGTTGGTTCAGCTGATATTGGTGTGAATTGTTTCATAGTTTTTTTTATATGTTACTTTTCGAACCTTTTCTTTTGTGAACCAAACCCAAAATAGGATTTGTGATTTGTAATAGAAATCTCTGGCCCATGATTGAAACTTGAGATTCAGTTTATGTTGTAAAAAAGCATGAGGCCTTTGCTTGCTTATGAACATGATTGAAAACATTCCCTTACAACTTCTGATTCCTTCCACTCCCTAATGATGAAGTTGAAAACCTCCTTGAAAATACTTTATTTTTGTTCAAGTTCTGGTTTCTTGATGATTTCTAACCATGTCCAATTTCTTTTTTCGTGTGATGTTGGCTCTGATGAATTTGGAGAGAGCAAAGAGGAGTGCTTGAAGAAGAGGCCGAGGAAATGGCCATGAGGAATTCTAAGATTGAAGAAGAATTCTTTTTTAGTTTTGTCTTGTAACTTAAGGATTAGAAATTTGAAAGTTCTTGTAAGAAGTAATCTTGAAATTTCAAAGACTTGAACATTTGCAATGTTACTGTATTATTGTAATCAATGAAGTTTTAAAATTTGAGATCCTATCTTCTTTTACATAATGCTTGTAGAAATAGGTTGACCTATTTGAAGAAATTTGGCAACATTTTGAATGAATCTTACCATGTTGAATAGTTTTGAGATAAACTTTAATGAATATTTATGATGAATGTTGTTTGGAACTTGAATGAATATATGGATGAAACCAAGTCTTATTTTGCAATGACCACTTAATCTTTTAAATGCAAAAATAATAGTTTTTCTTGCACTTTACAAAATAGTGGTTAACTTGAACATATTGGGAATGATGAACACTTCCACTAATGGAACCAAATTTAATTCAAATCCTAAATCCTACTCCAATCACTAAGCATGAAGAAGACAACAATGCCTTGCTCACAAATTTATCTCTTGTACCACAATTCACTCTTGTATTCCAATCAATCAAAGATCCAATCTTGTCAAGTAATTCCTTTGAGGAATCTGGTAGAGAATAATATTTGACATGAACATCCCAAACTTCCATCGGTAAGCATCAACAAAATTACACACCAAAGATGAGAAACTTTAATCATATAGTAAACCAAGTGGTGATCTTGTTCCAGACCTTAATCTAACTAATAAGCGCACGAGAATGCACCCAAGGATCACCAGATAATCCACATCTCTGAATTCGTGCCTTTGCAAAGAAATCCAAGAAGTGATGATGACACACATGGGAAAATGATGAACGCCTGAACTTACAACCTTATAATTTGATGGGGAGAATATCACAATGATCAAGAATTCAAAACTTAGTGTCGTACCCCAAATTTTCCCTATCTCGATGATTTTATTTTTCAAGATTAAAATAGAAGAAATATTTAATTAAAGATGGTACAACAATATCTGATGGCCCATCTTTATCCAAATCGACTAATGGGTGTATTTTAATTCAGGAAAATGGGACTTTTTAAATCAGAAAGACTTATAAACTCATTCGCGAAGCATGTTGGCCAATGGCCCATGCGATTCAAAAATAGAAAATTATTTCAAGAAAGAATAATAGCTATTAAGTCCTTAATTCTTAAAATGAACTTAAGTTCAAGTTGTTATTAGTTGAAATTAAAATTAAGGTCCATTTAAGAATGGTTGTTGTTAATAAAAGAAGAGGTGAAGATACAATTATATTAAAATTCATATTGACCCATTTCTTTTAATAGAAAACAGTAAAGAAGGGGGTATAATTCTGAATCACAGGCCTTTTGATTTGTCTTTCAAGCCAGGCCCAATTAGCGTTTTGACACTTACCACTTTATCTATAAAAAAAAAAAGAGAAAATGTGTTCATGAGAATATTTTTGTTTAAGAATTATTTTGGGCCTAATATGGATTAAATAGAAAAAAGGCTCGTTGTAAAAAAAAATTGTTGATTAAGGTCTAATTCTTAGCCTATTTGGCATTTGGCATTTGTGAATCATAATCTGATCCATGATTTTATGGGTTAATTTATTATTAAGATTAATAAAATATTTTTTGTGAATAAAGAGTTGGGTTTTAAAATAATCCACTGGATTAGATTACGAGAAGTGAATAAGCCCAATCAATACTTCTATTAAGGGCCCAATTTTGTTTATTGTTGCAAGACAAAAAATATAGATAACGTAAAGGCCCAATTCCAGAACAAAAATTAGACAATCCGCCCAGGCCCAAAAGCACAAACAACAATTGTGCAGATTGAACTAGGAATTACGCTTGTGTATCAATAAATAATCACTGTCAAAATCAAACCTCAAAAACTAAACAAAACCAAATCTCCAATATAAACCAAATCTGTAAATTGATGCAAAATCTAGAAAATCAACAATTAAACTAAATCAAATCTTACATAATCAAATCTATTACAAAATCATTAACATACAATCAAATCAATTACAAATCCTGAATTTGTGCTAACATAATTCTAATTCGTAAAACACTAGAATTAAAAACCTATATATATTAAACTAATTTACAAAGAGGAGAGGAGGGGGAAAATAACAGAAGAAATTGAAAAATTCAAGACAGAACGAAGGAGAATACAGTAACAGAAGAACTGAAGACTACCAACAGTACAGAGGAAGACAAAGGAGAACGGTTGGGATTTCAATCTTTGAAACCATAACCGTGGGAGCCACCACCGCTAGCTATCGTTTCCGCCGCTGCAACCACATCCACCACCATCGTCAACCTTCGCCGTTGCCATATTTACTGACCTGAGAACAAGAAGAGACAAAGGGCTTAGCATCGAATTGGAAGAGGCTCAGAAATTCAGAATCAGAACAATAGCGAAAGGGTAAAATTATCTTAGCTTTCTCTTTTGATTGTTTGTGTATTTGGGGTTTGGTTAGGTAAGGGTTTCCGATTTGGGGTCATCGCGTTGCCGCGACAATGTATTAGGGCTAGGGTTTGGAGTTGGAAAAGGGAGAAAGGAGTTATTGCGAATGACAGAGAGAGGGTTGTGTGGATACGGCGAGAGACAGAGGAAGAAAACTATAACAACAATGTAATTGAAAATGAAGAACAGACTGATGTACAAAACAAACTTATATTTTATTTACATCCAATAACTGCGCGTCTATTGTACTTAACATGAACACTCATGTTTGTATGATTGATCATGATTGGACGGCCGTAAGCCCAAGTCCCATTGTAACTTCCGTGCACCCTCGCTTACTCGATCCATCAGGCCCATTTGCAATGCTTAATGGGCCAAGCCCGTTTACTTTTCAAACACCCCCCTTTGCCCATATTTACTAAAAACCAAAACCATTCGCACCCCCCTGTCCAGGACATATTTGGGCCTAACCCAACATAACTTTTAGCACCCCTGCTTTTACTACCCAGTTTAAAACTACACCCCCCTGATTAATTAAATATTTTTCTTTTTATCTTTTTATACTTTATATTCATATTGTATAATTCTTATATTTATATTTTATTCTTTTTTATATAGAATTATTATTATTATTATTAAATGTTAATTTTTATTTATCATATTATTATTTTTATACGAAAATATTATTATATTAGCATAAATAAATTATATTTATTCAAAACTCATGCATATTATATTTTTATATTTGCATTAAAATATTTTTTTATCATGCATTAATCAAGAATTTTTGCAATTAATATTATAAAACACACTAACAAATCTCAAACTATTTTTCGCAACCAACTAAGCTAATCAATTGTTTTTACAAAAGGGTTTCAAACGGATTTTGACTTATCGCGCATTTAGTCAAAATCTCCACAATCACTACTCCTGGCCAAAATGCGAGATGATTCAAAATATGTTTGCAACCCCTAAAAAACACCAACCTCATACGAACTACAAATTGAGACTTTGATTCCTCATAAGAGGATACATAGGCATACGATAAAAAATCATAGTGAGTTCTCCTATAAAAAATTAAAACCCTTCCCCTAATAAAATTTAAATCATGTTTCCCCAACTCAAACCTAAAACCTAATATCCTTGTGAACAAGGTAGGTGAAAGGTGCCTAACACCGCCTTTCGTCTAAAGAAGTCCAAAACCTAGAATCTCTGTCTGCGAATTAGGGTTTTCTGTTAGATTCCTTTCCCTAGGATAAAAACTAATAGTGGTGAATCTGATTTAAAACCAGCTGTTACACTTAGCTCTATAAACCAAAGCTAATAGAGAACTATTTGATTCAAGATTGAGTGAATATAAGAGCCATCAAAGCCATATAAACCCTTATTCTCGCTTGTGACAAAATCATACCCCACTTGAGTAAGAGGCATATTCAAGAAGCTTTATGGAAGAAAGAATCCTAAATGAACATGAACACAAAACCCTAATTTCACACTTCAATACTTACAGTCTTTAATCTTCAGATGAAATGATAGACAAGTTGAGATGTCTTGAGGAATGAGGAGCCTTGGTAGCTTGAATGATCAAAATAATGAGGATATCAGAGCCATCTTGAACTGGCTACCAATATAACCAATTTCACAGCTTGAAGAAAACCAGGAAGATAAGAATACCTTGACCCCGTCACCATGCATGAATATGTATGATGAAACACAAGCCATTAAAAATTCTGAAATCAAGAGGGTAAATTTTGGGGTGCAACAGTGCAGAAAGTAAAACCTACCTGGCCAAAATTAATTAATTTCTAACAAACTTGTGGTAGATTGGCGCTGAGCTGTCGAAGGTTTAGAAAGTGTGTTTGGTTTGTTTGTTCCTACAAAATGAGGCGTTCTAGCAGGAATGGTATTAACTATTAAGTCATAAAAATGACACAACACAATGGCATTTATTTTATCAAAAGAAGGATTAAAGATATCATACCTGCAATGAGCTTTTTTACACTCTACAACTTATATGATTTGAATGGCTTGAGAGCTGAATCTTATGCCAAGAGATGAAGAAAATGAAAGAAATAATGAAAATAGGTAATCAAGAAGCCCTATATAGAGTGAAAATTCGGCAGAAATTAAAAAATGGAAAAGTAGAAGCTTACGACTTTTTCACGAGTCTCGGGTTCAACGTGGAATTGACGACGCGTAAGGGAAACAGTTTCTTTGATTTTCGTATTTGTAAAACATTAGAAAAAATTATCAGATCATTAGAAAAACCCTATCAACCCAAAACAAATTTACATGTCACAAACTTACATGTTACAAATGAAGTAGAAATGATGGTGGTTTATACCTGAAGAAGAAGAAACAGTGGAGATTAATGACAGTGGTTCATTTCTTCGTAGCAGCAGTGCGTGCAACATATGGATTCTAAAGAAATTGAGAGATGAAGTTAGACTAAAGAAACATAAACAAATTATACTGAAACTGAAGAAGAATTGATGGGGATTGAAGAAGAATTGAGGTAGAAGAAATTAAAGTAGAAATAAATTGAAGAATTAATGGTGGAGATTAATGGAGATTGAGAGATGAAGTCATACCTGAACAAAAAATGACGGAGCAATTCGCAAGGAGACAACGAGACTGAGAGATTAGGGTTTTGCAAGGAGACAGAGAGATTGAGGAGACAAAGAGATTAGCGTCTTTCTTTTTTGAGATTTCTTTTTATTTTTTATTTTTATCAAATATTATGTAATTATATATAATTTTATATAATTATTTAATATATAATCTTAATATATTTATATTTATAATCATATATAATTATATATAATCTTATATATTTATATTTAAATTTATATTTATATTTATAATTTTATATAATTATGTATAATCTTATATAACTATTTAATATATAATCTTAATTTTATCAATTATTAATATATAATATATAAACTTATGCAATTATTTAATATATAATATTAGTTTTATAAATTATTATATTTATTTTATCAAAATAATTATTTATTATTAATATATAATTCCTTGCTTTATTTTAACCATTAGATTTTATTTATTTTATAGTATATTATATTATAGTATTAAATTTATATAGTTAATTATATGAATTTAATTGTAATTTTATTTTATATTAGTAATTATTAATTATATAAAAAAAAAAAAGAGGCCAGCAAAATTAAAGCGGGAGGCATAAACATAGTGTCGGACAAAAGTGACACTAACAAATTAAATCTTTAAAAAGGAGGAAAAAAATTGTAGGAGGGAAATCAAAACTTTTCGCACCAATAATTGCGTTGACTATGACCGTCGCTACAAATAAAATATTAAATAATTACTTTAATAATAAAAATGGAGGCAAATGAAATTTGTAGGAAGGAAATGGAGATGAGGAACGCTGCAGTTAAAAATAAATAAAAAAATAAAAAAATAAATAAACTTACATGTGAAAATATATTGGCGTCGGCCAAGCCGTCGATAGAAGTTAAATATTTATGCCAAATATATTAAATTAAAATATAGTGTCGGTCGAAGTCGTCACCTATGTTAATAACATACTAAAATAAATAAAACAAATGACTTTTTTATCCGAACGACAATTTAGGTCGACGCTATAGTTAATAAAATAATAAACCAAATAAAACAAATGATTTTTTCCTTTTTATGCCGATTGTCATGGTCATATTTGTAACACTATCAATGCCGGTGTCGGGGCCGAGGCTAAATTCTGGCAGTAAAAACATGATTTTCTTGTAATGGGATGTGAGTAAAATGCTAGACATGCCTCTCTTTCTCTCTTTCTCTCACTGTTAGAGAGTATGGTTCTTCTTTGAAAATTATGAAGTGCGTCATCATGACATTTCTGCCGTCATAAAAAATGATGAGCTATTGTTAGCGGATTAACACAAGGGAAATGATGCAAAATGTGTTGTGAGATCATGTCGATGGTTAAAGAGTTTCCTATCAACATAGAAGTCGCACCATAAAATTTCCACCCAATTTTTGACATGTGAAAATTCTTTAAGTGCTTTGTCTTCAAGTGAAGTATACCCTTCATTAGGTTGAGTATGATAGTTTTTAAAAACTATGATTATCAGTGAAGACAATGTGAAAATTCTTGGAGTGATGTAGCTTCAAGTGATTATACTATTTATGATGGGGTATGATTGTCAGTGAAGATAATGAAAGTTGATATATTATTTTTAATCAAGGTGGAGATTGTTGGAGTTGTTTGAAAATCTACATGTTAAAGGAGTCTTGTGTCGCTTATTTTTGTGAAGGAAGAAGGAGTCTAAGGTTATATATATGATCTAAGTTCTTTGTTAGAAGATGTACAAGTCAAAAGAATTTTAAGCTTGTATTTGAATTTTATATTTCCTCTTATACTCTTGTTTTCAAGTGTTGTGAGGGGGTAGTTAAATATTTGCTTTGGAGAGTGTGGATGTACTACAACCTTTGGATGGTTGAGGGTAGTCTACGTGTTAAAAAGTTTTCATATAATGTTATTATATGTTTGTAATTTGAAAATTATCGTGGTTTTTTCTCCAGTTTTTTGGAGTTTCCACATTAATCTTTTTGGGTTATTATTGTGTTCCTTTGTTTCTCTATGATTTTTTTCCTAACATAAATGACTTAATGATAAATTATTATTAGAGTTAAGTGATTGAGATAGTATTCACTAGAGATTGTGTAACACCCCAATTTAGATTATTTATGAATTTGCATATTTAATTAATTATTGAGCTATGTTAATTAAATAATTAAATTGTAATTTGTGTATGAGTGTGTGGGTCATAGGTTGGTGTAGTGAGAATTTGATGTGTTGGTAGAGTAATTAGAAGCAAATAGAATTTAAATAATATTTTAGATAATTTAAATAATTAAATTAATTAGTAAATAAGAAAAATAGAAGAAATTAGAATAAGTGAGGACATTGTGGAGATAACAAATTAAAAATAGGTTAGGTTTCTATTAAAAAGGGATGAGTAGAGAGTTTTTGGGATTAGAATGTGAAAACATAAATTTTGGAGAAAAATGTAAAGGTGTGAAGAACAAGTCTAGGGCTCGAGGAGGGAAGAATCAAACTTGATTATGGAACTTGCTTGTTGTAAATATAAGGTAAGTGGGAGAATAACATTCAATAAGGGTATATACATGAGGGGTATGGTAGAGGAGTCCTTAACCTCCAATAGGAATTATGAATATGATGAATTATGAAATTCATTGATGTTGTGATGATTGTTGGATGGGATGATGATGATTTTCGTATGAATATATGTGCTTGATTTTCTGGTTTCGTTGTTCATGTGTTTTCCACCATTGATGAAGGTTTTGAAGGTTTTTGAGACAAATTTGGTTTTGAGAGATTAATGGGTTGTATGTGTTAATTTTGACGTGGTAAGGTGTTCATTTCACTTTATTCATGTACCATATGATATGATATGTTTTGGAATTGTTAGAGGTCAGAATTTGGGGTTTGGGGTCTGTTGCAAGGCTGAAAAACATGAGAGATTGCATTAAATCGCATAAAAAAAGGGTTTTATGGACTCTATTACTGTAACAGCTATCACGGGTGACCGTAACATCCCCTTGGATTTTGGCACCGGGGGCGTTCCCAAGGTGAGATTCTAGATTGGGAGCATTACAGGTCGTAACAACTATTACGGGTGGCGTTAACAACTCTCAGGATTTTGTATTATGAGATCGGTTTTTCCATAACTTTTAATTCGTAATACTAAATAAGATTTCATTTGAAGCATTGAAAAACTAACGCAATTTCCTATTAATTGATAATGTAATCAAATATTAAATGTGTCATAACAATATGATTAATTGATGATAATTACATGTATCATTGATGTGTTGTTGACGATGAATGCTATGATGAATATGTTTATTTGTTAGGAGTATGAATTGATGTATTACACATGTTGAGTGAGATTGTAGTGTTGTTGTGTGTATGAAGTAATAGTTCGATCGATATGAACTATTAAATACTTGAGTTATATTGAGTCATGTTGGTTGTATTGTTGCATGTTTGAGATATAATTCGATTGAGATAAATTAATGTATGCTTGTGTTGCACTATTAATTGATATTGTACATTTTATGAATATCAATTATTTTAAGTTATGTTGGTGTAGCGCATATTTGATTGTTATTGCATGGTAATCTAGATAGGTGATTACAATAATTGTCAGTGCATTATGTTAGGATCAGATAGGGGTATTGACGCTTTGATATTTATGATACGATCATGCATCATTTAAGTTGTGTCAAGAGGCATGTTCTTCAGTTCAGAGAGGGGACTGGTGGCTTGTCCCAAACTCAGAGAAAGGGATTGGATCTCAAAGAGGGGGATTCTGGGTTCAGAGAGGGGACCTAATTCCTGAGTGAACAATTGTTGAGTTGGTACCAGATGGATAGAGTTGCATCGGGTTGCATTGAGTTGCATGGAGTTAATTTTAAGTATGATTTGTATAATGAGATAAATATTGATCGTGTGTGTAATTGGTGTGTGATTGGGATGTGAATGAGGTGTAATTGATGAGTTGGTGTGATAATACATTTAATCTACTATGATTAATATTGTGTAAGAGTATGTTATGTGTTAAGTACCCTACCTTTCAATATATGCATGTTATTATTGAATGTGATTTCTCACCCCTTTTGTTTAAATGTTGCCTTTAAATGGGCATCATTTAGATACTCAAGAGTAGAGTCGTTGTTTGAGTGGAAGCTAGCTCCCTAGGGATATTTCTTTTCTTTTCTTTGTTTTAGCTTTGATTATGCTCTGATATGTAACACTAGCGAGCATTTTCTTTGTTTTATTTTGAGGTTTCTGAGAGACAGTGTATGCTCTCGTATTCTATGTTTTGATGTGATAAGCATTTGGAGAAGACATGTGAGTCGATGCTTTTTAAGTATTATGAGATTTATTATGAGATTTAAATTAGTGTATTTTAATTGAGTATTTATGTAGTGATGATACCCTAAGTGAGGTAAGCATGCGATGACAGGTGTTGCATGTTTATTTAAATTAAGTGTTACATGATCAGTAGGTGTGTGTTTCGAGATGTGTAACATAATATGTGAGAATGTTGTGAAAAATATCATATTTAATTATAATTATGTGTTGGGTAAATAGGGTGTTACATTAGTAGTATCATAGTAGGTCGGTCCATCCGGCCAGGTTTTCTAATTTTGTTTGTTTCTTAGTACGCGGCATGTGTGTCAAACATTATTAGTGCTTGCTTGCTTTTTTTACTCGTGTGTCTGCCTGAGTGGGATTGAAACAAGTGGAGGAGAATATTTTTCTTCTCTGAGATATTTCACGTGTGGAGTGTTGGTTCAACATGCTTTTGATTGCAAGAGTTCAGGTGATGTTGAAGATGTGTTGATTCTCGAACCCGAAGAAAGCGTGGAATCGAGTTTCTTATCTGCCGGTCAAGTTAGGATGTCTTTGAGGGAGAATGATCAGATAGTGTTGATGTTTTCTTCTCGGAGACTAGGAATTAATGGGACGGCTAGTGATATGCCAGTGGTGTGTATTTCCTGATGTTTATCTTAAAGATATTCACCACTTGCCTCTAGAGCACATAGCCGAGTTCGACGAAGGTGAAGAGTTGTTTGTGTTTGCTACGCAAGTAGATGAGTCTGTGAAGGATGACACGATGGTTTTTATGGTGTTAACTTTGTTGGAGGCTAAGATAAAATGAGTAATTAGTGAATTACTTGTTGTTTGTGAATTTCCATAAGTGTTTCCTAAAGAGATCAATGATTTTCCTCCAGAGCATGAGGTAGAGTTCACAAATGACTTAGTACCAGCTATGAGTCTGGTGTCAATGGCTCTGTATCGGATGTCTTCTGTAGAGTTGAGCGAATTGAAAAAGCATCTAGAGGATTTACTTGAGAAGAAGTTTATTCGGCCTATTATTTCTCAATGGGGTTAGACGGTGTTATTGGTGAAGAAGAAGGATGGTGGTATGCGTTTGTATGTTGACTATCAACGGTTGAATAAATTCACTATCAAGAACAAGTACCCGCTTCCAAGAATTGATGATTTGATAGATTGGTTAGTAGGTGCTTCCATCTTTAGTAAGATTGATTTGAGGTCAGTGTATCATCAGATTTGCGTGAAGGATGAAGATATTCTGAAGAATACATTTAGAATGAGGTACAATCACTACGAGTATTCAGTGATGTCATTTGATGCGTCTAATGCTCCTGGTGTGTTCATGGAGTATATGAATAGAATTTTTCATCAGTAAATGGAAAAATTTGTGGTAGTGTTTATCGATAACATTTTAATTTATTTGTAGAAGGGTGAAGAACATGTTGAACATATGAGAGTTATGTTCAATTTGTTACAAGAGAAGTAATTGTATACTAAGTTGTCAAAGTGTGAGTTTTTGTTGGAAAATGTGAGTTTTCTCAGCCATGTTGTTTCTAGTGGAGGTATTGTGGTGGATCCATCGAAGGTTGAGGTTGTGTTACAATGGGAGACTCCTAATTTTGTCATTGAGATCCGAAGTTTTCTTCGGCTAATTGGTTATTATCATAGATTTATTGAAAGCTTTTCTAATTTGGAATTGTCGTTAACTCAACTAACTAGGAAGGGTAAGACATATTTTTAGGATGTTAAGTGTGAATAGAGTTTCCAAGAGCTTAAGAAGAGGCTGACATCGGCTCCAATGTTGATTTTCCCGAGTTCGGCTGAATCTTTTGTCGTGTATTATGATACTTCTAAGATAGATTTAGGAGGTGTGTTGATGCAAAATGGATAAGTTGTGGCTTATGCATCAAGTCAACTTAAAGTTCATGAGAAGAATTATCCTACGCGTGATTTAGAGTTGGCTTCCATTGTGTTCACACTTAATATTTGGAGACATTATTTGTTTGTCTTTAGATTTTAAGTGTTCAATGATCATAAGAGTGTGAAGTACTTGTTCAATCAAAATGAGTTGAATATGAGAAAGAGGAGATGGCTTGAGTTTATGAAGATTTATGATTTTGGTTTGAATTACCATCCTGGTAAAGCCAATGTTGTAGCTGATGCATTGAGTAGGAATACGTTGCATATATTGACATTGATGGCTAAAGAGTTAGAGTTGATCGAAGAATTTAGATATTTGAGTTTGGTTTGCGAAGTTACATTGCAGAGTGTGAAGCTAGGTATGATAAAGCTTACTAATTGAGTTATTGAAGAGATTAAAGAAGGTTAGAGGAATGGTTTGAGATTGGTTGATCGTTTATCTTTAATCAATCGAGACCAAGGTGGTGAATTCAGAATCGATGAGACTTATGTAATCAGATTCTCTAAAGCTCGCCCAACACCAGTGCTACGAAGATGTATCAAGACTTGAGAAAGATCTTTTGGTGGCCTGGAATGAAGAAGGGGGTTTCTGAATTTGTGTATGCATGTTTAACTTGCTAGAATTCATAAGTTAAACATCATAAGTCGTCAGGTTTGATGTAGTCATTGTCTACTCCTGAGTGGAAATGGGACAACATTTTGATTGACTTTGTGTCTGGATCGCCTAGAATAGTGAAGAGTTCTGATACTATTTGGTTTATTGTGGTTAGGTTGACTAAATCGGCTCATTTCATTTTGATTCAACTTAACCATCCATTGGAGAAGTTAGTAGAGCTGTATATTAAGAAGACTGTAAGCTTACATGGAATTCTATCAAGTATTGTGTCTGACAGAGATCCGAGGTTTACGTAGATATTTTGAGAGAGTTTGCAGAAGGCTTTAGGTACGAGGTTGTGTTTGAGTTCTTCTTATCATCCGCAGACAGATGGTCAAACAGAGAAAACCATCAAATCCTTAGAAGACTTGTTGAGAGCTTGTATGCTAGAATAAGGAGGTGCTTGGGATAGCTTTCTACCGTTGATTGAGTTTACCTACAACAACAATTTCTATTCGAGTATTGGAATGACACAGTTTGAGGCATTGTATGGTAGAAGGTGTAGGATGCCTTTATGTTGGTATGAGTCAGAAGAGGGCGTTGTGATTGGACATGAGATTGTCCAACGGGCCATAGAGAAGATCAAAGTGATTCAGTTGAAGATGAGAGGTTCTCAGAGTCGTCAGAAGAGTTATCATGATAAGCGAATGAAAGCGGTTGGGTTTCGAGAGGGAGACCATGTGTTTTTTAGGGTTACTCCGGTAACAGGTGTTGGACGGGCTTTAAAGTCTCAAAAGCTTACTTTGTGTTTTATCATTTGTACCATATTATGTAGAAGATAGGAGAAGTTGCCTATCAAATTGCTTTGCCACTGTCGCTTGCTAATATTCATGATGTGTTTCATGTGTCTTAGTTGAGGAGATACATTTCAGATCTGTCTCATGTGATCCAAGTGGATGATGTACATGTGAGAGATAACCTGGTTGTTGAGGCATCATCCGTATAGATAAAGCGTCGAGAAGTTAAACAGTTGCATGGTAAATAGATTACCTTAGTGAAGGTAGCTTGAAGAGGACCAGTTGGTTGAAACGTGACTTGGGAGCTTGAGATACAAATGAGGGATTTGTATGCAAATCTATTCACTTGAGTTAATTTTCAAGGGTGAAAATTCATTAAGTGGAGGAGAGTTGTAACACACCAATTTATATTATTATGAATTTGTATATTTAATTAATTATTGAGCTATGTTAATTAAATAAAAAAATGTGATTCTTGTATGATTAATTGGGTCATGGGAGGGTGTAGGGATAATTTGATGGATTGGTAGAGTAATTAGAAGCAAATAGAATTTAAATAATATTTCAGATGATTTAAATAATTAAATTAATTAGTAAATAAGAAAAATAGAAGAAATTAGAGTTAGTAGATGAATGAAGTTATTTTGGTTAATATGAGAATAAGTGAGGATATTATGGAGATGACAAATTAAAAAGATGTTAGGTTTCTAATAAAAATGGATCAGTAGAGAGTTTTTAAGGTGAGAACGTGAAAACATAAGTTTTGGAGAAATAGGCAAAGGTGTGAAGTGAAGGAAAACTAAGACAAAATAACATAATAATACGTAGCGGATATAAAATTACTCACACTTGTAGGAACCTTGAGGATCAACAACAAATATAAGCCGACAAACCGACCAAATAAAGGCACAAAAACACAAATATTTTTAACGTGGAAAACCCCTCAATATGAGAGTAAAAACCACAATTCGTGTAGACCAAAGATATAGTTCCACTATAATCAATTGAGGGTATAATAAAGTCTTAAAGTGATTCACAAAATAGTGATAACAATCACAAATCACAAAGCAAACTAGCTTACAAATAAGAATAAAAAAACCTAAAAAATTACCCAAATATGAAACTTCAGTGCGAAGCAATTATCTCTCAGCCCAGACTTTGTTTTGAAGATCCCAACGATCAAAAGTTAGATATAGGTGTTACAAACATGGTCTCCAAATTTGAGCTCGATATGACGCCTAACGAATCAAGAATGGTCGATTTAGTGAGACTGGTGCAGAAAAAATGAGAATGAGTTTCTTTCTTATTTTATCTCTTTTGAATCCTTATTTTCTATCTATTTCTCTTAACTATAAATTGAAACTCTCCACTTAAATAAGTGAGACAAATGGGATATTCATATTTGGGTCTTTCTCCACATAGGAATAGATCCCAAGCCCAACAAATCTCCCTCTTATAACTATATGGAGAAAATCGTCAAACCGACGATATCATAACAAGCTTAAAAGTTCCCTCTTGGTAAAACTTTAGTCATCATATCAGAATTGATCTACCGGATCATACTTGGACCGTCACAGCTGGCTCGAACTGGATTTGAGTGAGAGGGGGGGGGGGGGGGGGTACCTTCAAGACACTCTAATGCTAAAATGAGAGACGGAATGGGTAGGCAAAAAGTATGTAGGCGTGTAATAGATGAATACCTGACCCTCTTGGAACAAAGGGTATTTATAGCCCCCAGCGTTGGGCTAAGGTCCCCTCATTGGGCCGATCAGAACTGGCCCGATAAAGGAACTGCCAGGTTCTACGTTTGTAGTGGGGACCCGTACATGGTCCCCTTCCTGGGTGGTGCTCTGCGAAGAATGAGGAAGACGCGGTCTTTTCGAGGCGTTAAGAATCCCATGGCGTTCAGAGGGGACAAAATCTGCCCTACGAGGAGGATGCTCGAGGAAGTCTCGAGTTGGAGTGTCCTTTGGTCGGGGATGCTACTCGTCGTGGGTAATAGCGGGCGTTTCCCCCATGGTCTACGGTCGGGCACGCTCGGGACGATCTGATAGTAAACACTCCTCGAGGAGCTTCCTGGATCTGGGCCTTTATTTGTACTTTGGGCCAAGGCGGGCCCAGTCCAGAACAGGAGCCCCCCAAGTCATTGCTCCTGGTGCAGGAGTTATGACTTAATCTCAGGTTGTTTTTTCCGCGGGGACCTGATGCCCGACCTAGAGCTTTGCTTACGAAGCATGCTCGAGGAACTTCTTGCGGGAATTTATGCGGGCTGCGTCCGTCAGATACGTGGCGCAGTCCTTGGGAATTGTAACGCCACCCTAGCAAATAGGGTTATCATTTCCTAGGGGGGTAGGTGTCGAGGACATGGAAGTTCGTGTCTCCCCGGTGTGACGTTTCACATTCCACGTCATCCCTATAAATAGGAACCTTGGGCCCATAATTTGTTTTTCCCTTTCACGCTCCTCCTTCTTTCTCCGTTTTCCCTAGCCACTGTTTCCGTAACGCCGTGAGACCGCCACACCATTCGTCGTTGATTACTCCTGTTACCGTCGTTTGTGCCCCTCTTCTTTCAAGTAAGTATTCCTTCTTCCTGATTTTTCGCGTTGTAGATGGATTTTTCATGATTTTTGATGCTAAAACCCTATTTCTTGAAATAATGCTCGGTAGATCGAAGCGCACTAGGCGCCTGATTCATGACTTTGTTCGAGACACTCATAGTTTTAGGCATTTAATCCATGATATTGCCCGAAATATTCATGCATTAGGCCGGTAAATTCATGAACTGTCCGGGATATTTACGCGTTAGATCAGCACATTCATGAACTGGTCGAGATATTCGTTCTTTTAGGAAGTATGTAGGATAGTCTCCTCGCGATATTCTAGTGTCGGGTAGGCGAAATCAGGAACTTGGTCGCGTGATTCACTGTTTTCCTAGGGCGCTCATGTTATGCTCGTGCCATCCACGATTGATGCGTGGTCGTAGCTGGGGTGTTGGTGTTTGGCTTTAGTTTCAATCTGATCGCTGTGTACTTCTTCCGCCTTTGAGGCGAGCACACAGATTTGCTGTCGAATTCACTGATTTCCTATACCTTGCAGGTAAATAGCCGATAATCTGGAATCCTCAAGACATAATGACGTCGAGGAAACAAGTACAGAAGAGAACGTTACTTTGGTCGACACCGTCGACGACCCTACGCTAGACTGGGTGGGCGCTGAGCCCCGAGGAATTGCCTCGGCGTACTGCCATCGTAGTCGGCGAGCTTATACCATTGTTGAGCATGGAGGAACTCGAGAAGGATTTCAAAAGAATTTCAAAGTAATGAGACTGTCAATTGATGCCCGTATCTGCTCGGAATTCACCGAATATGCGTTCTCTATGTAAGAGATTGTGTTCAGGGATCTCGGTCTTAGGCTTCCCTTTAGTGACTTCCAGGTCGGGGTGTTTAGTCATCTGAATCTGGCCCCCTCGCAGCTCCACCCTAACGCGATCGCCTTCCTCCGGGCGTTCGAGCTAACTTGTCGTTTCTTGAGAATTGGGGCGTAGATTTCCCTCTTCTTCATGGTTTTTCACCTGCAACGTCAATCTCGAGGAGGCAAGCATAGTTGGGTATCTCTTAAACATTCGAAGAGGCTGTTTAGGATGTACATGGATTCGGTGAGGGACTTCAAAGATAAATGGTACGTGTTGCAGCCGGCCACCCAAACGGCCCTGGATTCTCTGTTCGAGTCGGAGATTGTGGTGGTCGACGGGGAAGGGGAGCCCCTTGTTGCTGCTGATGGTAGTCCTGCCGTCGGGCAAATCTCCAAGTTCCCCATCCATTGGTGCTCGGGTCATTACGAGCATGGCACCGGGCACTATCATACCCCTGCGGGGGGCATGAGTGCCGAGGATGAGGAGGCCTATGCTGTCCTCTGTAAGTTTTTTGATGGCTTTTTCCCCGACCGGTGGGTCACGAGGGAAGGGGATGATATTCTCGACGAGGACGGCTACCCAATGTTCGAGGCGAGCCCTATCAACACCAAGGCGCTCGTTGAATGTCAATCCTACGGGCAGGCTGTAGATCTCCTAGGTTTCTTGCCTCTTCTCTTTATTGTTATTCTTTTTTCTTTGCCTTTAATCGCTTGTAGCTAACCTGGGTTCGCTTCTCTTTGCAGGTCACTTGGCGGAGCATCGAGAGAGGCTGTTGAAACTGACCCAGGACAAAAAGATAGATAAGAGGTTGGTGAGGGCACTGCAGGCCACGCGGATGGGCCCGCCAGCTAGTTCGGGCGGAGATGCGTCTAGTGGGTCCTCAGACTCTCATGATGCCGAGCAACAGACCAGGCTGGTTGCTAGGAAGAGAAGTCAGTCCGAGAGCAGGTCGGAGACCGGTGATGAGCCCGTAGCTGCCCGGGCCTTCGGCTTACCGCCCTGCTTTGCAGAAAAGGATTTCTTCGAGGGGTTTCCTCTGACAGTGTCTGATAATGAGGCCGATACTATTAAACGGCTTGACAAAGAAGGCCGGAGGAAACACCTTGCCGCCAGCATGGTCGGGGTGGTAAAAATGGCCGAGATGGTCGTGGTCCTTGCCGGGGAAGGATCATATTCTTCGGACCGTGTTAGGGAGTTAGAGTCAGAAAAGGCTGTTTTTGCTGCCAAATATCGCAAGTTAAAGGCGGCCCTCGAGTGGTCCGAGGAGATGTTTCGCGAGGAAGCCGACCTGCTGTCGGGGGAGAAGGAAAAGACTGCGAAGGCTACCGAGGAGAGGGATTGCCTCCAACTTGACAAGGAACAATTGGAGAGCGACAACCAACGATTGTCCAAGGAAATCGAGGAGCTAAAAGCTGTTATGCTTCCTACCGACGACGAGCCAGAGGAGATAGCCTCTTTACACACCCGTTCAGATTTGGTTGCGCGTATCCACCTTCTAGAGTCAGACTATGTCGGTGCCCTAACCGATGGATTCGAGGTCGCGGTCAGCCAGCTCTCCATCCTAAATCTGGGCATGAACACCGAGGGAGTCGGGTTTCTGTCCCAAATTATTGATGGTCAGGTTGTGCCTCCTCCCGAGTCTCCTGGAGTAGATGCCGGTAGTCCTGGTGATGTTTAGCGTCAAGTTTTTGTTTGTTTTGGGGCCTGCGTGCCCGTGTTTGTTTTTTGGGGTCTGCGTGCCCGTGCTAATTTTTGGGGCCTGCGTGCCCGTGCTAATATCTCGATTTATTTTGGCCGTTGTGCCATGGTTTGTAACCTCGAACATCGCCGACCTTTTTGGTCGGTTCACTATTAACTTGTCTTGTGCATATACTTTTTAATGGATGTTTATTTCGCCTTAACCTGCTCGTATCTAGGCTAATGTTCGACTGTCAGTTTCGTGATGAATATTTTGTTTAAGTTTTGTTCTCGAGCGGAGATATCCTTTCGACCCCTTTGATGGATCAACGCACTTCGAAATGTGTCGGTTGTGCGGAGTGGAGCCCGCAAGTCGAGCATATGACCAGATCAGGGTCCTACGCTCGCGGCGTAAATTGCCCATCGCGAGTTGGGTGTTCTGCCATGTGGGTACTTCAACAGTGGAGCTCGATCGAGGTGTCCCTGTCGAGAATTGCCGTTCGACCCGTTGGGCGAACGACGGTATGTCGTTTGGTGGTAGGTCGGGTCTGTACCTCGACCCGCCTACGTGGTTGAGACATTTCCCTTTGTTGACTAAAGGTGAATGTTCGACAGCGAAAGTCCACAGTGGTTGAGGGCTTTAGCTATAGTACTATTTAAGCTTAGCAGCGTTCCAGGGTCGTGGTAACGGTTCTCCGTTTAGATGCTCGAGGTAATATGCCTCGGTGCCTGTAGCGCCATGAACGCGATAGGGTCCTTCCCAGTTCGCGGCCAATTTCCCTTCGCGGGAGTCTTTCTGGTTTCTTCGCAATACCAGGCTTCCGATCTAGAACTCGCATCTGATGACCTTATTGTCATGGCGCATGGCTACTCGTTGTTTTAGAGCGGCCTCGCGCAGGGCTGCTCCTGATCGAATTTCCTCGACCAGGTCGAGTTTGTCTCTAAGGGCTTCGTCGTTCATTTCCTCGTCGAGAGGCATTTCTGTCCGCCTGGAGGGTTCCCTGATTTCTACGGGGATGAAGGCTTCGGTGCCGTATGTTAGTCGAAAATGGGTCTCGCCCGTCATTGAATGGGGCGTGGTACGATAAGCCCATAAGACGCTGTGCAGGTCCTCGACCCACCCCCTTTTTTCTTCGCCAAGCTGGCGTTTGAGTTCTCGCAGGATGACCCTGTTAGCGGCCTCGGCTTGTCCGTTGGTTTGGGGATTCTCAACTGAGGTAAAATGTTGTTTGGTCCCGAGTTTGGCGACGAATTTCCTGAACCCATGGTCGGTGAATTGGGTACCGTTGTCTGTGATCAGCGCCTTCGGGATTCCAAATCTGGCGAGGATGTTTCGTTTGTAGAAATAGAGGATGTTGTGTGAGGTGATTTTTGCGAGGGCCTCGACCTCTATCCATTTCGTAAAGTAATCGACGACCATAATAAAGAACTTTTTTTGGTACGTCCCTTGCACGAATGGTCCAAGGATATCCATCCCCCACCAGGCAAATAGCCACGGGGGCGATAGTATGCTCAGCTCGTGCGGGGGAGCGAGATGCATGTCGGCGTGCTTCTGGCACTTGTCGCACTTCTTGACGTGGTCTTTGGCGTCCTGTTGCATTGTCGGCCAGTAGTACCCCGCTCGCAGGGCTTTCCTTGCTAGGGATTTTCCGCCCATGTGTTGGGCGTTGATCCCTTCGTGTATTTCCCGTAATACTTCGGGGATTGCAGATTCGTCGATGCACTTCAAGAGGGGAATGGAGAATCCCCCGCGGTATAGCTTGTGCTCGAGCACCACGTAGGAGAATGCTCGCCGTTTGGTTGCGGCCGCTTCTTCCCGGTCCGAATGGAGCTCGCCCTTTGTCAGAAAGTTGTACATCAGGGTCATCCAGCACGAAGCGTCTCCGACGGCGTGTACCTCGACGGGGGTCAAGGTTCTTTCTATGCTTGGGAGTGATAGGGATTCTTGTATGACGAATTTGTTTCCGCCCTACTTTCTTGTGCTTGCGAGTTTCGAAAGTATGTCGGCCCTTGTGTTTTGCTCGCGCGGGACGTGCGATATTTCTGCTCGGTCGAACTTCCTCATGTGTTCTCTGACTAAGTTTAGGTATTCAATGAGGCTGTCGTTTTTAGCCTGGTAACTCCCTTGGACTTGGGAAGCAACGAGTTGAGAGTCCGTGAAATTTTTTACTTCACGTGCCCCTAGGTCCTCGGCTAGCCTCAGTCCCGCGAGCAGGGCCTCGTACTCTGCTTGGTTGTTCGAAGTTGGGAAGGAGAGGGTTAGCGAGTGCTCGATCACCACGCCCTCCTCGTTTTTTAGGAGGATCCCCGCGCCGCTTGCAGATGAACTGGAAGCTCCGTCGACGATAATGGTCCACTTGTGTTCTTTCCCTGCGGGGGGGTTGTGAGCGGTCATTTCTGCGACGAAGTCGGCCAGGGCTTGTGCCTTTAGGGCTTTCCTGCTCTCGTATTTAATGTCGAACTCAGAGAGTTCCAAGGACCACTTCAACATTCGACCCCCCATGTCAGGTCGACCTAAGAGCTGTTTCACTGGTTGGTCGGTTCGTACTGTGATCGTGTGAGCCAAAAAATTGTGTCTGAGCCTCCTCGCCGCGTTGACGAGGGCTAAAGCTACTTTTTCTATCTGTTGGTATCTGCTCTCGGGCCCTTGTAGCGCTTTGCTCGTGAAATAAACGGGCTTTTGTCCGATGGTGGTCTCGCGGATGAGGGCCACACTGATGGCTTTGTTTGAGACGACCAGGTATAAGAACAAAGGTTCCCCATCGACTGGTCGAGACAGTACGGGCGGTTGGGATAGGCTTTGTTTTAGGTGGCACAACGCATGTTCACATTCCTCGGTCCATTCGAAGATTGCCTCTTTACGAAGGAGTTTGAAGAAGGGGAGGGTGTGCTGAGTGGATCTCGCGACGAAGCGGGACAACGAGGTGAGCATGTTATTCATGACTTGTATTGACTTTTTCGATGTGGGTGTCGGGAGGTCGGAGAAGGCTCGACATTTGTCGGGATTGGCTTCAATTCCTTCTTCTGTTAGGTAAAAACCTAGGAATTTCCCCGCCTTGACCCTGAATGTGCACTTCTCGGGGTTGAATCTCATCTTACATTGTCTTGCTTGAGCAACGACTGCTTTGAGGTGGGCTGCATGGTCGGTGTCTGCTCGGGATTTGACGATCATGTCGTCCATGTAAACCTCGAGCATGTCCCCGATTTGGTTGTGGAACACTTTGTTCATCATACGTTGGTATGTCGCCCCTGTGTTCTTCAGACCGAAAGGCATTACGTTGTAGTAATAGTTGCCCAAGCTGGTCATGAAAGCAGTGCAATGCTTGTCGCTTACGGCCATTGGGATTTGGTTATAGCCTGAATATGCATCCATGAACAACAGTATTTTGTAACCGGATGAGTTGTCGACCAGCATGTCTATGTTTGGTAAAGGAAAAGCATATTTCGGGCATGCCCGATTGAGATCAGTATAATCAACACACATTCGCCATTTTCCATTATTCTTTTTAACTAGTACAACATTTGACAGCCAGGTTGAATACTGGGCTTCAGAAATAAAATTTGCCTCTAAGAGGTCTTTTACAGCTTTTTCAGCAGCCTCCGTTTTCTTCGGAGACTGCCTACGTCTATGTTGTACTACTGCCCTGGCGTCTGGATCGATGGAGAGACGGTGAAAGGCAACCTCGGGGTCGAGTCCGGGCATCTCTGCAGCGCTCCACGCGAATAAGTCAGCATTCTCGCGTAAGCAGGCTTTGATCTGCTTCCTTTCCAGGTCGCGGAGGTCGGTACCGATCTTCACTCCTTTGCTCGCGTCCTCGCCGAGAGGGACGAGCTCAAAGTCCCCGTCCGGAATTTGTCGGGAGGGGACTTGCTCGCCGCTGGGCAGCTCATCCTGGTCGAAGCGGGTGTCCAGGGCTATGGAGTCTACCTTTAGGGGAGCTCTCTGCTCTTCTACCTTGACGGGCTTTGTCTTCTCGGGTTCTGGTCGTGTCGTTGCCGGTCTCTTGGCGAGTCTTATCCCAATGTCAACCGTGTCGCGTCCTTTGGATGTCGCGTTGAAACACCTTCGAGAAGTGGCCAGGTCCCCTTGGATGGTGGTGACCCGTGCCCTCTTGGTGTAAAACTTCATCTTCAAGTGGACGGTAGAGGGTACCGCGGTCATTTCTGCCAGTGTTGGTCTTCCCAGAATGCAATTGTAGAGGAACGGGCAGTCGATGACGAGGAAGCGCATGTTGACCTGCCTCGTCATCGTGTCCTCGCCATAGGTAACCATGAGCTCGACGTATCCCCAAGGTTTGGAGGTCGAGCCGTTGAAGCCCTGTAGTTCCGACCCCACATAAGGTGAGAGGTGCGAGTCGTCGAGCTGCAGGGTCCGGAATAGTTGACTGTACATTACATCGACGGAACTTCCTTCGTCGACGAGAACGCAGTGTACGTCAAAGTTATCCATTCTCGCTCTTATTAGCAGAGGAATGACCGCGTTGGGGGCCCCTCCGGGGAGTTCTTCGAGGTAAAAGGTGATAGGCTCCGACCTACCTTTCACCCTTTCAAAAGTCACCGTCTGAGGGGGTGCAGAGTCGACCAATTCATCCAGCTTCCTCTTGGCCGAATTTATGGTTAGGTCGTTGAATACTCCACCATTGATGACCATGGCGGAGGGAAAGTGCTCCCACCTACTGTGCGTTGACAACGGCTCTTGCAAGTGCTCGGGGACGTAGAAATCCTCAGGTCTTGTGACAGAGAAGGCAGTCTGGATGGCGACCGACTCGTCATATGGTCAGGAATCCTCCTCTGGTTCTCTTATCTCATGGGTGTCGCGACGAGGAGCGTTGTTTCGCCGATATTGGGCGAGTCTCCTCCCTTTTATGAGGGTCTCGATGGCGTCCTTGAGGTGGACGCAGTCCTCCGTCAGATGACCATGGCTCCTATGGTACTGACGGTATTTGCTCTTGTCCACCCCGGGCTTGGAAGAAGCTGGCCGGGGGCGCTTGACGCTGCCATCTTTGAAATCTGTACTGGAACACTCTGCCAAGATGCGCTCGCGGGAAGCCGTGAGCGGAGTGTATTCTGTGAAACGCCCCGAGGGTCCTCTTTATTCTCGGACTTCTCGGGGTTTGTTGTCTTTTCTTTTCTCCCCGACTCATCGAGGAGGAAAGGCCTCTTGGCGCGGGTTGCTGCTGGATCCGCGAGTTCTGGGGTCAAGGGCTCTGTTGGCCGCTTCCCTTTCCTCGTAGTCCCTATAGGTCCCGGCCTTCTCCAGGAGAGCATCAAACATTCGGGGCAGTTCGATGCCCACTGCTTTTCTGAACTTTGTGCTGGGGAGGAGTCCCCTCTCTGGCAAGTATCTTTTCATGTGGTCCGCGCAGGGGACCTGGATGGCTTCACAATTGAAGCGGTTGATGAATTCTCTCAAGGTTTCATCCTGCCTCTAGATGATAGCCTCGAGCGTCGCTTCGGTCTTTAGATGTCGCCGCGACGCGGTGAACGAGCTTATGAATTGGTTTTTCAAGTTTCTCCACGAGGAGATTGACCCCGGGGCAAGGTCCTTATACCAATCCATTGCTGCTTTCCTAAGGGTTGTGGGGTACAACCAGCATTTGATGGGTCCCCCAACGTTATGGTAGTGCAGCATAGCTTCGAACCCGTCTATATGATCGACCGGGTCGGCGACTCCATCGTATTCCTTCAGGTGAGGGGGCTTCTCCATGCCCGGGGGGATTGGTGCCTCCATGATGGCTTGTGATAGGGGACCGCGGGGGTCGTCCTTATCACTTCGCTTTGTGAAAAGGGACAGGGACCTGAGGTATTGTCGGGCGCGACGGTCCTGATCGTGTTGGACGTCCCTCGAGCGGTGCGCTCGTTGATCCGTCCTTCCGTGCCTGTCTCCAGGATGTCTTCGTTCTTGCCGTAAAGGGCCATGGTTGCGCCCCCAGGCTTCAATGATTGGTTCCCATAGACAGCGCCACTGATCTATCGGATCAGACTTGGACCGTTACAGCTGGCTCGAACTAGATTTGAGTGAGATGGGGGGGGGTACCTGCAAGACACTCCGATGCTAAAATGAGAGACAGAATGGGCAGGCAAAAGTATGTAGGCGTGTAATAGATGAATACTTGACCCTCTTGGAACACAGGGTATTTATAGCCCCCAGCGCTGGGTCAAGGTCCCCTCATTGGGCCGATCAGAACTGACCCAATAAAGGAACTGCCAGGTTCTACGTGTGTAGTGGGGACCCGCACGTGGTCCCCTTCCTGGGTGGTGCTCTGTGAAGAATGAGGAAGTTGCGGTCTTTTTGGGACGTTAAGAATCCCACGGCGTTCGGAGGGGACAAAATCTGCCCTACGAGGAGGATGCTCGAGGAAGACTCGAGCTGGAGTGTCCTTTGGTCGGGGATGCTACTCGTTGTGGGTAACAGCGGGCGTTGCCCCCATGGTCTACGGTCGGGCACGCTCGGGACAATCTGATAGTAAACACTCCTCGAGGAGCTGCCTGGATCTGGGCCTTTATTTGTACTTTGGGCCAAGGCGGGCCCAGTTCAGAACAAGAATCATTATCATTTGTATGAATTTATATAACTTCAACAACTTAGCATCCAAAACATCACATATTCATTGATATCTCGCATCAATGTGTTTGGACCTATTATGAAAAATTAGATTCTTACCAAGAAGAATAGTGCTTTGACTATAAATAAATAACACATAATTATCTTGAACAAAACCAATCTCCGGCGAAAATTTCTTTAACCATAGTAGCTTTTTGCATGCTTTGGTAATGGCAATGAACTCACCCTCTGTAATAGACAATGCTACACAGTTTTGCAATCTGGACTGCCAAGCCACAACTCCCCCTGTAAATTTAATCATTTAGCCTGAAGTGGAATTTCTGGAATCAATGTCTCCATCTATATCGGAGTCAGAGTATCCCACTAGAGTAGGCTTATCTCCTCCAAAGAAAATACTCATATAAGTAGTACCGCGAAGATACCTTAAAATCCATTTTACAGCATTCCAATGCTCTCTACTTGGATTTGACAAAAATCTACTAACTGTACCAACATCATGTGTTATATCTGGTCTTGTACACCATTGCATACATTAAACTACCTACAATAGATGCATAAGGAACACATTCCTTTCAAATGATTCCTCTTCACTTGAAGGACTTTGATTAGAACTCAATTTTGAATTATTAGCAAGAGGAGTGCTTACCGCCTTTAAAATTTCCATTTGAAATCCTTGTAGCGCTCTTTCGATATAATGTTCTTGTGACATCCAAAGTTTCTTCTCTTTTCTGTCACACATGATTCTAATTCCAAGAATCCATTTAGGTGCCCCGTGTCTTTTATGGAAAATGACTCTCCCAACAGCTTCTTTAACCTGTTAATGTTAAAAATATTTTTCCCTACAATAAGCATATCATCAACATATAACAAAAGGACAATAAAGTCATCATTAGAAAATTTTATAACAAAGACGCAATGATCACAAGTAGTCTTCTGGTATCCTTAATCACACATAACATACTCAAACTTCTTGTGCCATTTCCTTGGAGCTTGCTTCAATCCATATAGACTCTTTCTCAATCTACAAACGTGATCTTCTTTGCCTTTAACTTGAAAACCATCGGGTTGTTTCATGTAGATCTCTTCCTCCAAATCACCATGAAGAAAAGTCATTTTCACACCCATTTTCTCAACCTCTAAATCAAGAGTAGCAACTAAACTCAACATGGTTCTGATTGATGACATCTTTACAACAAGAGAGAAAATCTCATTAAAATCAACACCTTTTCTTTGACTTAAATCTTTCACCACTAATCTGGCTTTATATATTGGAGACTTAGAGTTGTTCTCATGTTTAACTCTATAAATCCACTTTTTTTTCAAATCCCTTTCACCTTTAGGCAAATTGGCTAAATCATAAGTGTAATTATCATGCAATGATTTCATCTCTTCATGCATTGCACTCAACCACTTTTGATTGTCATCACTTTCCATGGCCTCATGAAAACACTCAGGTTCACCCTCATTAGTCAAGGTCACATACTCAACAGAATTATACCTTGTAGAAGGTTCTCTCTTCCTAATAGACCTCCTAAATTGAACTTGAGAGGATTTTGGAGCTTCACCAAGATTTTCATCTTGTGACATATCACCCTCCCCTTCATCATCATTAGTTGGAATATTTACCTTATCTATAAGTTGCTGATCATCAACATAATCATATTACTCACCATTTTGATAATCACCACCGATAACATATAGATTATGATTAGGTAACCAAACTGTATCAACATTAGACAAACTGATATCTTTCTTGGGTGTAGTCTTCTCTACCTTATCAATGTCTTTAACATTTTGGTCTTCCATGAATATTACATTGCGGCTTCAGATAAGCTTCTTATCTACAGGATCATACAACATGTATCCAAACTCATGTTTCCAATATCATATGAATATACATTATTTTGACTTTGCACTCAACTTGGATCTTTCATACTTTAGAATATGCATAAAAGCCTTACAACTAAAGACTCTCAAATGACCAAATTTGACATTCTTTCCAAACCAAATTTTGTTTGGAACTTCACTATTCAAAGCAATAGTAGGAGGGAGATTAATAATATGCACCACTGTGTAAAGTGCCTTACCCTAATAATTATTTGGCAACTTAGCTTCATAGAGCATACACCTTACTCTCTCTCTCTCTCTCTCTCAATTAGTGTTCGATTCATCCTCTCTGCTAAACCATTCAATTGAGGAGCCTTAGAAGGAGTCTTTTCATGTGTAATACTGTGATGCTTGCAATAGGAATCAAATGGTCCACAATGCTCACGACCATTATTAGAACAAACACATTTCATCTTCTAGCATGTCTTCCTCTCTACCAAAGCATGGAATTATTTGAACTTCTCCAACACTTGATCTTTTGTCTTCAAGGCATAAACTCATACTTTCCTTGAACAATCATCAATAAAGGTGACAAAATAAAGTGCACGACTAAAGGATTTTACCTTTAATGGACCACAAACATCATAATATACTTATTGAATAAACTTTGAATTCCTTGAGGGAGGATGTATCTTGAAAGATACTCTAATTTGTTTACCAGCCATGCAATGAGAACACTTCTCCAAATATGAATTCTTTAACCCGAGAAGAATATCCTTTTTGGCCAAACCGTTCATCCCCTTTTCACTAATATGACTAAGTATTTGGTGCCTCAAAGATGTTTCCATGTTGATAGCACTCACACTATCCATAAAAACCAAAGATTTTGTCCAATACAATTTAGAAAGCTTCTCCCCTCTAGCCCTAACCAAGTTACCTTTGTTTAGTTTCCACTTTCCATAACTAAATTGATTGTCATAACCACAATCGTCAAGAATATGCACAAAGATAAAATTAAAGCGGACATCCAGAGCATGTCTGACACCTATAAGAAACAATTACATTCTCATGTTAGTTTACAAGCAAAAATCACCAACACAAATTACCTTATATACACCATCATTACCCATTTTTAACATTCCAAAGTCACTAGAAGTATAAGATACGAAGAAATTCTTCCTTGGTGTAACATGCAATGTAGCACCATTGTCAACTATCCACATGCTCTTGTCTGATACGAGATGAATAGACTCATGATCGCGTATAATAATAAGATCATTATAAGTAGCAGTAGTAACACGATCATCATCATGATCATCATGATCTCTTTGTTTAGACTACCTTTATTGCCTTTGTTATACATTTTACACTAATAACAATACTTCTGTAGGTGTCCTATTTTGTGACAATAATGACACTCTAGATTCTTATATCGCGGCTCGGACTTGCTTCTATTATCTCTCTACCACCTTTCGGTTCCTTTTTCTAACTTCTCCCCTTATTTTAAATGACAAGTACCCCAGATTAAGATGAAGAACCTTATGCCTTCCTTCTCATATACTCATTAAGAATACTATCCTTAGTCGTTTCCAAAGAAACAACACCTCTAGGAGCAGAACTTGTGATAGAAACCTGAAATGTATCCAAGACTCTAGTAAAGATAGCAATAGAAATAGTCTTAAAAGTCCATCGTCAAATTTAATACCCAAGTGATCTGAAATAGAAATCCCCTCCTTATACTAAAAACTTGTGAAGTTATTCAACAAGAATGATTTATTATTCCCTGATTTAGAGGCATATAAGGACTCCATCTTATCCCACAAAGTTTTTGCATGTGTCTCATTTGAAGGTCTGAGAAACACAAGAAAGGGGGTTTGAATTAGGTTTCACCAAAATAAATTTTGAATCTTTTTTCGTTGATGAAAGACCAAGTTAACTTAGAACTTAAAAATAAACTAACACAATTATTTTTATCCCGGCTCACTATTAACTAAGCTACTCCAGTCCACCCCTCAAGGTGATTTTCCTTTAATAAGGACTTAATCAACTATAACCAAACTGATTAAAGACAACTCACAATAAGTCAGATAAACCTTATTGGCACCCCTAATAACTCACTTGATCCTTATTGCAAATCCACTCAAATTGCGACAAGAGTCTTCTTGAGATCTGAACTTTACTTAGTCTCTTAAGGAATCAACAACAGTTGAATACTTTCAGTGTATTATAATTTTCTTCTTCTAAGCAGACTACACAAATGTTTCAGTACAAAGAAAAACACCTAAGTGTTTTACAGCAAGATATGAGCAACAAATCCTTGCTTATTTACAAAAATATACACATAATATTTCTCTAAAGAGTTTTCACAATGCTTTGATGTAGTTTTACTTAATCTTTATTTAATTCGATAGAATTGTGTAATGTTGATTCTTACATTTCTTCAGCTTCTAAGTCTTTCTTTTATAACTTGTAAAAGAGATCTGTTGAAAGGGTAGAAAGGTAATCGGAAAATAAAGTTGTTTATTCTCAACGGACATAATGAGAGTGGTGACAGTATAGTACAAAAGGACTGTCCTTATGCCACTCTAGAGGGTAGAGGTCACAAAGCACTTTTTGTACCTTTTGTACACCATCACACGTTAACCATTTAGAACTTCTTCTTATCTTCATAGGATTCAGATAATTGGAATGTTTTAAGCTTGTTGTAGAAGAATCACTCTTAAGTGTTAGAACCTAAGTCTTGGAGTCTTCAGAACTTGTCCTATCAGAACCTCGTCTTCAGAGTCTTCAACACTTGATTGTAAGAACTTTCTTTTCTTCAAATCATCAAAACTTGTTCAGCAGAACCTCGTCTTCATAATCTTAAGAACTTGTAACACATAGAACAAAGCTATAGAAGGCCTCCAAAGCTTAACCATAAAGTCATGATAAAAAATTCTTGTACTAATGTTCCTAAGACCCATTGCATAAGATGAATTCCAGAATCTTGACTTTAACTGTAACACGTAACCATATGTTTTCATCCAGTAGTGTTTATGTTCACAACCGGATGATGTCACACGCCTTGATACCAGATCTAGAATATTACAGCAACAGCTACACACTAGAACGAAACCATTAAAGTATACAATTGTTCTTTATGATATCATGTAAAGTTATCATAAAAATCTTAAGGCCAGATGTAGAAATACTTTTTGTTCTTACAATCTCCCCCTTTTTGATGATGATAAAACCATGTATTTTGATAGAACAATTTATACAGGGTAATCACCGTAACTGAAAAATTCAGAGTTAAGCTCATAGCTCCCTCAGACATCATTGATTGTGAATTTCCTGATTTCTTCTTCCATGACTTGAATCTAGGAATGATCAAGAAGAGCTTCATCAGTAGAGGCTGGTTCTACCATCGATAACAAACTTAGAAACATTTCTTCAGAAGGTTTAAAGTGAGATCTGGTTTGGACATGTTCTGTCTTATCTTCCAGAATTAGTTCCTCAGAATGTGATAGACTTTATCTTAGCCTCTTAACATGAGTCAGAGCATTAGAGATTTTTGGTTAATCGTTTTCTGATTCTTTCACTTCTTGAACTTCAGCAGCAGTTTCTTTACCTTCAGATTCTGAATAGGTGATTTCCACGTCAGCAAGCTTATCAACTAGCTTTGACTTTTCAAGGTCAAGCTTATCATCAAATCTAACATGAATTGATTCCTTAACAATGAGTGTTTCAGTGTTATATACCCTATAGCCTTTTGAGCATTCAAAATATCCTAACATGATACAACTTTGAGCTTTTGAATCAAACTTGTTCAAATTTTCTTTAGTGTTCAGAATAAAACAAGAGCATCCAAACGGATGAAAATATGATATGTTGGGTTTCTTATTCTTCCACAATTCATAAGGAGATTTTTGAAGAATAGGTCTAATAGAGACTCTGTTTTGGATGTAACACGCTATGTTTACAACCTTTTCGCATAAGTACTTTGCCATAATGGTTTCATTGATCATGGTCCTAGCCATTTCTTGGAAATTCATATTCTTTCTCTCAACATCTCCATTTTGTTGTGGAGTTCTTGGGCAGAAGAAATCATGGAAAATTCCATTTTCATCAAATAGTTTTTCAAAATATTTGTTTTCAAATTCTCCACCATGATCACTTCTAAACTTGACAATTTTGAGATTCATCTCATTTTGAACTTGAGCATAAAAGGTAGTAAAAATAGAAAGTGACTAATCCTTGTATACGATAAACTTTACCCATGTCCATATGATGTAGTCATCTATAATGACTAATCCATACTTCTTTCCACTAACTAGTGCAGTTTGCACTGGCCCAAACAAATCAATTTGAAGAATTTCCAATGGTCTAGAGGTAGAAACAACATTTTTTTCCTTTGAAAGAGTTTTTTGAAAACTTTCCTTTCTGACACGCTTCACAAAGAGCATCTGAAGTAAACTTCAGTTTTGGCAGGCCTCTGACAAGATTAAGCTTGTTCAGCTGAGAGATTCTTCTCAAGCAAACATGACCTAAACGTCTGTGCCACGTCCATTTCTCTTCATTAACAGACATGAGACATTTTACATTTTATTCTTTAAGGTCAGAAAGTATGATCTTATAGGTTTTGTTTCTTCTCTTTCCACTAAAAAGGACAAAGACATCATTTCAACTAACAACTTTAATTGAATTTTGATTAAAGATTATATCATAACCGTTGTCACTTAATTAACTTATAGATAATATATTGTACTTTAATCCTTCAACAAGTAAAACATTAGTTATAGAGGGAAGAAAACCATTACCTATTGTTCCCGAGCCTATGATCTTTCCTTCTTGATCTCTTTTGAAACCTACAACGCCTTCATGCTTCAGATCAAGGCTTATGAACATGTGCCTTTTTACCGTCATGTGTCGCGAGCAACAAGAGTCAAGATACCAAGATTGATGTTTTAATTGAGCTGCCAAGGATGTCTCTTTGTAGAAAAATTTATCTGTTTCTGAATCATATGTATCCTCTTGAGAGAGTACTTCATTGAATTCTCCAACACGAGCCATCAGCATCATGTTAGCATGTTTCCCTTCTTAGTCTGATTCATCCACTATTACAGTTTTCCTTTTCTTATCGCCTTTGTGAGCTTTCTTCTTTGGTATGTCCTTTAGAATCTTAGGACATTCATTCTTGTAGTGTCCTGGCTCATTGTATTCATAACAATTGACTCTGTTTCCACTAGACTTCGTTTCCACTAGACTTCCTTTAACCATAAGTTGATTCAAATCACCCTCCAGTCCTTCTGGAACTTCTCAATATGTTGCCTTTAATTCTCTTCCAGAGACGGTCAACCCTTATGGACAACAAGATAGCTCGTCTTCTTCTTCATCAAGATCTTCTTCTAAATCCTCTATCTCTTCTGCTTGAATAACTTTGGACTTCTCATAATTCTTGATGGACTTGAGCTTGATAGATTTTATCTTCTTCTGCGATTCATCTCATTCCAGTTCAATCTCATGAATTCTTAAAGAACTTATCAATTCTTCTAGAGAAGTGTTGTTCAGATCCTTTGCAAGCTTGAATTCAGTTACCATAGGCCTCCATTTGGATGGGAAGCTTCTGATAATCTTCTTCACTTGATCTTTCATTGAATAGTCGTTGTTTAGAACTCTTAGTCATGCAACTAAGGTTTGAAATATTGAGAACATGACTTCATTGTTTTCCTTATCCTACATCTTGAAGGCTTCATACTTCTGAATCAAGTACAACGCCTTTGTTTCTTTGACTTGACCATTTCCTTCATGAGTCATTTTAAGAGAGTCAAATATAGGCTTAACAGAGTCTCTATTTGCGACCTTCTCATACTTAGTATAAGAAATCACATTCAGCAAGATGGTTCTTTCTTTATGATGATTCTTGTAATCTTTCTTTTATTAATCAATCATAGCTCTTCTAGCTATTTCTTTTCCAGTAGCATTAGTGGGAGATACGTAGCCATCAACTACCAAGTCCCAAATATCAACATCATGACCTAGAAATAAATTTTCTAGTCTATCTTTCCAGTATTCAAACTTTTCACCATCAAAGATGGGAGGTTTTACATTGTAGCTTTTGTCATTTGAATCTGAAGCAACATTAGTTGGTGTGGGTTCACTATTTTGTTTCTTTAAATAAAAAACTCGTATGGATCTTTATCTGACACGGTTAAGTGTTTGATAACTATCAATACAAGAACTGGATCTCTCATACCAATTGAAGGTGTGTGAAACACAATAAAGGGGGTTTGAATTGGGTTTCACCAAAATTAATTTTGAATCTTTTTTCGTTGATGAAAGACCAAGTTAACATAGAACATAAGAATAAATGAACATAATTATTTTTTTATCCAGGTTCACTGTTATTTAAACTACTCTAGTCCACCCCGCAAGGTGATTTTCCTTCAACAAGGACCTAATCCACTATAACCAAACTGATTACAGACAACCCATAATAAGTCAAATCAACCTTATTGGCACCCCCAATTAATCAAACGATCCTTATTGCAAATCCACTCAGACCGCAACAAGAGTCTTCTTGATATTTGACCTTTACTTGGTCTCTCAAGGAATCAACAATAGTTGAATACTTTCAGTGTATTACAATTTGCTTCTTCTAAGTAGATTACACAAACGTTTCAGTACAAATAAAAATACCTAAGTGTTTTACAGCAAGATACGAGCAACAACTCCTTACTTATTTACAAAATATAAACAAAAATATTTCTCTACGGATTTTGCAGCGCTTTGGTGTAGTTTTACTTAAGCTTAATTTAATTCGATAGATTTGTTTAATGTTGATTCTTACATTTCTTTAGCTTCCAAGTCCTTCTTTTATAGCTTGTAAAAGAGATCTGTTGAAAGGGTAGAAAGGTAACCGGAAAATAAAGTTGTTTATTCTCAACGGTAATAATGAGAGTGGTCACAGTATAGTATGAAAGGATTATCCTTACGCCACCCTAGAGGGTAGAGGTCCCATTGAACTTTTTGTACCTTTTGTACACCATCACACGTTAACCATTTAGAACTTCTTCTTATCTTCAGAGGCTTTAGATAATTGGAATGTTTGAAGCTTGTTGTATAAGAATCACTCTTAAGTCTTATAACCTAATTCTTGGAGTCTTCAGAGCTTGTCCTATCAGAACCTCGTCTTCAGAGTCTTCAGCTCTTGGTCGTAAGAACTTGATTTTCTTCAGATCATCAGAACTTGTTCAGCAGAACTTTGTCTTTATAATCTTAATAACTTGTAACACACAGAAGCAAAGCTTTAGAAGGCCTCCAAAGCTTAACCATATAGTCACGATCAGAACTTCTTGTACTAATGTTCCTATGATCCATTGCATAAAATGAATTCCAGAATCTTGACTTCAATTGTAACATGTAACCACATGTTTTTATCCAGTAGTGTTTATGTTCATAACCTAATGACGTCACATTCCTTGATACCAGATCTAGAACATTACAACAACAACTAAACACTAGAACGAGACCATTAGATTATACAATTGTTCTTTATTATATCATGTAAAGTTATCATCAAAATCTTAAGGCTAGATGTAGAAACACTTCTTTCTCTTACATCATTAACAATATAAGTATAAACAGTATCTTCTACATATTGTCGAATAAAACCATATACATGTTGATTTTGAAACTCTCATTTTTCATCAGACATAGAATCTGACTTTGTAAAACTAAAAACTGGTAATTGCAATTTCTTCATACAAAGTAAGTCTTTCATCTTGCCCTTCCATAAATGATAATTATAACCATTCAACAATACCATCTTCATCTTTGTACTTGACTTCATCATTCAAACAAGTAAAACAGTTGTTGTACCCCAAAATTTTCCCTCCCATTTTCTTCCAGATATCTCCTCATGCTGATAGGGTTTGCAAATGCTCAAGGTTACTCAAGAATTGATCAGACAAATTCTCCTCCTAAGCAGTTGACCTACAACTAGGGTTTTGCTTTTCTTGATGAAGATTTAGCTTATAATTCCTCAAGTGGATTTCATAGTTTCTCATATGTCTCTAATAATGCTCATGCCAAATTCCAAGCCTTGCATTACAAGTTTGCTCAGATGATTGAAAATCAATTGTATTGGACAAAAAGTGAATTATGGATAGCATACAGTCAAACCTCAAGATATTTGGTCAAAATCAATATTTTTGAAGTCATATTCATCATTTTATCAGGGGTTGATCATGATTCATCAAGAAAACTCAAGATTCATCAAAAAGTCAAAAGTTGCTAAATTAGGGTTTTCTTAAGGAGAAGTCAACTGAACTTTGACCAAGCACAACTTTCACATGCTTCATCAGATTTGTCTCAACCAAAGCTCATTTGAAATGAAATTCAATTCTCTACAACTTTGTTTCTCTAAGCTCAAGTCCAAAAAATTCTTCATTTGAGATATATGGGCCAAAACATTGTAAGTCATTTCAAAAGTCAACAAAAAGACACTTTTTGTCAAGGCATCTTACATCAAGATAAAATATTCAAATGAATAAATTATAAACATAAAGATTGTAAAGGATATCTTGAGATTTTCAAAAAGTCTAAGATCACCTTCATATGATAAAAATTGAGAAAGTTATGATTAGTGCAAGTTGGGCAATTTTGAGAGAATGCATGAAACCTAAATTGATCAAACTTGAAATCTTGGGCTAATGGGCTTATGTTTCAAGGTCCAAACGAGTTTTAAACCTAATAGTGAACCTCTAAATCCTTCACACACCCGTTTGATTTTTATTCCATTTATTTTGATTTTATTTCTTTAAATTCAAAATAAATTAAATAAAATCAAGGCTTTTCATACAAAGGTCCAAGCCCACTTTATTGACGTAATTTCCCTCTATATATTCTCATCATTCAGACATGACAAGGGGACGAAAAACTTTGCAAGAGATCACTATTTCAAAAAACTCCAAAATTATTCAAAACTAGGGAAAACTTCAAACCCTAGTTACAACCTCTCTCCAAGCCAGCCAATCGTCCAAACCGATCCCTGAAGCATTGTAGGGTAAGAACGGATCAACCTTGAGGATCCAAAGGGCCTGCAACTCATAAACATACATCTCCGATTTTTTGTTGAAAACTCGTATTTTCGTTTTCATGTTGTTTTAATGCATACTAACATTATTAACATGCTTCTGAGGTATAACTATGCAGGATAGACCCATCGCATGGCCCCCATAATGACTGAATTGTATATTGCCATGCTTAAACCATTTCATGTTATTTTCTTCGTATCTCTTTGTACAAGGATAATCTGCCAAACCCAAGGGCACCATTTAATCCGCAAGGCACAAATTAGGGGGGTAGGGTATCATTGAACAACTAACGTTTGCTATTTTGCAGGAATAAAAAACGAAGTCGCCTGAGAAGACGACCGGAGCTAGGGCTCCGGCGCCTCTCCAGTCCAGTGATTTTTGTTTATTATGTATTTAATTATTTTCAGTGATATACCGAATGATACAACCACCCTAGTGGCAAGCGCGCGCATGATAAGGAATTACTCTCTCATGGCGTGGATTCGATCCCTGCCTTTTGTTGTTTTTTTCCTTCATATTTTACAATTTTGACAGGTTTTATTCCATTTTGTGTAGCACGCAACATATATAGAGCAACACATGGTTGGCCCAGTGGCAAGCTATACTACTGAGGAAGCAAAGGGTGTGGGTTCAACACCCACCCCTGGCATTTTTTGTTGTTGTTGGTTTCTAACCTTTTTTTTTGCTTGATTTGTCTTCCCCTATTTTGATTTTTGGTAAACTTAATCCTTTTTTTTATTAACCTAAAAATAAATTTTTTTATAAACCCTAAAAAATAATTAGGTTTAGGTTTTTTTTAATAATTTATTTTATTTAATTAATTAACCATATTTTTTTAATTAATTAGAATTAATTATGTTTTATTTAGTTAATCATCATCATAAATCATTTTTTACAAAGACCCTAACAAACATTCAAACCACTTTTTCCTTATTTATTTTTCTTTCATTCGTATTTACATTTCCTAGATAAATTGTATAGGACGCATTCAACTGTAATAACATAGCTTTTCATTTTTCGCACTCTTTTTTATTATTATGTACATGCTCCTAGTATGTAACAGTTGTAGGTTTTATTTTTCGCACTTTACTATTATATAACTGCCCCAAAGCTTTGTAATAGCCTAGGTTTACATTTCCGCCTTTATCTCCTACTGCTATATTTCTTTGCTACTTTTAGTAACTAGGGTTTGTATGGAAAGATAAAAATGAATGATCGAAAACCCTAATTTCAAAGATAAATAACTGAAACAAACACATTTTCACACTTGCACCTATAGGGTAGTCTCTCTTTGTTGCCTTCGGAATAAACGGTCATATCCCTCGAATGTAGGGGTGCTTTAGTAAAAGACCCTCGAAAAAAAAGATCATACCTCGATGACCATTCGATGTTGCCTACGAGAAATGATCTAGTCCCTTACGAGATTGTTAAAGCATACTTACAAGTTTCCTTCGATGACCGTACGATGACCCTATGCATGTCCCTTCACATCCAACAGATGGGGCTACCTACTAATTAATGGTATGGATAACACTATCTAAAGGAGAAAGAAAAGTACAAGAACGACCTTGAGTGGGTAGAATATTGTTAATCGCTTGCTCACAAATCTTTTTCTTAAAACATTTCACATTATACTTTCAATAAATTATTTCTGAACACTTTGTATACATTCTTGAGGACTGATACAAGAATTATTACAACGTCTGCCTTACATTGGCATTTCAAAATATTTTCAAACAATTCACACACAAAAATCAAATTTTCAAAAGTGAGCTAAGCAATTAAGAGCTCGTAGATAACTACGGATGAAAAGGGTGATAACACCTTCCTCTTTCATAACTTAACCCCTGAACTCAAAATATATCAAGGTTTTTCCTGTTCTTTTCACCCTTTCCTTATTGGATAAAAGAAAATTCGGTGGCGACTCTTGCTATCTGTAACATTTGCGATAAAAAGCAAAACAAGTCAGTTCTCTCACCGTATTACAAAACTGATGACTTTGTTGGGGAGTACTTAAAAATATGGGATAACTTAGAGTCTAGATCACTTTATTTTCTTTATTTTTTTTCCTTGTTTACTTTATCTTAAGGGGTGCTTGGGTTTTATTTTCCTGCAAAGATCCTACACCCGGATCTAGGGATGCCTTAGGTAAGTAGCAATAGATCATGGAAACTGTACGGCATAGACCAATATGGTTGAAGTGATGGATACGTTAGTGTGATACTTTAGTTTGTACCGATGTTCCTTGAGTCAGTCGAGGATAACATGGGGCTGCCGCAAGGTGTCATAAACACTAACTAAATTTTAGAACCTTAATTGACCTATCTTGGCCATTAGAAAGTAGTGAGATGGTCAGCTTTGGTGCAGTCCAAAGTTGGTTGATACTCGATGCTACACTCATTGAGATTCGACTTTCGGGATATTTTGGTGGCAAGTCAGTTGCCGTAATAAAATAAAACCTGTGAGAAAGATCGGTGATATGAGACTCCTAGGACCCGGTTACTATTTTAGGACAGGTTAAGCCAACTTAACTTCAATAGAAAAGGGTACTTGCCTATGGACCTCATGCAAGCCTTTAAACTTAAGTCTCTTGTGTGATTTGTTTGTGTTTTCTATTTGTTTAAACATAACATCACGACATCATAACGTCATATCTTAGCATTTTCACTAACAATTTCAATGATCTTAGCGACTTTTTATGCATGGTTATCATGAACTAGACTTCTAGCAAGGGGCAAGAGGATTTATTTTCCTTTTACTAGATACCGCCAAAGATCAAAGTACATTCGCTTGAGTCAGAGGCTAGGACCCACTTGACATGGTGAACTCGATTCTTATAGAAGGACATTCAAAGACGGAGACACGAAGTTCTTCAGACAACGATGCAGCCAGACTCAACTTTTGACATTTTATTTTTCATCCCGCGAGATCCTTGAAAATATTGCATATATATATTTACATACCATACATATCATCACATAACAGGTATTCCTAAGACATGTTTTTCATATCTTATTGCTATTTATTTCACTAAAAGATGGCTCTCTAACAAAATGTCAAAGATCTCCAAACTCAGAATGCTCAGTTTCAACAAATGTTCCTGAACTTAGCCAAGGGGTAAGAAGAGCTGAAGATACTCATCACCCAAGAAAGGAAGAAAAAGACTAGGAAACCATAAGGTATCCTCAACATGGGAAGAAGGTTTAGGGGTCCTCCCAAGTGAGCTCAACACTGTGATATCCCATTAGATGAAGATGATAACCAGGGTGAATATGGTAAGAGTGTGAAGGCTGAGAAAGGAAGCAACCTTGGTTCTGGCCAATATTCTGATGAAGATGAAGAAGACTACTCAGACGAACAGTATCCTCCCACTGATGAAATGTACAAACAACTGGAAGATCATTTAAATTCTATGGAGATCCAGAGAGTGCTTGGGTTAGATTTTGAAGAGCTGGGTTTAGTCTCAAGAGTGGTTATTCCTCACAAATTCAAGGTACCTACTTTTGCAAAGTATGACAGTGTTTCTTGTCCAAAATTGCATCTGACGTCTTATGTCCGGGAGATTCAACCGCACACTACTGACATAAAGTTATGGGTGCATTTCTTTCAAGAGAGCCTATTTGGGACACAATTGGAATGGTTCTATCAACTAGAAGATACTAATATTCATACTTGGGAAGACTTGGCTGCTACTTTCTACAAACAATACCAATACAATGCTGATCTTGCACCAACCCGTGTGCAATTATAGAGTATGACTATGGGCTCAAATGAAGGCTTTAAGGAGTACGCCCAGAAATTGAGAGATCTAGCTGGAAGGATTCAACCTCTTCTATCTGATAGGGAATTAGTTGTCATGTTTATGGGAACTTTGAGAGGTCCATTCTTCAATCATCTGATTGGAAGCTCTTCATCTGGATTCACTGAGCTGATATTAACAATGGAACATGTTGATGGTGGAATCAGAAGTGGAAAAAATTCAGATGGTTGCATCTTCAAATACTATGAAGAAGTCCTTCAACAGGAATAAAGAAGCTAATGTTGTGTATATCCAGAAGGGTTGTGCTAGAGATGATCGCAACCAATCTGTAGGGGCAATGCTAATTTCTAATCCTGCGCTTGTGCAACAACATCAACAAGGCAATCAGCGTAGGCCGGACGCACTCAGGAGACAATTTACCAAGATCAACATGCCATTGTCCCAGGAACTGTAACACCTATGGAAAGAAGAACTGATTACACTGAGGGATCCTCCTCAGAATCCAACACCTATTCTCCTCGGTATAATCCTAATGTAAGATGCGCCTATCATTCCAATAGTCTCGTATATGACACAAATGGCTGCTGGGCTTTGAAAAATAAAATTCAAGATATGATTGACAATAAAGAGATTTACTTTGATCCTCCAGAGACTCCAAATGTGATTACTGCTCCTATGCCTAAGCACGAAAAAGGCGTTAAGCTATTGATGGAGTCAATGCTGTAGAAGATGCTGATAGCAACTATAACCTAGACAATTGGATTTTTCCTACCATCGATAACGGAATCAGCAATTGGAAGACTGGAGACGTTACACCAATCTCCTTTAGTCAGGAGTAAATGCTATTTTCTTGTTTCCTTACTTTCATGTTTTGGCTATATAATAATTTTAATCCTTGTGCCTTACTCAAGGCACAATGGTCCATTTGTTAGGGTTCTCATATTTCATTTGCATATTTTCATTCAAAAAATCATTGAACGTTTGCATTCAAATTTTGCACTCTTTGTCTTTATTTTACTTTATTTCTTTCAAAATAGCTATGTGTTCTACACACACCCACACATCAAATTGCAGATCCATATCCACCATGGATCCCATTTATAACAATTCATCTATTGCCCGTTATGATTTTTAAAATCCGATCTACCAAGCCGAGGACGAAGGTGAGGAAGATTGTGAAGTACCTGGTGAGCTTCCTAGGCTATTAATGATGGAAGAAAGAGCCATAAAACCGCATGAAGAGCCAGTCGAGGTTGTGAACTTGGGTACTGAAAAGGACAAGAAAGAAGTTAAGATAGGTGTCATCCTAGAAGACAGTGTCAAAAACAGATTAATCAAGATGTTGTGTGACTATGTTGAGATCTTTTCTTGGCAATACGAAGACATGCCAGAGATCGATATTGATATTATGGTTCACCGTCTTCCAATGAAATAAGGTTGTTCTCCAATAAAGTAGAAGGTTCGTCGTATGCGTCTCTATATGTCAGAGAAGATCAAGGCTGAGGTTATGAAGCAGTTCAATGCAGGTTTCTTAGTTGTTACATCCTATCCTCATTGGGTTGCAAATGTGGTGCCAATACCTAAGAAAGATGGAAAGGTGTGTATATTTATAGACTACAAGGATCTGAATAGGGCAAGCCCCAAAGATGACTTTCTGCTTACGCATATCGATGTTCTTATTGATAACACCACTCAGCATAAAGTATTCTTCGTCATGGATGGTATAATACGGTGGGAGAACTGACTTTTTGGTTTTATCCAAATGTGCGGATAGCTTGAGTCGCCACCAACTTTTCTTTTATCCAATATTTAGGAAAGGTGAAAAGAACAGGAAAAACCTTCGATAGATTTTGAGTTCGGGGGGTAGGTTATGAAAAGGGAAGGTGTTAGCACCCTTTTCATCCGTAGTTATCTACAGGCTCTTAATCGCTTAGCTCACTTTGAAAATTTGCTTTTTTGTGTAAGAGTTTTGAAAATAATTTAAAATTTGGCCAATGTAAGGCGAACTTTGTAATGACTCTTGTATCAGTGCTCAAGAATGTATACAAAGTGTTTTTGAAAATATTTCATTGTTTGAAAAGTGTGATGTAAGAATGTTTTGTTTGTAAAATTTATGAGCAAGAGATTAACAGTATTCTACCCACTCAAGGTCGTTCTTGTACTTTTACTTCTCCTTTAGGGAGTGCTATCCGTACCATTAGTTAGTAGGAATCCCTATCTGTTGGATGTGAAGGGACATGTGAAGGGTCATCGTACGGTCATCGAAGGCAACTTGTAAGGATGCTTTAGCAGTTTTGTAAGGGACTGGATCATTTTTTGAAAAGCAACGTCGAAGGGTCATCGAGGGACTATGATCTTTTGTATTGAGGGTCTTTACTAAAGCATCCCCATTTTCGAGTGACACGACTCTTTATTCCTAAGGCAACGAAGAGAGGCTACCCTAGAGGTGCAAGTGTGCAAGTGTTGTTTCATTTATTTATCTTTAAAATTAGGTTTTCTAGCATTTGGTTTTATCTTGACATACAAACCATAATTACTAAGCAGTAGTATAGAATATAGTAGTAGCATATAAAGGCGGAAATGTAAACCTAGGCTATTACAAAGCTTTGGGGCAGATACATAATAGAAAAAGTGCGGGAAAGAAAATCCTACAACTATTACATACTAGGAAGCCATTACATGATAATGAAGGAAAGCGGAAAATAAAGCCACACTATTACATAAAATGCACCCTATACACTTGATATAATGAAATGTTAAAAAAATAAAAATAGAAAAGAAAAATGTTTTTGGTGATTTTTTATGAAAACAATGATTTGTGATAATTAATTAAATAAACATAAAAATCTAATTAATTTTGAAAAAAAGTTAATTAAAAAAATCCCAAAACCTAATTAATTAGGGTTTTTAGGAAAACAATTATTTTTAGGTTAGTTAAAAATATTAGGAAAAAAAGAATTTAGTTTTCCAAAAAAATTAATCAAGGAAGGAAAACAATGACAAACAATGTTAGAGATAAAAAAGAAAACAAATTCCATGGGTGGGTGTTGAACCCACGCCCTTAGCCTCCTTGTAACGCTGTGGAAGAACTGACTTGGTTGTTTTGCGTTTGATCGCAATTGTGCGGATAGCAAGAGTCGCCACCGACTTTTCTTTTATCCAATAAGGAAAGGCTGAAAAGAATAGGAAAGACCTTTAGAAATGTTTTCTTGAGTTCGGGGGGTAGATTATGAAAAAGGAAGGTATTAGCACCCTTTTCATTCGTAGTTATCTATGGGCTCTTAGTTGCTTGCTAGATCACTTGCTTTTGTTTGAATGTGCTTGTGGTGTGGGTTTTGAAATTATTTTGAAAATGTCTTTGTAATGGTTCTCGTTTCTATAAGAACGTGTACAAAGTGTTGTTTCGAAAATAGTTCAAAGAGGTGTTTGTGGAATGTGTTTTTGAAAGTGATTTTGAAAAGTGTTTTCTTTGTAATGGCTCTCGTTTCTATAAGAACGCATACAAAGTGTTGTCTTTTGAAAAAAAATGTTTCAAGATGAGTGGATGGGTGTATAAAATGTTTTTGTTGTGAGTAAGCGAGAAACTAGGAGATAATCTACCTACTCAAAAGGCCTTATATTTTCTTTTCCTACTCCTTTAGATGTTGCTATCTTACCATTGATTTGGTAAGAAGCCTCATCATTGGATGTCAAGGGACAGGCGCATGTCAATCGTACAGTCATAGAAGGCAACTTGTGAGACGCTTTAGCAATTTTTCGTAAGGGACTAGATCATTTTAACAAAGGCAACATCGAGGGACATCGAGGGACTACGATCTTTTTTTATCGAAGGGTCTTTGCTAAAGTGTCCCATATTCGAGGGACATGACTGTGTTTCCGAGGAAACAAGCGAGGTTACCCTAGAGGTGCGCGTGTGAAAGTTTTTTTGATTCAAGTTAAGTTATTCTTTGATTAGGGTTCTCTAGCGATTGATTTTAAATCTTGGCATGCACGCCTAATTACTATATAGTAAAAGGAAAACAGTAAATTGCGGAAATTAGAATTCTACGCTATTACAGAGCTTTCGGGAATGGGGGTAAAAATTCACAAATGGGGATGGATAAATGTGATTAAAAGTCCAAATAGGCAATCAATACAACCAAATCAAATCGAGCGATTAACTGAAACTACAACAAATCTATGAAATAAAAATTAATCAACAAAGTAAAATATAGAAATAAAATTCTAGGTATTTTGCTTGAAAAGTTTGGAAAGAAAAAAATAAAATTCTATTCTATTAAATAAAATAATTAGCTAAGGAAATTAAATCAAATGTATATTTTTTCTTTTAGTATTTTTTGATTATGAAGAAAAAAAAGTTAATTACAAAAATTCCTAACTAAGAAAAAATTTAACTAATTTAAAAGTTGTATTTGATTTAATTGTATTTTTTAAAATTAAAAAAAAACTAAACCTAAACTAATTTTGTCATGAGGGTAAATAGTTAGAAACAAAATAAAATTGTCTTGGAAAGGTGTTGAACTCGGGTCCTCTTAATTGCAATATACAAGCCTTACCAATTGAACTATGCTATTTATCCGTTATTGTTATGATTTAATTAGCATATAAAGGGGAAAATGATAATTGGATTGGGCCAGCAGCCCAATGGGCTGACCCGGTTAGAGAAAGTATGTGAAGAAAAGGAAATAAACCCTAAACGACTAAACTAAATGGCACCGCTACAGACCAACACCATCATCTTCTAACATTCTTTCTCCTTCTCTCACAAATCTTCATCCTTCTTTCTCTGTTTAAACCGAATGCCATCTTCCTTTCAAAATTTTCCACCAATCTCCGGCCTCCTAAGCAATATGCGATTTTCTCAGGTTGAATAACAAATCATGATCCTTCAACATCTCTCGATTGTACCGAAATCCTTGTTCCTATTTGAATCATCACCACACTGAAATCTCTCCACCATCAATTTCGAGCTTCAAATCGCCATGACTGCTTTTTCAATGTCAACTTTGGATCGTATTCTCCGCTTCAGAGATTCAACTCTGCCCTCCCGCATCTCTTCTGACGCGCACGTTGTGCTCTGGGTAAGAAATCTTTGTTTCTCTTCTTCCTTTTTAGTTATCTGAATTTTCTGAATGATGAGGAGTTAATATCATGCATGTGTCTGCGTTACAGTTGTTGAAGTTGGTTTCACGATGGTGATGATGAAGGTGTTCAAACGGATTTGTAGAAGTTGTGTTTTGTTCACGGTGATGCAGACACGGTGATGTTATGAGATTACGAGGTGAGGGTAAGTTTGTAGGAAGATAGGGTATGAACGATTTACTTGGGAGGAAGACGAAGAGGTTCTGGTTGTACTGTATATTGTTTTTGTATTTTTTACTATATTACTTACTGTGTTTTTTTTCCTAACATGGTGCTTATGAGAATAACAGTAAAAACCAAACAAATAGCATGTGTAAGAAGCAGGAAAGGCATACTTATAGAGGTTGTTGATTGTTGTTACAATGACTCCGCGCTTTCTTTGACAGGGAAGTAGATTTCTGTGAACGTTTGTTGGATTGTCTGCATTCCTGAATAGGCACTTTTTTGAAGGGTTATGGTTTGAAGGAAATGATGACAAAAAGTAGGAATTTCTTTGATGCTTGGTGTTGCACCCCAAAATTTGCCCTCCCATATTCTTCAAGAAATTTCCAAGCCAAGTCAAAATTCCCCCAAGGATTGTGCAGTGCAACTGTCTCCTATACAGTCAAAACTAGGGTTTGTGTTCTGATCAAGAAAAGGAAGTTCTCAAAGGCCCAATCAAGTCTCATATGCTTACAAAGATGGTCAAGTATCCTCATATCAAGTTTCAAGGCATTCAGCTCAAAATTGCACAGTCAAAACCCTAAATTGCACTACAGTCAACTGTAGGGGCAAAATGGTCATTTGACAGTCAAAAGTTCAAATTTTTGGTCAACATATCATTTTGAAGCCACAAACATCATTTAATCATGATTCTCAACATTTGGCTCAGAAATCATCAAAGATGCAAAAGTTTCCTTATTTGGACAGCTGAAAAAGTCAACTGAAATTGACCAGGGCATAACTTTCACATGGAGTATCAGAAAAATTCCATCCAAAGCTCATTTTGAAGAGAAAGACATTTCCTACAACTCATCTTCATACTTCAAGTCCAAGAAATGCTCTCACAAAAAGTTATCAATTTCAACATTATAGGTCATTTTCAAAAATCAACAAAATGGGACTTTAAGTCAAAGGCTATAACTTGAGATTGGTAAATCAAAATGACATGGGACCAAAGGCATTGGTTAAAGGACTCAAAGACCTTTCCAAAATGTCCAAGAACATGTGAAAAGCTTAAAAATTGAGCAAGTTATGCCTTGTGGAAGTTGGGAAATTTTTAGGAATTTTGAAAAGTCAACATTGATGCAAATGATCCAAAAATGCTAATGGGCCCATTTTTCTTCCATGATCCATCATTCCAAGCCTATGCACGACCATTAAGCCCAAGGGGAAGTATTTTCTCATTTTTTAATTATTTATTTGAATTTATATTAATATTAATTCATTTAAATTATTTAAATGTGTGAAAAATATAAACTTGACCTAAAAAAATCTTTTTGTGCACATTCTACTCTCAATATTTCGTGCTTGTTCAATTATGGAAAGAATTGGTGTGATTGGAGCTAATTGACACAAAGAACCATGTGAAAAAGATTCAAAAAGATCTTACAAAATCAATTAGCAAAAACCATTATGGCATGAGATTTTGTTCAATTTTATTGACCTAAAAACTTTGCTACATATTCAGGAATCAAAACCTAATGGCATTAGACTGAAAAGCTGCGCAAGAAGCTCTCTACAAAACTTGGAAATTGCCATAAAACTCAGAATCTGATTTCAAGGTTACAGGTCGATTCCAACCCTAATACTCATTCCAAAGGCTTCCTTGTGAACTCCTGATCAAATTCCAATCAATATCAACCACCAAAACGCCCTGAATTGGTACCTGTAACTCAAACTGTAAAGCAAAACTTTTGAAATCGCATGTCATAATTCATACATCTTTTTGCATTTTTGTTTATGAATTCTTGTTCATATTGAAGTTTCAAAGCTAACCAGCATCTTTAATTGAGTTTTCATAAGCCATACGCGATATTACCATGTTCATCTTCTAGGGTTTCTCAGAGCTTGATTTAGGGCTTTTACAATACAGTAAAATTAGGGTTCCAGACTTATGCCATTCAAACCAGCTCATCAAGACGAGGAGATATGGACCCTCGCGATCAATTTATTGATGTCACAGCGCTAGTCGCTATTTTTCATAAACCTGCCTAACACAACGCGTTAAAACCGTTGCCTCTGTGTTTTATATTTCAGGCACGCGAGGAAGATGAGTACATGGCACGCTGTGATTCGTCAGTTCAAAAATTGGCGCGTTGGTGCCCACTAGCTTTGCTTTTCCTTTATATTGATTAATTGTTATTATATATTAAAAGAAGTCAAAGTGGTTCAGTGGCAGGTGGATGCGTTTGCTATGTTCATGACCTGGGTTCAAACTCCAGGTCTATACAATTTCCACATTATTTTTCACTAACAATTCTTATGCAGCACGCCTATTGAGGATCACCATATTCCATCATCATCCCACCATGCACGCGTCCAGTGAGAGCAGATCAAGGGCTCAAATTCAAAGAACACCATAAGGACAAGTCAACCAACGCATATGTGGCATAGAAAAGTCAAAGAATGCCATGCTTATTGGGCCAGATTCCACTAATTTGACCTCCAATTTTGGGACTACACCCCACCCTGGTTTGCTTATTCTTTTCATATTTTATTTTTTTTAATTGTTATTTATTTTTATTGTTTTAATTAATTAATTATTTTTCTACAAAATATAAAAAATACAGAAAAATCAGAAAAAAGATAAAAATATAATAAATTGTTTTATTTAATTATTTTTATAAATAAATTAATATGTAAATAAATTTAGTTTTAATTAGGTGCTTTCACTTTAATTCTTTTCATAATAAATATAAAAATGTAGAATTAGGTCAATTAACAATCTTGATTCCCTTTAATATTTTTCCCTTCTTTCACAGTAATAATTATTTATTTATTTATTTATTTTTTTTATATAATTAAATTTGTATATAAATAAATTAGGGTTTAATTTAGGTTAAATTTCAATGTCTTTCACAATAAATTTAAAAAACATTAGAATTAGGGTTTGACGCTTCCTTTTTAATTTTAATTAATTTCTCCTTCTAAATGTTAAAAAACATAAAATACCAAAAACCTTTAATTTTTTAATTCTAATTCCTCATTAAATTTAATTTTTTTGCAAAAGGGTCCAACGCCCATACTTTTAATTATTAATTTCGCGCATTTATTTTATTGCTTATTATAATTATGTACATGCCCCAAAGCCTTGTAATAATTTTACTTTTCGCACTTTAATTCGCTTTATTTATTTTTTCAGTCAAATCGGGTCCGGTTTAATTTTGGCGATGTGGACCCGCGCCGTTTGTAATAATTGTAGATTTATTTTCCCGCAAACTTTATAACTGTTAAAAAGCATGCAAGAATGAATGTCTTAATTAAAATCAAGCGTAGAACACAACAAACATGACAAGACAAATAACTGAAACATGACACACAATTCGCACACACCACCCCTAGGGTACGCCTCACTGTTGCCTTTCGAAAGGTGATCGTCGAGTAGAGGACGTCTTAGTAAGTCCTCATGATCCGGGAACCTGGCATGAGGGTAGCTTCTAAGGTGTCTTCCCATTGCTCTGGTGATCACCATGTCCCGAACCTCGAATTGACCCGAACACCTCCAACGGTGGTGCTACCCACCTCTCAATGGTGGGATGGCACTACTTTTAAGGACATTTACACAGACGAATTCCTTAGGGTAGGTAGGTTCTCAAGGATACTTGCTCTAATCTCAAAACAAAACAAAAACATCTTTTCACCAACACATTTTCAAAAGCTTTCAAAGCAAATTTTTCAAACACTCTGACGTACGAGTCGAACTGAAATTTTTCAAAGAAACTTTTTTAAACCCACATTGAAAAGCAAACAATTTTGAAAACACATTGAGCAAGTATCTAAGAGCCCATGGATAACCATGGATAGAAAGGGTGCTAACACCTTCCCTTTCTATAACCTACCTCCCGAACCGAGAGCGATCTCTTTAAGGAATTTTTCTGTGCTTTTGTCCTGTCCATGTTGGAGAAAATAAAAGACGGTGGCGACTCTTGCTTCCGCGACATTTCGCGAACCAGCGTTAAACAGTCAGTTCCAGATCCACCGATCACAGAACTGGCGACTCTACTGGGGAAAATCTTATAAAGTGGGGTATACCTTAGGGCTAGCTCATAACTATGTTTTCAATTGTCTTCTTTGCTTGCTTTATTATTGTGGGTTGCTTGGGAGTTCTATAGATCCTAACCCGTATCTGGGGGATACCTTCTTAGAAAGTAGCAACAAGGCTGTGAGGGAACTGTGCGGGGTATACCGACATGGTTGAAACAGTCTGCTACGTTGATGTGGCACTTTGGTGTGTACCGGTAACCCTTGAGTTCAGTCAAGGAGAGTACGGGGCCTCCGCGTGGTGTCATGAAGCATCAACAGACCTTAGGAACCTTAATTGAACTATCTTGGCCTCTTTAGGGTAGTGAGATAACTGACTTTGGTGCAGTCCGAGGTTGGTTGATACTCGATACTACGCTCAATTGAGGGTTGCTTTCCTGGAATATTTCGGTCGCCAGTTCAGTGGCTAAATCGAAACGATGAACAATGAAAGCAATCCCGTGATATTGGGAACCTTAGAACCCGGTTACTTTGATTAGGACAGGTTGAACCCACCAACTTCAAGAGGGTACTACCCAGACCCCATGCTGGCCTAAACTCTAAGGGCTTTCTCTTGTGTGACTTGTGTGCCTTCGTACTTGACTATTTGCATGCTTGTTACCTGACACTAGTTTCTTGCAGGTTTTGTTTGTAGTCCTTAACTGGGACTCATAACAGGGTGTACTAACTTCCTTGCAGGTTTTGTTTGTAGTCCTTAATTAGGACTCATAACAAGGTTTACTAACTTTCTTGCAGGTCTTGTTTATAGTCCTTAATTAGGACTCATAACAGAGTGTACTAACTTCCTTGCAGGTTTTGTTTGTAGTCCTTAATTAGGGCTCATAACAAGGTTTACTAACTTTCTTGCAGGTTTTGTTTGTAGTCCTTAATTGGGGCTCATAACAAAGTATACTGAATTTCTTGCAGGGTTTGTTTATAGTCCTTGATAAGGGCTCATAACAGGGTTTACCTACATCACCCCATGCATAGCATGACATCATACCATTGCATACATCCTAACCTATTTCAAGGACCTCAAGGGCTTGTGATGCAGGTCATGACGAATCAGACATCTAGCAAGGGGCAAAGAGGATTTATTTTCCTATAGCCAAAGTTGTCAGGGGCTGTGACCCACTCGATATGGTGAGCTTTGACTCCTGAAGAAGGTTCCCTTAACCAAGGTCGTTGGGAAATCAAACATGATGATTAAAGTCAGAGGCTGTGACCCACTGGATATGGTGAGCCTTTGACCCTTGGAAGAAAGACTCTCAACAAATATGAAGTTCTTTCAATCAAGCTATCGGACCCAAGTTCTAACAAAATCTCTTGTTTACCCCGCGAGGTCCTTGAAAATATTGCATACATATCATACATATCATTGCATAACAGGCACCCTTTCCCTGCAGGTCACTTACCTTTCTCGCTGTTTATTTCAGCAATGGCCTTCCAACCAAATAACCAGGACCTTCTCGCTCAAGAGACCCGGTTTGGGGAAATTCTCCTGAATCTATCCAAAGGGCAGGAGGAGCTAAGGACACTTCTCATGGAGACTTTTGCCAGGAACAGTGCTGAGGATGAAAGGCTGAGACACCTACAATCTGAGATGGATGCTATGAAAGCTCAAATGCTGGGGCAGAGGAATGCCATTCAAGGTCTAGCGCAAAGACAAGATGAGCTCCGGTTTCTTGTCAACCAACTGCTTCAGGATAACCAACTGGGGCAAACGTCTAAGGGTAAAGAGCCAGTCATTGTTCAACCACCTTTGAGACAAGGAGATAAGGGAAGAGCTCCTCAAATGGCTTCAGTACCACAAATTCAACATCAACCTCACCAGCGTCAACCAGACAAGCCTAAAAGGCAGTACACCAAAATCAACATGTCGCTGGATCAAGCACTGTAACAAATGTTGAAGGCAGGGCTGATCACTTTAAAGGCTCCTCTCCGGAATCCAAATACTTCTGCTCCTAACTATCATCCCAATGATAGGTGCGCATATCATTCTGATAGCCCGGGGCATACTACAGACAACTACTGGCCTCTCAAAAACAAGATCCAAGACATGATCGACGCTGGAGAGATTCAGTTTAAAATACCCAAGACTCCCCACGTGATCACTGCTCCCTTGCCAAAACATGGCTAGGATAGAAAGCACTTTTTGTTCATTCGAATTCAAGTTGTGATTTTCTTTTGTTTAAACATTTGTTCATGTTAAAACATTGTTATTCCATTAATGCATCGCTTATGTCTATTTTGAATCAATATATTCGCATTCACTATATGCAAACTATTTTCATATTTTTTCTGATGTCAACTCTGGATCTAAAATTCTAAAGCCTCTTGAGGGAGGATGACGAAAACGATACCGCTATCTTTACAGTATGCTTTTGAACAGACCCCACTGATGAGGTACAGGCATTGTTTCAATCCCTAAACACTGGAGTTATAAGGATGATAATCCCTCGTCAACCCTTCCGAGCCAAAGAAGTAGGAGTTTTTATTTTCGAAAATTAAAACCCTTCATCATAACCCGGGGCAGGGTAGTCTTCTCAGTTGATCCAAGTGCATAACGAATGGCACCAAAAGATCCTTACGGAAAAACAGTGATGGTTCAGAACAATCAAAAGGACAGGCAGTCATTATCTCAAAAAAAACGAAAAGCCCAAAAAGTCAAAACCAACGAAGGAGACTTACAAAAATGGGGCATCCCGCTGACTGTGATTCCAAAAAAAAGGAAACAGTTCAGGCAAAAAAAAGAAAGGGATAACAAAATCAAGAAAGAGGTCTCACAAACCCTCAACCAAAGCAAAAATGACTGCCTATTCAGAATAAATCATCAACATCTGAACCATTATTGGAACATCAAAGCAAAGACTCAAGCAAGGTCTAACGCACGATCAACTGAGCATAGGTTTGGAGAACATCACGAAGAGCGGGTGGGTACAAATAATTTGAGCCTTTATCCTTTGTTTCTTAAACCGTGAACCAAGCCACGTTATAACCCTTAAAAGTCCTAGCTGAAGCATGGGTTAATTCGAAAGCATACTGTCACGAAAGGTATCCTGACTCCTGAAGGCCTACGGTAAATACGGAGTTGACATCACGTTTTACAAACATTCACTTGTTTTATGAAAAAGAATGCATTTTCAAAATCTTCAAGACAGACATGGGCTTTGCATTTTTAACATAACTTTGTTTGCATATGACTTTTTGTTTGAGCAGCAGGGAAATTCGCACGAGGAATGCCTAATGAACAGAAGTACTTCCAATCAAGGGGCAGGCATGATCATGGTCCATTATCTGGAGCAGTCCAATCAAGATTCGGAGAATCTCTCAAATGCAAAATAGTCTGGGGTAAATCTCCGCCTGAGTCACTTGGGGCATTCCAACGACGAATCTTGCCGGATCAAACATCTTCTGGTGACAAAATACTTCCAAACAGGGGCAACTCCCTTACATTCTGAAAATATGGACATAGTCGAAAGAATACTACGCAAAATCAAAGACCCGCTAGGTTGACACACCTAGGCAAAAATAAGGGCTTCCCGGCGAACCAAAAGGGTTCGGGCAAAAATAAGGGATGAAACGAAAAAAATCTGTACACCCGGCAAGTCGAAAACCTGAAAAGGCGGCTTGGGTAAAAATGGGTATCCCGGTGGACTGAAAACCCGAAAGGGCGGTCCAGGCAAAAGTTAGGGATTAAAAGCGTACGACTATGTCCCGCCATCTGTCTACCAGAAGAAGGTTTGTCCGCCAACAACTATCAGCACCCCACAAGAAACAGGGGCAATAAAGGTTGGTCTGAGCAGTCTGATTGTGCCGTCCTCCAAGGTATCAGGGTAGGACCGGTTGAAGAACATAACCAATACAGTTCAATACCTCCCCAGGAGAGTCCAACCCAGCTTCCCCAGGAAAGTTGGAATCCATCTCCCCAAGCAGTAAGCGTATCCCCAGTTGATTCTGGAAGCTTATCCCCCCGCATAACACGAACGCGTCGTCCGGTTTGATTTAAAGAGTTATTTCCTTAACAGGATATAACTGGGTTATCCTCAGCCAAAAACCACGGAAAGGTCGTCGTCAACGTAGTTCTTTCCTACCCCAGCGAAGTCTATCAACACTTCCGGCATCACAAAGGTTTCCTCAGCAAGTCATCAATAATTCAACAAAGCATTTCTCTCCCCACAGAGTACCGCTTCCCAGCATGGTCGTCAGAGTATCTTTTCTCCCTGCAGAATCTTCCATTTGCCAAGTTTATTCTGCAACGGAGTCATCTTCTCCTACCGGTATTCTTGCAACTATCATCCCCAGCGGAAGGGAAATCAATACTTCAACATCAGCCCAGGATACGACTTCCTGGCGCCTGTCAAGGATTTACTTTCCTAGACAAAAACATACATTCATAAAACGTCACATACATCATTATAACATGCATAGACGCATCATATCATACAAATCTCATTTATGTTGAGAACATCATTGCTTGATCCATATCATGCATTGCATATGACTGACCTTTACCTTTCAGGAAAGACGCAGTTAAAATGCTCAAACATATTTCAAGGCTTTCTCTAGTCCAGCTAAATCGGCTCCCAACAGATTTTTCTGATAAAGACTCAGTAGAAGTTATCCCAGATGTTTCCCTCTCCGACGATGAGTGTGAGGTGATAGTCTCCTATGGTCCCCTCTCCGACAGAGAGCGTGAGGTGGTAATTCCTTCTTCATATGTTTCCCTCTCCGACGATGAGCGTGAGGTGATAGTCTCTTATGGTCCCCTCTCCGACAAGAGCTTGAGGTGGTAATTCCTTCTTCAGATGTTTCCCTCTCCGACGATGAGCGTGAGGTGATAGTCTCTTATGGTCCCCTCTCCGACAAGAGCGTGAGGTGGTAATTCCTTCTTCAGATGTTTCCCTCTCCGACGAGGAGCGTGAGGTGATAGTCTCTTATGGTCCCCTCTCCGACAAGAGCGTGAGGTGGTAATTCCTTCTTCAGATGTTTCCCTCTCCGACGATGAGTGTGAGGTGATAGTCTCTTATGGTCCCCTCTCCGGCAAGTGCGTGAGGTGGTAATTCCTTTTTCAGATGTTTCCCTCTCCGACGATGAGCGTGAGGTGATAGTCTCTTATGGTCCCCTCTCCGACAAGAGCGTGAGGTGGTAATTCCTTCTTCAGATGTTTCCCTCTCCGACGATGAGCGTGAGGTGATAGTCTCTTATGGTCCCCTCTCTGGCAAGTGCGTGAGGTGGTAATTCCTTCTTCAGATGTTTCCCTCTCCGACGATGAGTGTGAGGTGATAGTCTCTTATGTTTCTCTCTCCAACGGTGTGTGAGGTGACAGTTCCTTTTCCTGTATTTCCCTCTCCAACGGCGAGTGAGGTGATTCCCTTTCAGATTATAATTTTCTATGGTTCTCGTTCCGATGTTGCAAAGATGGTGATTCCCGCCGAGATTTTTCTCAACGAGCGTTGTTGAAGCTAAAGTCATCCCAGGTTCTCTTACCATTCATGCTAGGGCAGTAACCATCTCTGGTTCATTCATCAGCATTTGAAGCTCCAGACTCAGATCCTGTAACCAGTCAGGACACATCTATACCAAGCATCCAAAATCAGCTCCTGCAACGTGTCAGGTACTCATTTTTCTGTTTTGCAGGTATGCAGGTTCTAGCTAAAGAATCTCCTACGCGATCAACGTCCAGATGGCATCTATAAGCCCATCATCCTATCCAGCAATCACCAAATGGCATCTGTAAGCCCATTCCCCCATCACTGTTACTATGTGAGCGCAAATTTCTGGGCACTTTAGTGTCCAATCATCTTCTACCTTCGGATTACGAAAGGCACGTCAGCCAATCTGCATCCTCAGGTCTAAGAAGATTGAACAGGGGCAACTGTTGCACCCCAAAATTTGCCCTCCCATATTCTTCAAGAAATTGCCAAGCCAAGTCAAAATTCCCCCAAGGATTGTGCAGTGCAACTGTCTCCTATACAGTCAAAACTAGGGTTTGTGTTCTGATCAAGAAAAGGAAGTTCTCAAAGGCCCAATCAAGTCTCATATGCTTACAAAGATGGTCAAGTATCCTCATATCAAGTTTCAAGGCATTCAGCTCAAAATTGCACAGTCAAAACCCTAAATTGCACTACAGTCAACTGTAGGGGCAAAATGGTCATTTGACAGTCAAAAGTTCAAATTTTTGGTCAACATATCATTTTGAAGCCACAAACATCATTTAATCATGATTCTCAACATTTGGCTCAGAAATCATCAAAGATGCAAAAGTTTCCTTATTTGGACAGCTGAAAAAGTCAACTGAAATTGACCAGGGCATAACTTTCACATGGAGTATCAGAAAAATTCCATCCAAAGCTCATTTTGAAGAGAAAGACATTTCCTACAACTCATCTTCATACTTCAAGTCCAAGAAATGCTCTCACAAAAAGTTATCAATTTCAACATTATAGGTCATTTTCAAAAATCAACAAATAGGGACTTTAAGTCAAAGGCCATAACTTGAGATTGGTAAATCAAAATGACATGGGACCAAAGGCATTGGTTAAAGGACTCAAAGACCTTTCCAAAATGTCCAAGAACATGTGAAAAGCTTAAAAATTGAGCAAGTTATGCCTTGTGGAAGTTGGGAAATTTTTAGGAATTTTGAAAAGTCAACATTGATGCAAATGATCCAAAAATGCTAATGGGCCCATTTTTCTTCCATGATCCATCATTCCAAGCCTATGCACGACCATTAAGCCCAAGGGGAAGTATTTTCTCATTTTTTAATTATTTATTTGAATTTATATTAATATTAATTCATTTAAATTATTTAAATGTGTGAAAAATATAAACTTGACCTAAAAAAATCTTTTTGTGCACATTCTACTCTCAATATTTCGTGCTTGTTCAATTATGGAAAGAATTGGTGTGATTGGAGCTAATTGACACAAAGAACCATGTGAAAAAGATTCAAAAAGATCTTACAAAATCAATTAGCAAAAACCATTATGGCATGAGATTTTGTTCAATTTTATTGACCTAAAAACTTTGCTACATATTCAGGAATCAAAACCTAATGGCATTAGACTGAAAAGCTGCGCAAGAAGCTCTCTACAAAACTTGGAAATTGCCATAAAACTCAGAATCTGATTTCAAGGTTACAGGTCGATTCCAACCCTAATACTCATTCCAAAGGCTTCCTTGTGAACTCCTGATCAAATTCCAATCAATATCAACCACCAAAACGCCCTGAATTGGTACCTGTAACTCAAACTGTAAAGCAAAACTTTTGAAATCGCATGTCATAATTCATACATCTTTTTGCATTTTTGTTTATGAATTCTTGTTCATATTGAAGTTTCAAAGCTAACCAGCATCTTTAATTGAGTTTTCATAAGCCATACGCGATATTACCATGTTCATCTTCTAGGGTTTCTCAGAGCTTGATTTAGGGCTTTTACAATACAGTAAAATTAGGGTTCCAGACTTATGCCATTCAAACCAGCTCATCAAGACGAGGAGATATGGACCCTCGCGATCAATTTATTGATGTCACAGCGCTAGTCGCTATTTTTCATAAACCTGCCTAACACAACGCGTTAAAACCGTTGCCTCTGTGTTTTATATTTCAGGCACGCGAGGAAGATGAGTACATGGCACGCTGTGATTCGTCAGTTCAAAAATTGGCGCGTTGGTGCCCACTAGCTTTGCTTTTCCTTTATATTGATTAATTGTTATTATATATTAAAAGAAGTCAAAGTGGTTCAGTGGCAGGTGGATGCGTTTGCTATGTTCATGACCTGGGTTCAAACCCCAGGTCTATACAATTTCCACATTATTTTTCACTAACAATTCTTATGCAGCACGCCTATTGAGGATCACCATATTCCATCATCATCCCACCATGCACGCGTCCAGTGAGAGCAGATCAAGGGCTCAAATTCAAAGAACACCATAAGGACAAGTCAACCAACGCATATGTGGCATAGAAAAGTCAAAGAATGCCATGCTTATTGGGCCAGATTCCACTAATTTGACCTCCAATTTTGGGACTACACCCCACCCTGGTTTGCTTATTCTTTTCATATTTTATTTTTTTTAATTGTTATTTATTTTTATTGTTTTAATTAATTAATTATTTTTCTACAAAATATAAAAAATACAGAAAAATCAGAAAAAAGATAAAAATATAATAAATTGTTTTATTTAATTATTTTTATAAATAAATTAATATGTAAATAAATTTAGTTTTAATTAGGTGCTTTCACTTTAATTCTTTTCATAATAAATATAAAAATGTAGAATTAGGTCAATTAACAATCTTGATTCCCTTTAATATTTTTCCCTTCTTTCACAGTAATAATTATTTATTTATTTATTTATTTTTTTTATATAATTAAATTTGTATATAAATAAATTAGGGTTTAATTTAGGTTAAATTTCAATGTCTTTCACAATAAATTTAAAAAACATTAGAATTAGGGTTTGACGCTTCCTTTTTAATTTTAATTAATTTCTCCTTCTAAATGTTAAAAAACATAAAATACCAAAAACCTTTAATTTTTTAATTCTAATTCCTCATTAAATTTAATTTTTTTGCAAAAGGGTCCAACGCCCATACTTTTAATTATTAATTTCGCGCATTTATTTTATTGCTTATTATAATTATGTACATGCCCCAAAGCCTTGTAATAATTTTACTTTTCGCACTTTAATTCGCTTTATTTATTTTTTCAGTCAAATCGGGTCCGGTTTAATTTTGGCGATGTGGACCCGCGCCGTTTGTAATAATTGTAGATTTATTTTCCCGCAAACTTTATAACTGTTAAAAAGCATGCAAGAATGAATGTCTTAATTAAAATCAAGCGTAGAACACAACAAACATGACAAGACAAATAACTGAAACATGACACACAATTCGCACACACCACCCCTAGGGTACGCCTCACTGTTGCCTTTCGAAAGGTGATCGTCGAGTAGAGGACGTCTTAGTAAGTCCTCATGATCCGGGAACCTGGCATGAGGGTAGCTTCTAAGGTGTCTTCCCATTGCTCTGGTGATCACCATGTCCCGAACCTCGAATTGACCCGAACACCTCCAACGGTGGTGCTACCCACCTCTCAATGGTGGGATGGCACTACTTTTAAGGACATTTACACAGACGAATTCCTTAGGGTAGGTAGGTTCTCAAGGATACTTGCTCTAATCTCAAAACAAAACAAAAACATCTTTTCACCAACACATTTTCAAAAGCTTTCAAAGCAAATTTTTCAAACACTCTGACGTACGAGTCGAACTGAAATTTTTCAAAGAAACTTTTTTAAACCCACATTGAAAAGCAAACAATTTTGAAAACACATTGAGCAAGTATCTAAGAGCCCATGGATAACCATGGATAGAAAGGGTGCTAACACCTTCCCTTTCTATAACCTACCTCCCGAACCGAGAGCGATCTCTTTAAGGAATTTTTCTGTGCTTTTGTCCTGTCCATGTTGGAGAAAATAAAAGACGGTGGCGACTCTTGCTTCCGCGACATTTCGCGAACCAGCGTTAAACAGTCAGTTCCAGATCCACCGATCACACTTGGCCTATTACAAAACTGTTTATGTATGTAGCTTGGTTGCTATAAAAATGATTTGTTATTTTTTTTCTCTTCTGATAGTAGCCCCAAAACCATGACCTTTTGCTGTGTTATTGTCTTCTTATATTAACATGAGGAAACAACTTTTGGAAGGGAAAAGGATATGGATTTTTGAACAAAAATGTTATGTTGCTTTGTTTCTTTTTGCTGCAGTTCTTTTATTTTCCAATTTTATGCAATTGCTGGACTATTTGTCTTGGTATAGGTTTGGGCAGCAATGCAGTCTGCTTTTCTTGACAGTATTTTGTTTTCTTATGTTTTGTTTTGTTTTGTTTACAGTAATGCAGGCTGGTTTTCTCTCTCTTTTTTGACAGTATTTTTCTTTGTGAACCAAAAAGAAAATATATATTTTTGTGATTTGCAATGAATATATTGCTTTGGGCCAATGATTAGAAATTGATTGGCAAAGATAAATGAGGCCTTTGTTGGGCTTTAGCAAATGATTTAATGGTGAATTCCCTAAACCGCACACTAATTCTTTGAGAAAACCCTAATGATGAGAAGAAAAATTCTTAACCATTAGTTCTTGAATTTTCACATGTTAGCTAATTTTTCTTTTCTTGTTTCATGAGCACGAGGGTTGGATAGCAAGCGAGGTTGAAAGGCGAAGGAGCCATGGCGAGGAGTGGATGATTTTCTTGAAGATGAAGCAAGAGAAAATTGAAGAGGCAATATTTTCTTTTTTGTAAATAAAAACACTTGTAGTTTGTATTGTAACTTGTAACTTTGTAACATAAATTGATGAAACTTGAAGTTTGTAAATCTCTTGTAGTAATGTAACAACTTTGAATGATTTGCGAGATAGAAACTCAAAATTTCCTCGTGTAAACTCATTTGTCTCAAAAACTTGAAGGAAATTGACACATTAGTGAATCAACGCAATTTTGAACATGTATTGAGTGAAGTTTGTTTGATAATATTGAATATGTTTTGAACATTGTATACCCTCTTGATTCCACAAAACTTGCACTCAAAATGGAACCCGCATGCCATGTTCGATTCAAATGGAACTTCATTGCCAAACCTGAATTCAATCTCTTGATGATAAAACAATATGCTTTAAGAATATTCATAAATCTTGTAAAAATTAACGACTTCAACATGAGAATCATAGTCCTGAGAAAGCAATTGTGGTATGAATTGAAATTAGGAGCTAAGAACATTCGGAATCAAGCAGATGACCTATGATGATTCGATAACTTTCAAAGTTTTCCAAACACAATTTTCCTTTGATCTTTGAAGATAAACTCGTAAACAAAATCACTTATGACAATATGCAGAAATAATCATCTCAAGATCTTGGAATTTTAGGAAATCACAATTCTTAGAAGTCAGGCGACAATTACTTAAGATTAGGTCAAAGTCCATGAAGCGACCTCTAATGTATTCAAATTTTGGTGATCTTCCACACGTAATCAGTTCTTGATTTGTGAAGAGAAATTGGAGATGACGTCAAAGAGAGTCATACGCAAAAAGAACCGCTCAAAAGTATTGAATAATGAAGAAGTTACAATCGTTTGAACTTGATCTTACAAAGGTCTATTTTTAGGTTAATGTAGTTGTTTTTTTAAGTCATCTGAACCATTGACTGAGCAAACTTGCAATGCAAAGTTTGAAAACTGGCACGAGCATCCTTGAGGAGACATGAAGATCTATGAAGACCATTTGAAACCTTGAAGACTCAATTGTCTTCGAGAAATACAAAACCCTAATTGTTGACATACTACCTAGGAAGAGAATCTGTCTGGTCAACTTCTAAGCCAAATTGAGTACTCGAGAAACCCTAGGATAGTATCTTGAATGAAAAACGGGAGGGAAAATTTTGGGGTACAACACTACTGCAATGCATAGCTTACCACTCCGCCAATCATGCATTGGTGTTAGTATAACGCGTGCAATGCAACATGTATCAAACCTTCAAGAATTGAGAAATTATGAAAAAAAATGTCAAAAGGCAGGGATCGAACCCACGCCATGGTATACGAATTCATTATCATGCACGCTGTTGTACCCCAAAATTTTCCCTCTCTTTTTCAAAGATTCTTAAGAAATTGATCAGACAAAATCATCTCCGAAGCACTGAGACTCCAAATTAGGGTTTCGACTGAGAATGACTAATCTTTGATTTTCGACCCAATACATGACTTATTGGTTCAAAACTTGATCTCAGGGGTTCAAATACATCATTTTGACCTAATAGCATATTTTAATTCATCCCCCGATTGACAGATGAAATATGGTCAATTGACGAAAAATTCAACTGTACACTAAAAAGTCAAACTTTTGACTTTTGGTCGAATTTGAGTTTCAAAAATCACATTTCATCAAGACAATTCAAAATATGAAATTTGATCATAAAAAATCAAGAGAGTCAAAAATCCAACTATGCAAGGCTTAAAAATTTTTCTAATAATTTGTACACTTGTTAATTTCATTGCTTCATAACGTCTTTTCACTATAATTCAAGGTGTTACAAATAATTCAAGTTATTAGAAAGTGGCATTTTTTGCAAGATTACAAATCCTAAACTTTGTCTTGGTTGAACTTTTCCCTTTGACTCAAACCTTGCCATTATGTTGTCTACAAAACCAAACTTGTGTCATGCTACAAACAATGTTATCAAAACCACTGCTGAACAAAGCCCTATATGCTTCCAAGTCCAGGCCTGCTGTACTGTCCACATAACAAACCAAAACCATGTCAAAAACAGTTTGTTGTACCGCTATGAAACAGCCATGCACCAAGCTGCCATAACACTCCAAAATTGTTGCAAAAACAGCCCTGCTATGCTACTACCAACCCAGTCCAATCCTGCATTATCTAAGTCCCATGTTCACACCAAATTTGAATATGAGAGATGCGTCTAAAAGGAAATGATACAGCATACCCAAACTGTTCAAATTGTTATTTGTTTCCCCCCTAAAATCCCAGTAAAACTCATCTATAAAATAGACTGTTTGCACAACACACAAGGGGTTGGCTTTTAGAGAGAAAAAGAGAGAATAGAAAAAACAACATTCTTTGTAAACTCTTCTTATTTCCCAAAAGACTCTTGCTCATACTCATCTTTATTCTCAGTCACAAAAATAGAACCTCAATCCATTATTCCATCTTACAAACTCTCCCATAAATCAACTAGCCAAACACTTGACATCACATAAAGATTGTTCAAATATAAAAACAGTTTGTGGTGCCATTATCTTCCCCTTCCAAACATAAAAACAGTACTGTACAACTTGATTGGGTTGGTGTGGTTCAAACAACTTGGAACAACTTCCTGGAGGTTCTTTAAGGCCCTCGCAACTCCTTGAAAAGTATTCAGACTCAAAACACAAAGTGCAGTCTCAAGGTTAGTCTTCTTGACTTTGCATTTTTCATACATCACTAATGATTTATTCTTGAAGATAAAATGTAGTAATCATTAGCCATTTGAGCTAACCATTTTCTTGCTATTCATTTTTTATCAATCATATACTGTGAAATGGCTTGTACACATCATAAAACAATGTTTAAGGCAAAAAACTGCAGCATGAGTCGACACATACTCACATGAGTTGACTCATTTTGGTGGCAGAACAGGGTATGAGTCGACACAAGGCCTTATGTGTCAACACATACTACTATCCAGACCCCAAAACAAAAAGAAAAAAGGTGCATGAGTCGACACAAAACATGTATGTGTCGAAACAAATAGGAAATGAGTCAACACATCCCATTATGCAACAACTCATACTGAGTTGATTTGGTTTGGCAGGGGCAGGGAAACTTATGTGTCGATGCATAGATGTATGTGTCGACACATAATGGTTAAAAAATATTTATTTTCCTTTATTTTACACTGTTTTTATGTTTTCTATATATTTTCTTCATTGCTATTCAATGTGGTTGTAATAATTACACTTATTTCATCCCCATTTGTAAATTGTACCCCCATCCCCCAAGTGATGTAATAGCTTAGGATTTTAATTTCTGTAATTTACCGCTTTAATGTAAATTGTTAGTAATTAGAGTGTGTATGGAAATATAAAATCAACCGTTAGAAAACCCTAATCACAAAGACAATGCATGCAATCAAACACACTACTCACACGTGCACCTCTAGGGTAACCTCATTTTTTGCCTCAGAAAATAGTCATGTTTCTCGAATGTGGGACGCTTTATCAAAGATCCTTCGATAAAAAATATCGTAGTCCCTCGATGTGCCTCGATGTTGCCTTTGGTAAACGATCTAGTCTCTTACGAAAATTGCTAAAGCGTCACACAAGTTGCTTTCTATGACTATACGGTTGAACTGCGCCCGTCCCTTCACATCCAATGATGGGGCTTCTTACCAATCAATGGTAAGATAGCAACATCTAAAGGAGGAGGAAAAGAACAAATACCTTTTGAGTAGGTAGGATGCTCATAGTTGCTTTCTCACAAACCAAAACCATTTCCACACTTACACTTTTAAAACATCTTCAAAAAACAAACATCTCTTTGAACTATTTTCAAAACCAACACTTCGTATACATTCTTATAGAGACGAGAATCATTACAAAGTTTTCTGAAACAAAGGCGTTTTCAAAATATTTTCAAACTTGCACCAATCACAAACATATTTCAAACAAAGCATTTCAAAGTGATCAAGCAACTAAGATCCCATAGATAACTACGGATGAAAAGGGTGCTAACACCTTCCCTTTTCATAACCTACCCCCCAAACTCAAGAAAAATCTCAAAAGGTCTTTCCTATTCTTTTCACCCTTTCCTTTATTGGATAAAAGAAAAGTTGGTGGCTACTCTTCATATCTGCAACATTTGCGATAAAATGAAAAATACCCAAGTCAGTTCTCCCACTGTATTTCAGAATTGTCCTTCTGGGGAATAGTGGATTTAAAAGTGGGGTTACCTTAGAGATAGATCACATTTAAATTGCTTTCATTTTTTGATTTGTTTACTTACATTTATGGGTCCTTGTTTGGGTTTGTATTGATCCTCTACCTGGATCTTGGAACATCATTAGGTAAGTAACAATAGATTGTGGAAACTGTACGACATAGACCGATATGGTTAAAGTAATGGCTATGTTAGTGTGATGCATTTGTTGTTACCAATTTTCCTTTTGTTGAATCTAGGAGAATACGGGGCCGCTGAGCAGTGTCATAAAGCACTAACTAACCTTAGAACCTTTAATTGAATAACTTGGCCATTAGGAAGTAGTGAGATAGCCGGTTTCAGTGGAAAGCTGAAAATTGGTTGATACTCGATACTACGCTCATTGAGATCGGACTTTTGGGATATTTTGGCCGGAAGAAAAGATTGATTGTGATAAAACACTGCCCAATGAAGAAAGATCAATGATATTGAGATTTCCTAGAACCCGGTTACTTTGTAGGACAGTTGAACCAACTAAACTTCAAGAGGGTACTTACCTATAAAACCTATGCAAGCCTAAACCTAAGGTTTTTGTGTGCTTTGTTTACGATTATTATTCATGTCATCATAAACATCATAACATCATAAGAATTCTCACTAACCATTTCAACAATTTAGGAATTTATTTTTGTTCCGTTTTGTAGGTCATGACTTCCACTCGTAGGAATACCATCCGAATCAACTTCGTAAAAGTGCATCCTCAACTTTAAGAGTTAGCATCAAGAGTTCCTGGAGATTCTCCCTTCACCAAGAAATATGGTCGACTTCTCAACTTGGCTACCTCAAACTTCCAAGAAGAGATGATGTGTGTGCCTTTCCAATCCTTTGATCTTATGCATCATTGCTTCACCTTTCCAGACTACCAACTGGTGCCTACATTAGAAGAATTCTCTCAATTTCTAGGAATGCTTGTGCTTGATCAAATTCCATTCACTAGTTTAGAAGAGACTCCAAAACCTAAAGTTATTGCCAAAACCTTGCATTTGAAGAGATCTGACATTATGAAAAATTGGGAGACAAGAAGTGGAGTTAAGGGTTTCTTTGCCAAATTTCTGTTGGAGAAGGCTTGTTTGTTCTTGGAAGATATGGATTTTCAAGCTTTTGAGGATGTCTTGGCCCTTCTAATCTCTGGTTTGGTTCTATTTCCTAATCCGGACCAACTCATAGATGTGAATGCCATCAAGGTTTTTCTCTCTCGTAATCCCACACCTACTTTGCTTGGAGACATTCTACATTGTTTCCGAACTCGCACCATGAAGAAAATGGGTACTCTTTTATGTTGCATTCTGTTGTACCCCAAAATTTGCCCTCCCATTTCCTCAACATTTTCTCATCCCAAGCCCTTGGAAATCAAGATCCAATTAGGGTTTCATTTGCTCAAGACTTCTCCTTGCACTGTTGACCCAAATTAGGGTTTGTGTTTGCACAAGGATATTTTGACTCAAAATGCCTAATATGACTTTCTTGCTTCATATTGGACTCCCAAGTTTACCCATACCAAGTTTCAAGTCTTGATTCCAAGTTTTGCCCAGTCAATTGGACAGTTGACCTAGAAATCAGCTGTATTGGAAAAAAAGTCAATTGTGGTGAATTGACAGTCAAACCTCATGAAAATTGACCCACATCAATATTATGAACGCACATGGATCATTTGATCAAATTTGGATCACAATTCCATAAGAAATTTGATCAGATCACCAAAAGGGCAAAATGGTCATTTTTAGGGTTTTGACTGCACAAAGGCAATTTTTGACTGTTTGACCTAGACAATGGCAAACCAAGCTCACATATGGACTCAAGGACCCCATGGAATTATCTTGACAAGTTCAAAAGATCCCAAGTACACAAGATTGACAGTTGAATTTCCCAATCAATTGATCAATTTTGACAGTATAATGAAAAGTCAAACTTTGACTTTTTGGTCAAAATCAAGAGTCAAGATTCATTTTTCATCAAAACATGCCAAATTATGAAACTTGTTCACCAAGAAATCAAGAAATGCAAATTAGGGTTTGAAATGGAAATTTTTCATAACTTGGAATTTTTCTAAGTTATGGAAAACCCTAATTTTTTCCCAACTTTGCCCCACTTTCTCACCAAGATTCATTTGGATTCAAACAAAAGTCAAAACATGAAAGTTGTAGCTTGTTGCATAATCTACAACTTTGATTCACAAAGTTTTCCCAAATGAGGCTTGTATCTCAAGTTACAATTTTTGGAATAAGGGTACTAAACCATTCTTAACTTAGTGAAAATTTGACCTATTTTGGACAAGTTTTTTACCTAACTTCAAGACCATTTTCCATACACTTCCACTTGGAATTTCAATTTACACTTCAAAGATGGATTGTAGTATACCTTCCAAGCTTTCCAAAATGTCCAAGAACTCATCAAACAACCTCATAACTTGAGAGATTCGAATTTCACAATATGGCAAAAACTCACTTTTGAATTGGTCATGTACATGTTCATAACTTATGCCATTTTCAAGTCAGCTTGGTTTGTGCTACATTACAGGCTTCTAATCCCATTTGCACTCAATAATTTAATGCATACTCATTGTGCCAAGACCTTGTTTTATGAATCTAAGCATTACATGTTGAATTAAGCCATTTATAGAAAAAGTGAAATAGCCATTTTTGAAAAGTTAAGCTTTATGTCAATTGGTAAATCAAGAAGGTACATATCAAATCTCTTTGGCACAAGATTATGAACAAAACACACTGATCAAGGAGAGAGTTAGCAGCACATTAGGGGGGCCTCTAGCTGTCTAAAACTCAAGTGGACATTTGCTTGCTTAAGAGTGAAGAAACTTGCCATAACACAACAGAACTTTCATCTCAGCATTAGAAACCTTAAGCAAACATTTTGTACACTTTCTAATCATCCTAACCAAGCTAGCACACGACCCCAACACCTCCCAAATACTCCCATTGCCAAAATCACCATCAAACTGCCAAAACAGAGCTACCTTTGCAGATTGAGTTCCAACTCTCAATCCTCTCAAGCATTCTTGCCCAAACCAGTTCACACACCTTACCTACCATCAATGCAAGCTAACCAAAACCTAAAGCACGACCTGTAACACCTCCAGGCCACTTCACCATTTTCATTTTCTTGTTTTGCAGTTGGAGTTCTCTAGCACGATTCAGGGAGTTTCAAGACAAAGTAGAACTTGGAATAGCATCCTCACACTTCAAGGAAGCTATACAAATCATCATCTTGCTCTGAAAACTCCTCCATTGCAAAGCACGATTCCAACTGAACAAGTATATTCATGAAGTTCTATCTCTCAGTATAGGCATTGTTAGCTTTAGGTTTGTGAAGGAAACATGTCACAATCATAGCCCTGAACATGCCCATATGATTAGATTTCATTTATATTATGTATGCTTAGAGAATTTTGGTTCTGAACCTTGATGAAAAACTAGGTCAGGATTTGGGGGAGAAGAAATTCTCCCTCATCTTAGAGAGTTAAGTCAAGTTTTTTATATCCTTGGATTCGTCTTCTCATGCTCTACACTTTTCATGTTATGAGTTTTGCTTGAAAGTCCAGGAATTGAGAGATAAAAAACGCGTGTGGATTGTGTTCAAACATGTTCTGAGGTTGAAGATGACAGGATTCTGGGCTGGGCCTGGAATGTTCTTTCTTTTTGCACCACTTGTTTGCTTTTACACCCCCTGAGCCCATTTTGCTTATTTCTTTGACTTTTTGACTTTTTCTTTTTTGGTTTGACTTATTTATTTTTTCTTACAATATTAAAAATATAAAAAATATTTTTCTCACCATTTTTGAATTTATTAGGAATTTATTTGTTTTCTTTTAGTTTGTACATAAATAAATAAATACATATATTTTTGTTTAAAATAACTAAATAGTGCAAATACATTTTTATTTTTATTTTTATTTCATTTTAGCTTCTGAAAATATTTTATATAAAAAATACTTTTTTTTTTAAAATATTAAATATTATTATTTTGTATATATAATACATATTTAGTAAATAATACATATATATATATGTATATATATATATATATATATATATATATATATATATATATATATATATATATATATATATATATATATATATATATATATATATATATATATATATATATATATATATAAATATGCATATTTTTATTTTATTAATATTTAACACTAAAAATACATTTTTTACAAATATACTTCATTTTTATTTTATTTTTGTATATAAATAATAAATATTATATATATTGAATAAATAATACATTTTATTTAATAGAATTACGGTTTAACCCTAAACATAAAAATTCTTAAAAATAATACTTTTCTTTTGTTTATTTTGACACATAATAATACTTTTTTTTTCATACATATAAAAACCTTTTTTTTTTGCATTTTGCATCTTTATCTTATTTCCCATTTAATTTATGCAATTAATTATCTTGTAAATATTCAAAAATTGATGTAATAGCTAGGTTTAAATTCCTTGTCTAAATATCTCCCATTTGAACATTTGTACCCCCCTTCCCATATTATTGTGTTGTAATAGTGTAGGAATTTTATTTTTCGCACTTTAACGCTTTCTAAGTATACCATGCTAGAATTAGGGTTTGTATGCAAATGAAAAGAACAAAATAGTTTGACCTAATTTCAAGATAATCAAGCATGAAAATGGACAACACATCTCACACTTGCACCCCTAGGGTATTCCACTTTGTTGCCTTCAAATAAATGGGCCATATTGCATGTTAGGTCTCTTTGGGCAAAAACGAACAATCAAATGATCATAGTCCCTAGATGACGCTTTCAAAATGTTGCCTAAAACAAATGATCAAGTCCCTTAAGGAAAATTGCCCAAAGATACTTGGCACCATTGCAATTATGGTCTAATCGATGACCCGCGCCCGTCCCTTTCACATCCTAACATGAGATTGTCCACCAAATACAATGGTGGAACAAACTTGTCAAAAGGGTTAAAAACATAACAAAAATCTTTGAGAACTTTTAGGGTAGATAGCTCTTAAGTACTTGTCAATTTGCAAAAGAAAACACTTGCCTATTTTTAAACCACATCTCACAACACTTTCAAAACAAATTTTCAAAAACAAATGAAAACCTTTTCAAAAGACATACATCTTTGTAAACATCCCAACATGGATCATTACAAAGGTTGCCACCACATTGGCTTCTTTTCAAAACATTTTCAAACCCACACACACGAGAGCACCATTTCAAACAATTGAAAACCAAGGCAAGTTGATCTAAGCAAGTACCTAAGAGCCCATGGATAACCATGGATAGAAAGGGTGCTAATACCTTCCCTTTCTATAATCTACTCCCCGAACCCAAGAAAAATCTCAAAGGTTTTTGCTGTGCTTTTTAAACCTTTCCTTAGGATAAAATAAAAAGTCGGTGGCGACTCTTGCTCAACCGAAACATTTGTGAATACAAACGCAAAACCATAGTCAGTTCTCCCACCGTATCACAGAACTGGCGACTCTACTGGGGATAAATTTAAAAGTGGAGTAACCTTAGGGCTTAGATCACCCTCTTGCATGAATAATTGTTTGATTTGATTGCTTTATATTTTGGCTCTCTTGTTTGGGTTTGCAATCCTACACCCGGATTTTGGGAAACATTCATAGATAGCAATACGTTATGGAAACTGTGCGGGGTATACCGACACGGTCGAAGCAATAGCTATATTAGTGCGACATATTTGTGAGTACCGGTAACCCTTGAGTTCAATCAAGGAGAGTACGGGGCCGCTGAGTGATGTCACTAAGCACTAATGACCTAGAACCTTACTTGACCATCTTGGCCTTTTATTAGGGGTAGTTAGATGACCGGCTTTGGTGCAGTCCGAAGTTGGTAGATACTCGATACTACACTCATTGAGGGTTGTTTTCTTGGAATATTTTGGTCGCTAGTTAAGTGGCTAAACCAAAACAATGAACAATGAAAACAATCCCGTAATATTGAGCTCCTTAGAACCCGGTTACTATTTATAGGACAGGTTTTTAAGCCAACTACACTCAAGAGGGTACTTACCTATGAAACCCCATGCAAGCCTGAAACTAGGGTTTTGTGTGAATTGCTTGTACATATGTTTTGTGCATACATCATAAACATCATAAAGCATCATATGCATTCACTAACCATTTTCAAGGGTTTGGATCTTCATCTTTGTTCTTGTTTTGTAGGTCATGGAAATTCCTCGCAGAAAAACAATCCAAGTCAACCTTGTGAGAATCTCTCCTCAACTCAAGGAGCTCACCTCAAGAATTCCGGAAAGCTCATCCTTCAGTGAAAGATATGGTAGACTGCTCAGCTTAGTCAACACCAACATTGAAGAAGACATGATGAAAGTGCTATTCCAGTTCTTTGACCCTCTTCACCACTGTTTCACTTTCCCTGATTACCAGTTGGTACCCACTTTGGAGGAGTTTTCTCAACTCCTGAGAATTCCTATCCTTAATCAACTACCCTTCAACGGTACAGAAAAGGAACCAAAGCCGGAACATGTTGCTCGAGCATTACATCTACAACCATCCGACATCAAGGGGCATTGGGAAACCAGAAGCGGCGTCAAAGGATTCTTAGCAAAATTCTTGTTTGAGAAGGCACAAGAATGTTGGAACTCATTGGACCTTCAAGCCTTTGAAGAAATTGTGGCACTCCTGATCTATGGGTTGGTTTTGTTCCCAAACTCTGACCAATTGATAGATGTCAACGCCGTCAAAATCTTCTTGTCCAGAAACCCAATACCAACATTGCTTGGGGACATCCTTCACTCATGTTACACACGAACAATGAGACAGAGGGGTGTTCTCATGTGTTGTACTCCTCTCCTTGCAAGGTGGTTTATTTCGCACCTTCCACAATCTGTCTTGAAGAATGACCAAGGTTCAAGGTGGTCCCAACGGTTGATGACTCTTACTCACTCTGATGTACATTGGTGTTCTCGGTCCAGAGAAAATGTCATCATCGTCGATCGTTGCGGAGAGTTTCCTAATGTTCCTTTACTTGGAATCAGAGGAGGTATCACCTACAACCCTTGCCTAGCTTTGAGGCAATTTGGATATGCACGGAGGGATGGACCTCATGACATGTTGATTCCTGACCTAGTTTTTGACTTCGACAACGACGCTCAAGGACTTCGCCAAAGATTCATCAGAGCTTGGGGAAGACCCAACAAGGTTGATAGCAAGACTCTGGGACACAAGAACTCCATCCCTCTTGAGCCTTATCTCAAGTGGGTACGAGCCCGAGCCCAAAGTCTGATGATGCCTTATCCTCATGTACTCCCTGTGATTAAAGAGCCCGTCATGGAAGGAGAGGTTCCCTACACCATCCTATATCCAGACATGCCTACATCGTGGGAGGAAATGCAGAAAAGTTGGATTCAGCTCAAGAAGGAACGGAACACTTTTGAAACCAGCTTCTACGCCAGCGAGAAGAAGGTTCTAGAGCTTACCCGCCGACTCCATGAGCAAGAGGCCCTCAACACCTACATCGCACCAAAGAGGATGCGCAATGTTTTTCTGCCTTGAGAAGTTATTTTGTAATATCTGGCCCATGGGGCATTTATGTACTAACAAATTTCTTCTTATTAATATGACGTGCGTTCTTCTTTGTCTGCAACAATTTTGAATGTTATAAATCCTTGAATGCATTGCATACATAAGCATATCATTCATCATGTGCATAAGCAGGTATCACTCCAGGTTTCCTTATCTGTCTGCTGTTTATTTCAGTAGGATGGATCTCGAGCAAACAGTCAAAGACCTACAAGCTCAAAATGCACAGTTTCAGCAACTCCTGACAACCTTGGCTAAAGGTCAGGAGGATCTCAAGACCTTGCTGGGGAATAGGGACCCAGTGAAAAAGAAGAAAAAGAGAATCGGGATGGCTACTTCTGGCAGAAGATTTGAAGGAGAGGCCAGAAGGGTGCTTGAATTTCCTCCTACTTCTGAGGAAGGAACCAGTAAAGGGGTTGGAGTTGCGGTACCTTCCGAGTCCGATGTGGAAGAAGAGGAGGCTGAAGAGGATGAAGACTACACTGATCAACAATACCCTCCGGCTGATGATAAATACAAAGGTTTGGAAGACAGATTGGCCGCCATGGAGCTACAAAGAGTACCGGGTTTGGATTTCGAAGACTTGGGTTTGGTTGCCGGGATTGTGATTCCCCCAAAATTCAAAGTGCTAGTTTTTGTGAGGTGTGATGGGCTGTCCTGTCCAAAAATGCATCTCAGGTCCTACGTGAGAAAGATTCAACCTTATACGGCCGATAAGAACCTGTGGATACATTTCTTTCAAGACAACCTTTCTGGGGCTCAATTGGAGTGGTTTTATCAGCTAGAGGGAACCAGCGTCCGAAATTGGGAAGACTTGGCCACCGCCTTTTACAAACAATATCAGTACAATTCTGACCTTGCTCCTACTCGTACCCAACTTCAGGGTATGTCACTAGGAACAGGCGAGGGATTCAAAGAATATGCACAAAAATGGAGGGATTTGGCTGGCAGGGTGCAGCCTCCTTTAATCGACCGTGAACTTGTTGATATGTTTATAGGGACCCTATCTGGGCCATTTTTGAACCATCTGATTGGTAACTCTTCCGCGGGGTTTACCGATTTGATCTTAACAGGCGAAAGAATAGAAGCTGGCATCAAGTCAGGGAAAATTCAGAAAGGTGTTGCTGCAAGTGTTGAGAAGAAACCTTTCAAGAAAGAAGCGAGTGCCGTCTATGGTCCGAGAAGACAAGTCAATCCAGAAAGTCGCCAAGCCGTCAATGCCTTGGTCATTTCAAAACCTGTTGCTGCTCCTCAGCAGTACAATCAACAAAGAGGTGAAAGGCCCAAGAGGCAGTATACTCGGCTGAGTATGACCTTGTCACAAATCTTACCGCAACTATTATCAACCAACTTGGTGACCGTCAAAGAGGCCCCTAAGGTCGTGAATACTGCATCTCCTAAGTATAACCCAAATGCCCGTTGTGCTTATCATTCCGATAGCCCCGGGCATACTACTGATGATTGCTGGGCCCTGAGAAATAAGGTGCAAGACCTTATCGATGCAAAGGAAATTCAGTTTGAAGCGCCTGAGAGGCCAAATGTTGTAACTGCTCCTATGCCCCAGCATAGAGTAAACGCCATTGAAGAAGATTTGTATGCTGTTTCGGTGAATGATGTTGCTACCCCTCTTTTGACTGTTAAGAGGAACTTACTACTAGCCGGTTTATTTCCGGGTTGTAGCAAGGATTACCTCCTGTGTGCTGTTATCCCTACCGGTTGTCCGCTGCTGAAATCAGGCATCCAAGGCCTGATGGATAGCAAAGAAATTCTGTTCATGAAAACTGCTGTTCCGTTTGTTTCCGCCAAAGAAGTATCTGTTGTCACAATTTACAATCCTACCAAAGCTCCCATGAAGAAGCCAGTCCAAATTATGTCTGTTGTACCCATCACTATTACTGTTCCAGGGCCTCTCCCCTATGAGTCTGATAAGGCTGTCCCATGGCATTATGGGGCAGACGTGTATGTGCTTGGAGTGAAGCAGGAGTTCAACACCGATACCAGTATCAGTAACATTACTGGTCCCGCCAAGATTACCCGCAGTGGCAGGCTCTTCTCGCCTGACATTGCACCGCCAGTTATCCGAAAACCTCTCACCATCACACCCGCAAGTGTGCATGTTCCAAATCAAGTTCCTGTGTCTACTACTGCCGCCGAGTCCTCTGATGCTCAGGGCAAAGAAGTTGCTGACGATTTGCCTGCCAGGACAGAGGCACCAAAAAAGACTGCTGTGGAAGCCTCCCAACAAGAAATGGAGGAAATTCTTAAAATCATCAAAAAGAGTGACTTTAATGTTGTTGAACAGTTGGGGCATACCCCTCCAAAATCTCTATGCTATCATTGCTGCTATGTTCGGAGGCCCATGCAAAAGCCCTGATCTCATTTCTGAAAACGGCCCATGTGCCGCAAGAGACCTCTGGAGATCAATTCACTAACTGTGTGGCTAATTTGACAGCCAACAATGGGCTGGGGTTCTCGGATGCTGACCTCACCGCCAAAGGGAAAAACCACAATGATGCCCTGCATGTTTCCATATAATGCAGGGGCACTACTCTCGCGCACGTGTTAGTGGATACCGGCTCTTCCCTGAATTTTTTGCCCAAGAAGGCATTGGATCGCTTGGATTGTGAGGGCCTGGAATTGAAACCTAGTAACATCATTGTTAGAGCCTTCAACGGTTCTAAGAGGATGGTGCATGGTGAGGTAGATATTCCTATTCGTGTGGGTTCCCAAGTCTTCGACTCAACGTTCTATGTAATGGATATTCGTCCATCTTACTCCTGCTTGTTGGGTCGACCCTGGATTCACAAGGCTGGGGCAGTAACGTCCACTCTACACCAAAAGCTCAAATACCCTGTCAAAGGGAAGATTGTTACTGTGCAGGGCGAGGAGGAATACATGGTTAGTCACTTGAATTCATTCCGGTATATCGAGATGGACGGGGAGTTTATTGAAACTCCCTTTCAGCATTTTGAGGAGGTTCCTCCAACTTTGGCATCGGCAGAAACAGTGGTTGAAGAAGACTTTCCGTTGAAGATGGCGTCCTTGAAGGATGCCCGGGCTGTAGTCGAGAAAGGCAATTATGCAAACTGGGGTCAGCTTCCTGACTTCACTCAAAAGAATGACAAGTTTGGGTTGGGCTTTACTGCAGAGGCTCAGAGGGCTGTGCGCAAGGACAAGATCAGAAAGGCTCCGGTGTTCATCTCCAGTCCTAGGGTGAATGCTATCGAGGAAGATGTGGAGGAAGCAGAGTTTGATAGTTGGATCTATCCAACCACCAGCAACAGACCAAGCAACTGGACGGCCAAGGATTTTACACCTATCACATTTGTCACGCAGTAATTATTTCTTTTGATTTCCAATTTGTAACAAACAATATGTTAAAACTTTGTTGGCTCGGTGTCCTACCCGGGGCATCGTAGCTCCATTTGTGAGGGCTTTTTGTATGACATTTCCATATATCATCAATCAAAACATTGGACGTTTGTTGCATTTCAAATCTTGTGCTCTTTTTCTTTCTGTGTTATATATTGCAAAACAGCTATATTTACACACACTCACTTATACAGGTTTCAATCCACTCTGGATCTCACTGGTAACAACTCTGCTACTTCCAGTTATGACTTCGAGAATCCGATCAACTTGGCCGAAGACGAAGGTGAAGATGATTGCGAAGTGCCTGGTGAACTCGCAAGACTGTTACTCCAGGAAGAGAGGGCAATTCAACCACATGAAGAGCCGGTGGAAACAGTGAACTTGGGTACTGAGACAGATAGGAAAGAGGTCAGGATCGGTGCCAATCTAGAGCTCAGCGTGAAGCAACGATTGATCCAGATGCTGCATGATTACATGGAAATATTTGCTTGGTCCTATGAAGATATGCCTGGTTTGGATGCCGACATTGTAGTCCATCACTTGCCTACCAAGGAAGACTGCCCTCCTGTGAAGCAAAAAGTCCGCCATATGCGCCCAGAGATGTCCGAAAAGATCAAGGCCGAGGTTATGAAGCAATTCGATGCCGGGTTTCTAGCGGTAACTTCTTACCCTCAGTGGGTTGCTAATGTGGTGCCAGTACCAAAGAAGGACGGTAAAGTCAGGATGTGTGTCGACTACAGGGATTTGAACAGGGCCAGCCCCAAGGATGACTTCCCCTTACCTCACATCGACGTCCTTGTTGACAACACTGCTCAACACAAGGTGTTCTCCTTTATGGATGGTTTTTTAGGGTATAATCAGATCAAGATGGCTCCGGAGGACATGGAAAAGACTACCTTTGTGACTCAGTGGGGCACATTCTGCTACAAGGTCATGCCATTCGGGTTGAAAAATGCTGGGGCAACCTACCAACGTGCCATGGTTGCTTTATTTCATGATATGATCCATCATGAGATTGAGGTATATGTTGATGACATGATTGCAAGGTCCCAAACTGAGGAAGAGCACCTTGATCATCTGCGGAAGTTGTTTGATCGATTGAAGTTATATAAGCTGAGGTTGAATCCCAACAAATGCACCTTTGGGGTGAGGTCCGGAAAATTGCTAGGTTTCATTGTAAGTGATAAAGGTATTCAGGTGGACCCTGCCAAGGTAAAAGCCATACAAGAGATGCCAACTCCAAAGACAGAGAAAGAAGTCAGAGGCTTCCTGGGACGACTGAATTACATTGCCCGATTCATCTCACATCTAACTGCTACTTGTGAGCCAATCTTCAAATTACTAAAGAAAGATCAAGTAGTACGTTGGAACGATGAATGTCAGGCTGCTTTTGAAAAGATAAAGGAGTACCTCCAAGAGCCACCTATTCTTATGCCTCCAGTGGAAGGGAGACCTCTGATACTATACTTGACTGTGCTTGACAATTCAATGAGGTGTGTGTTGGGGCAGCATGACGAGTCTGGCCGAAAAGAGCACGCTATTTATTACTTGAGCAAAAAGTTTACCGACTGTGAGTCTCGTTACTCACTGCTTGAGAAAACTTGCTGCGCTCTAGTATAGGCTGCTCGCCGGCTGAGACAGTATATGCTGACTCACACCACTTTGTTGATTTCAAAGATGGATCCCATCAAGTACATATTCGAAAAGCCTGCTCTGTCTGGAAGAATAGCAAGATGGCAAATGATCTTAACGGAATATGATATCCAGTACACAACTCAAAAAGCAATCAAAGGAAGTGTACTGGCGGATCATTTGGCACACCAACCTGTGGACGATTACCAATCATTAAACTTTGATTTTCCAGACGAAGACATCATGGTGGTAACTGACTGTGAAGTACCTGGACCGGATGAAGGACCTGAGGAGGGATCCCGATGGTCTATGCATTTTGACGGAGCCTCCAATGCTTTGGGTAACGGCGTTGGCGCTGTAATCATATCTCCCAAAGGAACTCATACTCCACTCACCGCCCGATTGTGTTTCAACTGCACCAACAACATGGCAGAATATGAGGCATGTATCATGGGTCTGCAAGCTGCAATTGATCTAAGGATCAAGTTTCTGAGTGTCTTCGGAGATTCCGCTCTCGTGATCAATCAGATCAAAGGCGAGTGGGATACGAAACACCCAAATCTTATTCCTTACAAGGAGTATGTGTTGACCTTGCTTCCCCACTTTGAAGAGATAACTTTTGAGCACTTCCCAAGAGAGGAGAATTAGCTAGCGGACGCACTAGCTACGATGTCTTCAATGTTCAAAGTTAAATGGGACAATGAGGCTCCCCGGATCATCATCTGGAAGTTGGATGAACCTGCATACTGCTGCAACCTTGAGGCCGAAAAAGTGACTGAAAAACCCTGGTATCATGAGGTGAAGACGTACTTGGAAGCTCAGGAATACCCTGAAGGTGCATCTGTCAATGACAAGAAGTTCATGAGGAGGTTTGCGGCAAAATTCTTCCTCAGCAACGACATTCTCTACAAACGGAATCATGATTCAACTCTACTACATTGTGTGGATAAGGCTGAAGCAGAGAAGATCATGATAGAACTGCATGAAGGTACATTCGGAACCCATTCCAGTGGGCACACCATGGCAAAGAAAATCCTACGGGCAGGATATTTCTGGTCCACAATGGAAGCCGATTGTTACCAACACTCTCGAACTTGTCACAAATGCCAGATCTATGCTGACAAGGTACACATCCCTCCGGTTCCTCTGAACGTCCTGACGGCACCTTAGCCTTTTGCAATGTGGGGCATTGATATGATTGGTGAGATCCGACCGACGGCATCCAACGGGCATCGCTTCATCCTGGTAGAAATCGATTACTTCACGAAGTGGGTTGAGGCAGCTTCCTACGCCACGGTAACCAAGAGCGTCGTGGCACGCTTCATTCGGCATAACTTGATCTGTCAGTACGGCGTCCCGGAAAGAATCATTACGGACAACGGTACCAATCTTAATAACAAAATGATCACTGAGCTCTGCGAGCAATTCAAGATACAGCACCACAACTCTTCTCCCTACCGGCCGAAGATGAATGGGGCTGTAGAAGCAGCCAATAAGAATATCAAGAAAATTGTGCAGAAGATGACAGTGACCTATAAAGATTGGCACGAGATGTTACCGTTCGCTCTTCATGGGTACCGTACCCTAGCAAGGACGTCAACCGGGGCAACTCCTTTCTCCTTGGTTTATGGCATGGAGGCAGTCTTACCGATTGAAGTCCGGATACCCTCTCTCCGGATAATGAAGGATGCAGACTTGAGTGAAGATGACTGGATCCAGACTCGACTTGATCAATTAAACCTGATTGACGAAAAGAGACTCACTGCTATCTGTCATGGTCAGACGTATCAAAAGTGAATGATCAGGGCATTTAACAAGAAAGTCAGACCACAAGAGTATCAAGTCGGGGACCTGGTAATCAAACGCATTATCTTACCTCAAGGTGATCCCAGGGGAAAATGGACCCCTACTTACGAAGGGCCATTTGTGGTTAAACATGTGTTCTCAGGAGGAGCCATGATTCTGACAACCATGGATGGTGACGACCTTCCTCACCCCGCCAATGCAGACATAGTGAAAATATACTACGCATAAATAAAAGACCCTCTAGGTTGACATACCTAGGCAAAAATAAGGGCTTCCCGACGAACCAAAAGGGTTCGGGCAAAAATAAGGGATGAAAATAAAAAAGTATGTACACCCGGCAAGTCGAAAACCTGAAAAGGCGGCTTGGGCAAAAATGGGTATCCCGGTGGACTGAAAACCCGAAAGGGCGGTCCAGGCAAAAGTTAGGGATAAAGCGTAACACTATGTCTCATTGGATCACCTTGCATCCAGAATTCGGCATCAACTATCTGGCTCAGACTTCGGCATCGACCAGTCAGCTTCATCTTCAACTAGGCAGCAAAGTGATGAGACGCTTGAAGGCATAAAGGCGATAGTAGAGTTGGAACCCAGTGGGATTGTTCACATAGCTGTTTTGTTTCCCTTTCAAAATTGTAAATTCTATGCTATTCGGCGGAATTCTCTTACTAGGATGTTAGCCTCTTGTACAAAAACGCCTATTCACAGGCAAATTTCAAAATCAATACAAATTCATTTTCCCATACAAATGGCCAATTGTTTTTCCTTTTTCTGTTTTGTCTTGCGAAGAACGTCCAATGTTCATTTTTGATATATGCATTTGACATTAAATTGCTAAATCATAAATACTTGCATATGAAACAAAAGGTTAATTACAGGTGACATCAGAAACAGGGGCAATTTAAAGTTGTCTGATGCAGTCTGGTTGCTTTGTCCACCAAGGTACCAAGGTAGATTCAACTGAAAAATATGACCAAGTTATCTCAGTTCCCCACAGAGTAAGACAAGATTCAGCAATACTTCCCCCAGCGGAGTATAGGCATTTACCAGCAAGCATCCCCGGCAGTCTTGATCTAAGATTGTTCCCCGGCGGAATACAGACACTCCAGTAGAACCATTTACCATTACAATTCCAAAAGTTTCCCCAGGAAAGTGGAATTCTTATCCCCAGCAGGTCTTGAGGCTTATCCCCAGTAGATTCTGGAAGATTATCCTCTGCAGAGTACGGACGTCTCTCCCAAGATTTATTCAAAGTTATTCCTCACAAGGGCTTATAACTGGGTTATCCTCAGCTAATTGCCACGGAAGAGCGCCCTCGGAAAAGTTCTTCCTATCCCCAGCGGAGTTCATCAAGGTTCCCCAACATAACTTATCAACATAATCCCCAGCGGAGTTTATCTTTGGTATTCCCAGCGGAGTTTATCATCATTATCCCCAGCGGAGTTCATCATCCTCAGTGGAGCTCTCGTCAATACATCAGCCCAGAGCAGTTCCCCGACCGGTCGTCAAGGATTTATTTTCCTAAGACGAAATTACATTCATAAACATTTCACATTTTCATACATCTTGCTTACATACATGATAAAGTGCATACAACACTATGTTCTTGCCTTTTCAGGGAAAAAGATAACCACAAAGACAACTACCTTCAACTGTCACATTTCCAGACTCGATTCCTGTATCTAGCCAGGGCACGTCTGAAGAGTTCGAAGATTCGATTCCTGTATCCATCCAGGGCATATCTGTTGACGACTATTTCCAGACTCGATTCCTGTATCTAGCCAGGGCACGTCTGAAGAGTTCGAAGATTCGATACCTGTATCCAGCCAGGGCATATCTGTCGACCATTTCCAGACTCGATTCCTGTATCTAGCCAGGGCACGTCTGAAGAGTTCAAAGACTCGATTCCTGTACCTAGCCAGGGCACGTCTGAAGAGTTCCAGATTCGATACCTGTATCCAGCCAGGGCATATCTGTCGACCATTTCCAGACTCGATTCCTGTATCTAGCCAGGGCACGTCTGAAGAGTTCGAAGACTCGATTCCTGTATCTAGCCAGGGCACGTCTGAAGAGTTCGAAGATTCGATTCCTGTATCCAGCCAGGGCATATCTGTTGACCACATTTCCAGACTCGATTCCTGTATCTAGCCAGGGCACGTCTGAAGAGTTCGAAGATTCGATTCCTATATCCAGCCAGGGCATATCTATTGACGACTATTTCCAGATTCGATACCTGTATCCAGCCAGGGCATATCTGTGAGCATCCGGTTGTAGACTCGATTCCTGTATCTAGCCAGGGCACGTCCGCATAAAAAGATTGAAGATCAAACACCTGTAACAAGCCAGGATAATATCTGTCTTTCTCAAATACGCAAGTTCTCGCTAAGGAATCTCTTATGCGATCAACACTTCCAAATGGCATCTATAAGCCCATTCCCGACAAGGTTCTGTCACATCTCCAGATGGCATATATAAGCCCATCTCCCTATCCACCATCTCTCCAAATGGCATCTATAAGCCCATTCCCGTCATCACATGGCTGATACTCCAACATGCGAGTGCAAATTTCCGGGCACTCTAGTGTCCAATCTCCTTTTACCCTCGAGTCACGAAAGGCAAACTTGCCAATCTAACTCTTCAGGTTCAAGAAGATTGAACAGGGGCAACTGTTGTACCCCAAAATTTTCCCTCCCATTTCCTCAACATTTTCTCATCCCAAGCCCTTGGAAATCAAGATCCAATTAGGGTTTCATTTGCTCAAGACTTCTCCTTGCACTGTTGACCCAAATTAGGGTTTGTGTTTGCACAAGGATATTTTGACTCAAAATGCCTAAGATGACTTTCTTGCTTCATATTGGACTCCCAAGTTTACCCATACCAAGTTTCAAGTCTTGATTCCAAGTTTTGCCCAGTCAATTGGACAGTTGACCTAGAAATCAGCTGTATTGGAAAAAAAGTCAACTGTGGTCAATTGACAGTCAAACCTCATGAAAATTGACCCACATCAACATTATGAACTCGCATGGATCATTTGATCAAATTTGGATCACAATTCCATAAGAAATTTGATCAGATCACCAAAAGGGCAAAATGGTCATTTTTAGGGTTTTGACTGCACAAAGGCAATTTTTGACTGTTTGACCTAGCCAATGGCAAACCAAGCTCACATATGGACTCAAGGACCCCATGGAATTATCTTGACAAGTTCAAAAGATCCCAAGTACACAAGATTGACAGTTGAATTTCCCAATCAATTGATCAATTTTGACTGTATACTGAAAAGTCAAACTTTGACTTTTTGGTCAAAATCAAGAGTCAAGATTCATTTTTCATCAAAACATGCCAAATTATGAAACTTGTTCACCAAGAAATCAAGAAATGCAAATTAGGGTTTGAAATGGAAATTTTTCATAACTTGGAATTTTTCTAAGTTATGGAAAACCCTAATTTTTTCCCAACTTTGCCCCACTTTCTCACAAAGCTTCATTTGGATTCAAACAAAAGTCAAAACATGAAAGTTGTAGCTTGTTGCATAATCTACAACTTTGATTCACAAAGTTTTCCCAAATGAGGCTTGTATCTCAAGTTACAATTTTTGGAATAAGGGTACTAAACCATTCTTAACTTAGTGAAAATTTGACCTATTTTGGACAAGTTTTTTACCTAACTTCAAGACCATTTTCCATACACTTCCACTTGGAATTTCAATTTACACTTCAAAGATGGATTGTAGTATACCTTCCAAGCTTTCCAAAATGTCCAAGAACTCATCAAACAACCTCATAACTTGAGAGATTCGAATTTCACAATATGGCAAAAACTCACTTTTGAATTGGTCATGTACATGTTCATAACTTATGCCATTTTCAAGTCAGCTTGGTTTGTGCTACATTACAGGCCTCTAATCCCATTTGCACTCAATAATTTAATGCATACTCATTGTTCCAAGACCTTGTTTTATGAATCTAAGCATTACATGTTGAATTAAGCCATTTATAGAAAAAGTGAAATAGCCATTTTTGAAAAGTTAAGCTTTATGTCAATTGGTAAATCAAGAAGGTACAAATCAAATCTCTTTGGCACAAGATTATGAACAAAACACACTGATCAAGGAGAGAGTTAGCAGCACATTAGGGGGGCCTCTAGCTGTCTAAAACTCAAGTGGACATTTGCTTGCTTAAGAGTGAAGAAACTTGCCATAACACAACAGAACTTTCATCTCAGCATTAGAAACCTTAAGCAAACATTTTGTACACTTTCTAATCATCCTAACCAAGCTAGCACACGACCCCAACACCTCCCAAATACTCCCATTGCCAAAATCACCATCAAACTGCCAAAACAGAGCTACCTTTGCAGATTGAGTTCCAACTCTCAATCCTCTCAAGCATTCTTGCCCAAACCAGTTCACACACCTTCCCTACCATCAATGCAAGCTAACCAAAACCTAAAGCACGACCTGTAACACCTCCAGGCCACTTCACCATTTTCATTTTCTTGTTTTGCAGTTGGAGTTCTCTAGCACGATTCAGGGAGTTTCAAGACAAAGTAGAACTTGGAATAGCATCCTCACACTTCAAGGAAGCTATACAAATCATCATCTTGCTCTGAAAACTCCTCCATTGCAAAGCACGATTCCAACTGAACAGGTATATTCATGAAGTTCTATCTCTCAGTATAGGCATTGTTAGCTTTAGGTTTGTGAAGGAAACATGTCACAATCATAGCCCTGAACATGCCCATATGATTAGATTTCATTTATATTATGTATGCTTAGAGAATTTTGGTTCTGAACCTTGATGAAAAACTAGGTCAGGATTTGGGGGAGAAGAAATTCTCCCTCATCTTAGAGAGTTAAGTCAAGTTTTTTATATCCTTGGATTCGTCTTCTCATGCTCTACACTTTTCATGTTATGAGTTTTGCTTGAAAGTCCAGGAATTGAGAGATAAAAAACGCGTGTGGATTGTGTTCAAACATGTTCTGAGGTTGAAGATGACATGATTCTGGGCTGGGCCTGGAATGTTCTTTCTTTTTGCACCACTTGTTTGCTTTTACACCCCCTGAGCCCATTTTGCTTATTTCTTTGACTTTTTGACTTTTTCTTTTTTGGTTTGACTTATTTATTTTTTCTTACAATATTAAAAATATAAAAAATATCTTTCTCACCATTTTTGAATTTATTAGGCATTTATTTGTTTTCTTTTAGTTTGTACATAAATAAATAAATACATATATTTTTGTTTAAAATAACTAAATAGTGCAAATACATTTTTATTTTCATTTTTATTTCATTTTAGCTTCTGAAAATATTTTATATAAAAAATACTTTTTTTTTTTGAAAATATTAAATATTATTATTTTGTATATATAATACATATTTAGTAAATAATACATATATATATGTATATATATATATATATATATATATATATATATATATATATATATATATATATATATATATATATATATATATATATATATATATATATATATATATATATATATATATATATATATATATATATATATATATATATATATATATATATATATATATATATATATATATATATATATATATATATATATATATATATATATATATATATATATATATATATATATATATATATATATATATATATATATATATATATATATATATTTATTAATATATTTAGGATAAAATACCAAAAATATGCATATTTTTATTTTATTAATATTTAACACTAAAATACATTTTTTACAAATATACTTCATTTTTATTTTATTTTTGTATATAAATAATAAATATTATATATATTGAATAAATAATACATTTTATTTAATAGAATTAGGGTTTAACCCTAAACATAAAAATTCTCAAAAATAATACTTTTCTTTTGTTTATTTTGACACATAATAATACTTTTTTTTTCATACATATAAAAACCTTTTTTTTTGCATTTTGCATCTTTATCTTATTTCCCATTTAATTTATGCAATTAATTATCTTGTAAATATTCAAAAATTGATGTAATAGCTAGGTTTAAATTCCTTGTCTAAATATCCCCCATTTGAACATTTGTACCCCCCTTCCCATATTATTGTGTTGTAATAGTGTAGGAATTTTATTTTTCGCACTTTAACGCTTTCTAAGTATACCATGCTAGAATTAGGGTTTGTATGCAAATGAAAAGAACAAAATAGTTTGACCTAATTTCAAGATAATCAAGCATGAAAATGGACAACACATCTCACACTTGCACCCCTAGGGTATTCCACTTTGTTGCCTTCAAATAAATGGGCCATATTGCATGTTAGGTCTCTTTGGGCAAAAACGAACAATCAAATGATCATAGTCCCTAGATGACGCTTTCAAAATGTTGCCTAAAACAAATGATCAAGTCCCTTAAGGAAAATTGCCCAAAGATACTTGGCACCATTGCAATTATGGTCTAATCGATGACCCGCGCCCGTCCCTTTCACATCCTAACATGAGATTGTCCACCAAATACAATGGTGGAACAAACTTGTCAAAAGGGTTAAAAACATAACAAAAATCTTTGAGAACTTTTAGGGTAGATAGCTCTTAAGTACTTGTCAATTTGCAAAAGAAAACACTTGCCTATTTTTAAACCACATCTCACAACACTTTCAAAACAAATTTTCAAAAACAAATGAAAACCTTTTCAAAAGACATACATCTTTGTAAACATCCCAACATGGATCATTACAAAGGTTGCCACCACATTGGCTTCTTTTCAAAACATTTTCAAACCCACACACACGAGAGCACCATTTCAAACAATTGAAAACCAAGGCAAGTTGATCTAAGCAAGTACCTAAGAGCCCATGGATAACCATGGATAGAAAGGGTGCTAATACCTTCCCTTTCTATAATCTACTCCCCGAACCCAAGAAAAATCTCAAAGGTTTTTGCTGTGCTTTTTAAACCTTTCCTTAGGATAAAATAAAAAGTCGGTGGCGACTCTTGCTCAACCGGAACATTTGTGAATACAAACGCAAAACCATAGTCAGTTCTCCTACCGTATCACACATTCCATTACTGTCTAGGTGGTTTATTTCTCACATACCCCGATCAACGTTGAAAAATGAACAAGGATTGACATGGTCTCAAAGGTTAATGTCACTCACACATTCTGATATTCATTGGTGTTCTCGATCCTTGGAGGACATTACTATCATGGACCGTTGTGGGGAATTCTCTAATGTCCCCCTTCTTGGCATTAGGGAAGGTATTACCTGCAACCCTTGTTTGGATTTACGACAGTTTGGGTATGTACAAAGAGATGGTCCCCATGATTCACTCATCTAAGGTTTGGTATTCGATTACGAGAGCGACGACCAAGGCTATCGTCAAAGGTTCATACGAGCTTGGAGAATGATAAATAAAGTGGATAGTAAGACATTGGGACATGATAATTCCATCCCCCTAGATCCTTACCTTAAGTGGGTACGAACTCGTGCTCAAAGTCTCGTGATGCCTTACCCCACCATCTTACCAATCATCATGGAGACTGTTGCAGAAGGAGATGTTCCATATACTGTCCTTTATCCTGATATGCCTACTTCTCTTAAAGATTTGCAAAGAGCTTGGATTCAGCTAAAGGGGGAGAGAGACACCTTTGAAGCCCAGTTTTATGCAAGCGATAAGAAGACATTGGAGCTCACGAGACAACTTCATGAGGAGAGGAGCCTGAATGCCTATATTGCTCCAAAGAGGAAGCATCCATAGGAAATTTGAGCCATTGTTATTGTATTTTAGTTCATTTTGTTTCTTTTGTTTTAATGTAAGCCCAAGAGGCATGTTGTAATCAATTTGAACTTATTAATACAATTAATATTTGTTCCCTTCTGTCTAAACAAATTTAAATCTTCTAAGTCCTTGAAATCATTTGCATACGTACTTTCATGCATCATAACATAAACATGTTTTTCACAACAGATTTCCTTATTTTTCTACTGTTTATTTCAGTAAGATGGATATCGAACAAACAGTGAAGGATCTTCAAGCACAAAATGCTCAATTCCAGCAGATTATTCTGGCTCTGGATAAGGGACAAGAGGACCTGAAGGCTCTCATTCTTAAAGACAAGATGAAAAAGACAAAGAAACCAGTGGGTGTCTTGAATATGGGAAGGAGATCAGAGGACCAACAAAGCGAGCTCTAGAATTCTCAACTCCGTCAAATGAGGGGGACAATCAGGAAGATGAGATAAAAGAAGAGGACCACAGCCCAGGGTCTAATGAAGAAGAGGATGACTATGCTGAAGAACAATATCCTCCCGCGGATGACAAATATAAACAGCTGGAGGATTGTCTCAACGCCATGGAAATTTAGAGAGTAACTGGTCTGGATTTTGAAGAATTAAGGTTGGTTTCTGGAGTGGTCATTCCACAGAAGTTCAAGGTTCGCACATTTGCTAAATATGACGGAGTTTCATGTCCTAAGCTGCATCTGAGGTCTTATGTCAGGAAGATCCAACGTCACACCACTGATAGGAATTTGTGGGTGCATTTCTTCCAAGAAAGTTTATCGGGGACTCAATTGGAATGGTTCTATCAGCTAGAGGGAACCAACATCCGCAACTGGGAGGATCTGGCTATTGCTTTCTACAGGAAGTACCAATACAATGTTGACCTCGCTCCAACTCGTACACAACTTCAAAGTATTTCTATAGGTTCCAATGAGGGCTTCAAAGATTATGCCCAGAAGTGGAGAGATCTTGCAGGAAGAGTCCAGCCTCCTCTGTCTAATAGAGAGCTGGTAGATATGTTCTTGGGTACTTTGTCAGGTCCGTTTTTCAACCATCTTATCAGAAGCTCTTCAGCTAGGCTCACCGAGCTAATATAGACAGGTGAAAGAGTAGAAGCTGGTATCAAGAGTGGTAAGATTCAAAGGGATGCATCATCAAGTGCAGTGAAGAAGCCTTTCATTAGGAAGAAGGAAGATAGTATTGCTTATGGCCAGAGAAATCAGGGTAAAGTTGAACGTCGCCCAACGGTAGGATCTGTAATAATCTCCAACCATGTATCAACTCAACGATAAAACAATCAGCGCAGGAAGGATGCACCTAGAAGAAAATTCACCAGACTCAACATGCCCTTATCTCAAGTATTGCAACATCTAATGAAGGCTAGCTTGGTCACTCTGAGGGAGCCTCCTCAAAATCCAAACACTACATCTCCCTGTTATAATCCAAATGCTCGTTGTGCCTACCACTCCAACAGTCCAGGGCATGATACAAATGATTGTTGAGCTCTGAAGAATAAAGTTCAAGATCTTATTGAGGCAAAGAAGATTGAGTTTCACCCTCATGAAACCCCCAATGTGATAACTTCACCAATGCCCAAGCATGGCCATGGTATTAATGTTGTTGATGATGTTCTATTTGTTCCTTCTATGGATGATTTAACTACCCCTCTGCCAACTATTAAGAAGAATCTCTTACAAGCCAGTTTATTTCTGGGATGTGGTGAAGGTTTCCACTTGTGTGCGTCTCTTCCCAATGGTTGTTTGTTGTTGAAGATAGGTGTCCAACGCCTGATGAACAACAAGGAAATTCAGTTTGAGAAGACTCCCTCTATGAAAGGTCTATGTGAAGATGCAAGATGTGATGATGTGTCAATTATTACCATTACTGATAATCCTCCCAGAGCCTCCTCCAAAAGACCTGTCAGGATTACATCCACTCCTAAGGTTACTCCTTTAATTACCACCTTTTCAGATCCCATACCATATTCTTCCGACAAAGCTATTCCTTGGAATTATGGAGCTGACGTTTATTATCATGGCGTCAAGCAGGACCTCCTGGCCATTAAGAATGAAGTTACTGAAGATACTGATCCTAACATCGACAACATTGTTGGGACCAGTAAAATTACCATAAGCGGAAGGATTTTCTCTCCTTATTCCTGCTAATACTCCTGTTATTATTCCTGCCACTGAGTCGGCTGAGACTCGGGGAAAAGAAGTATTGGTCGAGCCTGTCCGGATGGAGGCACCTAAAGAAACCATTCCTGAAGCCTCTAAAAAAGAAATGGAGGAAATTTTGAAAATCATACGGAAGAGTGATTACAATGTTGTGGAGCAATTGGGGCAGACCCCCTCAAATATTTCAACGTTGGCCTTATTGTTGTGCTCTGAAGTCCACGCTAAGGCTTTGGTGAAGTTCCTGAATTCAGCTCATGTGCTGCAAGAGACTTCTTCCGACCAATTCGAGAATTGTGTTGCTAGTCTGACTGCTGACAATGGATTTGTTTCTCCGATGTTGATTTGATGTCTAAAGGAAGAAAGCATAGTGATGCCCTGCATGTCTCTATTGAGTGCAGGGGTACTACCCTAACTCATGTTCTAGTTGATATGGGTTTTTCACTAAACGTTCTACCCAAGGGTGCTTTAGATAGATTGGACTATGAAGGACTGACTTTGAAGCCCAGTAATATTGTGGTAAGGTCTTTTGATGGTTCCAAGAGAATGGTACACGGGGAGGTGGGCATTCTTATTAAAGTTGGTTCCCAAACTTTTGGCTCCACTTTCTATGTGATGGACATTTCCCGTCATACTCTTGTTTGTTGGGATGCCCTTGGATTCATGGGGCCAACGCAATCACTTATGCCTTGCATCAGATGTTAAAGTATCCGGTTAATGGAAAGATTGTTACAGTCCATGGCGAAGATGAGTATATGGTGAGCCATCTGAACTTTTTCCGATATGTCGAGATAGACGACGAGTTCATCGAGACCCCCTGCCATAATTTTGAAGAGGTTCCTCAGACAATTGTTGTTATGAATGCTGCTACGACTATTCCAGATATTTCCAGACTTCCACTGAAGATGGTTTCTCTAAAAGATGCTAAGGCTGTAATTGAAGAAGTTGGGTGCACTGTTTGGGGCCAACTTCCTGACATCCCCTATAAGTCTGACAAATTTGGTTTGGGTTTCACTTCAGGAGTTCAAAAATTCGTTCGTCATGTTCGCGCTAGAGAACCACCACTACGCATTAGCAACCAAGGAGTCAATGTTGTAGAATACGCTGACAGTGAATGTGACCTGGATAATTGGATCTTCTCTACTAGCAACGGTGGACTCAACAATTGGACGACTAGAGACTTTGTTCCCATTACTTTCATCCAGAAGTAATTGTCTTTTTGTTTTTTGGGATATGTAATATTTGAACAATTTAAAATCTAAAGCCTTGTGTCTTACCCGAGGCACAATGGTTTATTTGTGAGGGTTATCATTTAACTTTATTATGTCATAAATAAATCATTGGACATTTTGCATACAAATTTTACGCTCTTTGTCTTTCTTTTCTGCTTTTACTTTATCAAAATAGCTATGCTCTCTTACACACACCCACATATCAAACTGCAGATCCACATCCACTTTGAATTCCATTGATAACGGTTCTTCTATTGCCAGTTATGACTTTGAAAATTCGATCTACAAAGTCGAGGATGAAGGTGAGGAATATTGTGAAGTACCAGGAGAACTTGCTAGACTGTTACAATAGGAGGAAAGAGCAATACAACCTCATGAAGAGCCAGTCGAGACGGTAAACTTGGGTACTAACGAGGATAAAAAGGAAGTCAAGATAGGTGCCAACTTGGAGAATAGTGTCAAAGAGCGGTTAATCTAGATATTACGTGACTACGTTGAGATCTTTTCCTGGTCATACGAAGACATTCCGGGGTTAGACACTGATATTGTGGTTCATTGTCTACCAACGAACAAAGATTATCCTCCAGTGAAGCAAAAGGTTCATCGTATGCGTCTTGAGATGTCAGAAAATATCAAGGCTGAAGTTATTAAATAGTTTAACATCGGGTTCTTAGCTGTTACTTCTTATCCACAATGGGTTGCAAACATGGTACCGGTACCTAAAATGCATGGCAATGTGCGTATGTGTGTGGATTACAAAGATTTGAATAGGGCGAGCCCCAAGGATGACTTTCTGCTTCCCCATATTGATGTTCTGGTTGACAACACTGCAAAACATAATATATTCTCCTTCATGGATGGTTTCTCCGGGTATAATCAAATCAAAATGGCACATAAAGATATGGAGAAAACGACTTTCGTCAGGCAGTGGGGCACCTTCTGCTATAAAGTTGTGCCATTTGGGTTGAAGAATGTTGGGGCAATCTATTAGTGTGCTATGCTAGCCTTGTTTCACGATATGATCCATCACGAGATAGAGGTCTATATTGATGATATGATAGCCAAGATACTCACTGCTCGAGAAAACTTGATGCGCTTTGGCATGGGCTGCTCGCCGACTGAGACAATATATGTTGACTCACACTACCTTATTGATATCTAAAATGGATCCTATCAAATACATATTTGAGAAGCCTGCTCTCTCTGGAAGAATATCAAGATGGCAGATGGTCCTGACTGAATATGACATTCAATACACTACTCAAAAGGCAATAAAAGGAAGTGTACTAGATGATCATTTGGCTCATCAGGCTGTAAACGACTACCAATCCATGAATTTTGAGTTCCCGAACGAGAACATCAAGTTAGTGACTGATTGTGAAGAACCTGTACCGGATGAAGGACCTTAAAATGGATCCCGATGGACTATGGTCTTTGGCGGAGCTTCCAACTCACTGGTCAATGGCACCAGTGCTATGATCATATCTCCCGAAGGCTGTCATACTCCTTTCACTTCCAAACTATGTTTCAACTGTACCAACAACATGGTTGAATATGAAGCATGCATTATGGGTCTCAAAGCTGCTATCAACCTGAGAATTAAATTCTTGAGTGTATTTGGAGACTTAGCCCTGGTAATCAATCAAATAAAAGGAGAACGGGACACGAAGAATCCTAATCTCATCCCTTACCGAGAACATGTGTTGACACTGATTCCACACTTTGAAGAAGTCACCTTTGAGCATTTTCCACGAGAGGAAAATTAGTTAGCGGACACGCTAGCTACTATGTCATCCATGTTTAAAGTCAGATGGGATAATGAAGCTCCTCAAATAACTATTGAGAGATTGGACGAACCATCATACTGTTATGAGGTTGATACTGAAGAAGTAGTAGACAAACCTTGGTTCCATGAAGTGAAAAGATACCTCAAAGCCCAAGAGTATCCTGAGGGAGCTTCTTTCAATGATAAGAAATTCCTAACAAGGCTCTCTGCCAAGTTTTTCCTCATTAACAGAATCCTCTACAAGTGCAACCACGATTCTACTTTGCTTTGGTGTGTAGACAAGAGTGAAGCAGAGAAGATTATGGAAGATATGCATGAAGGTACCTTTGGCACCCATTCTAGTGGGTACACAATGGCTAAGAAGATTCTGAGGGCAGGGTACTATTAGCCTACTATAGAAGCAGACTGTTATCAGCATTCTTGAACTTGTCACAAGTTCCCGATCTATGCTGATAAAGTATATGTGCCTCTGGTTCCCTTGAACGTCTTGGCTGCTTCCTAGCCTTTTGCAATGTGGGGCATTGATATGATCGGAGATATTAGACCTACCATTTCTAATGCGCACCGCTTCATCCTCGTTACCATTGATTACTTCACAAAGTGGGTGGAGGCAGCCTCATTTGCTTCTGTTACGAAGAATGTCGTGGCCCGATTCATCATACATAACCATATCTGTCGGTATGGTATTCCAGAAAGAATCATTACGGATAATGGTACCAATCTTAATAATACTATGATCATCGAGCTCTGTATGCAATTCAAGATTTAGCATCATAACTCATCTCCTTACCGGCTGAAGATGAATGGCATTGTAGAGCCTGCTAATAAGAACATCAAGAAGATCATACAGAAGATGACAGTGACATACAAAGACTGGCACAAAATATTACCATTTTCTCTTCATGGTTACCATACCTCATCATGCACGTCAACAGGGGAAACTCCTTTCTCTCTGGTATATGGTATGAAAGCTGTCCTACCCATCGAAGTCCAGATACCTTCCCTGAGAATCATGAAGAATAAGGGTTTGAATGAATACGAATGGGTTCTGACTTGACTTAGCCACTTGAACTAGATTGACAAGAAGAGGCTCGCGGCTGTTTTTCATGGTCAGATGTACCAAAAATGTATGATCAAAGCTTTTAATATGAAGGCCAGAGGTCAGGAATATCAAGTTGGCGACCTAGTAATCAAGCGCATTATCCTGCCACAAGGTGATCCCAATGGAAAATGGACTCCCACATACGAAGGACCATTTGTGATCAAGAACATATTTTCTGGTGGAGCCATGATATTAACCACTATGGACGGTGACGACCTTTCGCATCCTATAAACACAAACATAGTTAAAAGACACTGCGCATAAACAGGGACCCGCTAGGTTGACTGGCCTAGGAAAAAATAAGGGCATCCCGAAGAACCAAAATGGTTCGGGCAAAAGTTAGGGATATATATGAGAAATTTGTACGCCCGGAAAGTCAAAAACCTGAAAAGGAGGCTTGAGCAAAAAAGGGTATCCCGGTGGACTGAAAACCCGAAAGGGCATTCCAGGAAAAATTTAGTGATTAAAAGCGTACAACTATGTCCCGTTGGATCACCTCACAGACATACTTCAATATCAAGTGTCAAATTCAAATGGTACTAATCAATCCAGTCAGCTTTGGTCAAGCAACAAAGTGATGAGACGCTCAAAGATATAAAGGCAATAGCTGAATGGGAACCCAATGGGATCATTTCATATAACTATTTTTATTTATATACTGCTTTGTATAGTTTTCATTTTTACGAAGACATTCTCTTATTAGGATGTTTGTCTCCTTGTACAAAAACGCATGTTATTAGAAGACTTCTTCAGATTAATACAAAAGCTATCTCTTTGAAAGTTCATAAACTATTTGTTTTAATTTTTCTGTTTTGTTTTGCAAAAACGTCCAGTGATTATTTTTAACATATGCATTTGAATATAATCACCATTTACAAATACGCGCATAAAAAACAGAAAGACAGTTACTAATGGCTTTAAGAAACAGGAAAATATCTAAAAAGCCATCTACAAATCCCCGCAGATACATCCAACAATAGATACAGAGACAGAGACGTCCTCCTGCAAAGTCACTGCCATATCTTCAGCATACAACCTATTGATGTCATAGGTTCCGATATCCTCTGCAGAGCAAGAGTCTCCAATCATCTCCCCGACATCTTAAATAATTCCACAACATGGTTCATAAACTTCTTGGGTTCCCTAACAGAGCTTCATAAAAACCCCCAAGCAATTTACAGAGTTTTTTTTCCCTGGTAGAGTTTATTTCTCTAGCCACGGAAATCCATCTCCCAACAATTCAACTTCACCAAATAATGAAGAATCACATTCTTCATCCCCAGCAGCAATCAGGGATTTATTTTCCCTCAATTCAATAACGCTACAAAGAACAACTGATCAGTTCATATATTGCATTCATACATTATTTTACAAACATCATAGCATATGCATACAAAATACATATATCACAATCTCATTTATTTTGAGAACATCATTACACAATGTGTGTCATGCATCATGACATTGCATACAACTAATTCTTTACCTTTTCAAGAAAGATCAACAAACAAATATCATCATCAATTTTCAACAAGTTCCAGATTAATTCATGTAACAAGACAGGATAACTATCTATGAACAACTAATTGTTGATTAATACTTGAAACATGACAAGACAACTATCTACATAAGCATATTGAAGATTAACTCCCGAAAAAGGACGGGGAAACTATATTTCTTTCTTATGGTCAGAGGTTAATTCCTGAAACAATCCAGGGCAACTATCTCTACGACCAACAAAAACCAGGTTCCAGATTAATACCTGAAACAAGACAGGACAACTATCTGTGAAAAACTGATTATAGATTAATACGTGAAATAAGACATGACAACTATCTGCATGAGCAGATTGAAGATTAACTCCCGAAACAAAATAGGGAAACTATCTTTCTTTCTCAAAGATCAGAGATTAATTCATGAAACAAGCCAGGGCAACTATATCTACGAAAAAAATAAGCAGGTTCCAGATTAATACTTGAAACAAGATAGGACAACTATATGTGAACAACTGATTATAGATTAATACCTGAAATAAGACAGGACAACTACCTACATGAGCAGATTGAAGATTAACTCCTGAAACAAGACGGAGAAACTATCTCTCTTTCTCTTTAGGTCAGATAAAAATAAATTCTCGAAACAGGACGGGGCGACTATCTACATGACAAATGCTTCCTTCAAGACTTCTACTGGTTCAGTTTAAATCTATCAATGATTTATCCTGATTCTATTCTAGTAGATATTTTCTCTGGTTCAGTCAAATCGATCCTAAGATTTTTTTGATTCTTATCCAGGCCAAAAAAAATACAGATATTTACTATTTCAACATAAATCGACCAAAGATTTACCTTGATACTTCTTCCAATCTCCATCAACAATCTTTTGGATGGAATCTGTAAGCCCATCTCCGACGATTCTCAACCACTATGGATGGCATCTGTAAGACCATCTCCGACAACTCTTCATCATTTCTCCAAATGGCATCTCTAGGCCCATTCCTAACACAACCAATCAACACAACATCGAGTGCAAATTTCTGGACACTCTAGTGTTCAATCATATTTCACCATCAAGTCACGAATGGCGGATCCGCTAATCTAACTCTTCAGGTTTAAGAAGATTGAACAGGGGCAGCTGTTGTACCCCAAAAATTTCCCTCTCTTTTTCAAATATTCTCAAGGAATTGATCAGATGAAATCATCTTCGAAGCACTGAGACTCCAAATTAGGGTTTCAACTAAGAATGACTAATCTTTGATTTTCGACCCAGTACATGACTTATTGGTTCGAAAATTGATATCAGGGGTTCAAATACATCATTTTGACCTAATTGCACATTTCAATTCATCCCTCGATTGATAGATGAAATGTGGTTAGTTGATGAAAAAGTCGAATGTACACTGAAAAGTCAAACTTTTGACTTTTGGTCGAATTTGAGTTTCAAAAATCACATTTCATCGAGACAATTCAAAATATGAAATTTGATCCTCAAAAATCAAAAGAGTCAAAAATCCAACTTTGCAAGGCTTAGAAATATTTCTAAGAATTTGTACACTTGTTAATTTCATTGCTTCATAACATCTTTTCACTATAATTCAAGGTGTTACAAATAATTCAAGTTATTACAAAGTGCCATTTTTTGCAAAATTAAAAATCCTAAACTTTTTCTTGGTTGAACTTTTTCCTTTGAATCAAACCTTGCCATTATGTTGTCCACAAAACCAAACTTGTGTCATGCAACAAACAATGATGTCCAAACTACTGCTGAACAAAGTCCTATATGCTTCCAAGTCCAAGCCTGTTGTACTGTCCACATAACAGCCCAAAACCATGTCAAAAACAGTTTGTGGTACTGCTATGAAACAGCCTTGCACCAAGCTGCCACAACACTCCAAAACTATTGCAAAAATAGCCCTGCTATGCTACTACCAACCCAGTCCAAGCCTGCATTATCCCAGTCCCATGTTTGCACCAAATTTGCATATGAGAGCTGCATCTAAAAGGCAATGATACATCATACCCAAACTGTTCAAATTTTTATTTGTCCCCCCCCCCCCCCCCCAAAAAAAAATCCTAGCAAAACTCATCTATAAAATAGACTGTTTTCACAACACACAAGGGGGTTAGCTTTTAGAGAGAAAAAGAGAGAACAAAAAAAATAGCATTCTTTTAAACTCTTCTCATTTCACAAAAGACTCTTTCTCATACTCATCTTTATTCTCAGTCACAAAAACAGAACCTCAATCCATTATTCCATCTACAAACTCTCCCATAAATCAACCAACCAAACACTTGACATCACATAGAGATTGTTCAAACATAAAAACAGTTTTTGTGGTGCCATTATCTTCCCCTTCCAAACACAAAAGCAGTATTGTACAACTTAATTTGGTTGGTATGTGTTGTACCCCAAAATTTTCCCTCTCATTTCATCAACATTTCTCATCACAAGACTCTTGGAACTCAAGATCAAGCTAGAGTTTGCTCTGCTCAAGACATATCCTTGCACTGTTGACCTAAACTAGGGTTTGAGTTTGCACATGGATGTTTTGACCTAAAATTCCCAAAGTGACTTTCATACTTCATGTTGAACTCATAAGTTTGCCCATACCAAGTTTCAAGCCTTGAATCAAATTTTTGCCCAGTCAATTGGACAATTGACCTAGAAATCAGCTGTATTGGGGAAAAAGTCAATTGTGGCCAATTGATAGTCAAACCTCATGAATTTTTACCCACATCAACATGATGAACTCATATGAACCATTTGATCAAGTTTGGATCACAATTCCACAAGAAATTTGATCAGATCACCAAAAGGGCAAAATGGTTATTTTTAGGGTTTTGACTGTACAAAGGCAATTTTTGACTGTTTGACCTAACCAATGGCAAATCAAGCTCAACCATGGATCCAAGGACTCAATGAAATCATCTTTACTCATTCAACAAGTTCAAAAGATCTCAAATGCATAGGATTGACAGATGAATTTTTCAGTCAACTGATCAAAATTTAACTGTATACTGAAAAGTCAAACTTTGACTTTTTGGTCAAAATCAAGTGTCAAGGGTCATATTTCATCAAGACATGTCAAATTATGAAACTTGTTCATCAAGAAACCCAAAATTGGAAATTAGGGTTTAAAATGGAAAATTTTCATAACTTAGAAATTTTCTAAGTTATAAAATTTTCTTATTTTTTCCTATCTTTGTCCCATTTTTTCACCAAGATGCAAATGGATTCAAACAAAACTTACAACATGAAAGTTGTAGTCCATCACAAAGTATACAATTTTTATTCACAAAGTTTTCTCAAAAGAAGCTTGGATCTCAAGTTATGATTTTTGGAACAAGGGTACCTAAAACGTTTAACTTAGAGAAATTTTGCCCTAGTTTAGACAGGATTTTGACCCATCTTCTTGGCCATTTTGTACATAGTTCCACTTGGAGTCTCAAGTTGCATTTCAAATATGGATTATAGTACATATTGAAAGCTTTACAAATTGTCCAAGAACTCCTCAAACACCTTTGTGGTCAGGGAGAATCGAATGCTTGAAGTTGGCAAAAACTCACTTTGTAACCATGGCCAATACATGTTCATACCAAGTTGCAAATCTGACCAAACTAGCTTAGTACATAATTATAGGTCTCTAAACCCTTCAACACTCAATAATTTAATGCAAATACATTGGTTAGAGGCATTGTCCTGATCAAGGGAGCATTATACATTGAATAATTCCATTTTGGGCATAAAGATCACACTTCCATTTTCATAAAGCATAACTTTTGCAAAGTTGTTTTTCTTGAGCTTTGAACTTCTTCCTTTGCAGCAAAAAAGTTCCACAAACTTTGGCAAAGGTACAAGAAGTTGGTGCATGCTTGGAGATAGCCTGTACAGGCCTATCTCATTTCACTTCAAACTTTGCTTTCAAAACAAGTCAAATGGCCAAAAGCTCATAACTCACACATCTGATATATTGAACTCAAGCAAAGTTTTGAAAGAAGTTTCACACATCCTTGCAAGCCAGAAGCACGAGCCCTTGACCTCTCAAACCTCCTCATACTCAAAAACCACATTTTCTTGCAAAACAGGGTCAGTTCTGCAAATCACAAGCCACAATCAAATCCCCTCGCGCGTTTTGTCCCAAATCACTTCAAACACATTCCAAACAATATACCTAAGCTATCCAGACCATTTACAAGTTGCTGTAACTCCATTAACACACATCACCATTTTTGTTTGGAAGCTTTGCAAGTTGAGTTCTGTAGCACGATTCAGGCCACTTCAAAATAAACTAAGCATTGGGAAAGGTTCAGGGGACATCAAGCAAGCTCAAAAGAACCTCAGGCCCCATTGAAAGTTGTTGCATTGTCCAGCTCAAACTCAACTGAAACAGGTATTTAATGAACTTCTATCTCTCTATTTAGGAACATTTAGACTTAGGTTTGTGAATGAAAGATGTTGTATTCATTGCCCTGAAACCATACATGTGTTTAGTTTTCATTTGTATTGATCGTGCTAGGAGAATTTCATCCATGAACTTTCTGAAAAAACTAGGTTAGAAATTAGGGTCAGAGAAATTATCTCTGGTCTTTGAGAGTTAGCTTAAGTTTTTTATATGGTTAGATTCGTGATTTGATGCTCTACAAGTTTCATGTTTTGAGTTTTGTCAAAAGATCACAAATACAGGAGATACAAGTTTGTACAGGCATGCGCGCATTTTTCAAATTTCTGGAGGTTGAAGATAAAGTCTGGGTTGGGCCTGGATTTCTTTGCTTCCAACACCTCCCAGTTTACTTTCAGCACCCCCTGGCCCATTTCTTTGTATTTTCATTATTTTTGCATTTTTATTTCTTTTCTGACTTTGATATTTTATTTTCAAATATAAAAAATATTCTAAAAATATTTTCACAATTTTTTTCATTTATTAGATATTTTATTTTAATTTTTCTAATATAAACAATAATTTAAATATATATATTATTTTGATAAACTTGAAAATAATGCAAAAGATACTCTTATTTTAATTTCTATTTTTTATTTACACCAAAAATATTTTCTTGAATATATTGCATTTTTGTAAATAATTTATTTTATTTTTTTACACATTTAATATATTTAATATATTAATATATTTAATATATTAATATATTTAATATAACATATTTAATATATATATATATATATATATATATATATATATATATATATATATATATATATATATATATATATATATATATATATATATATATATATATATACATATATACTTTATTTTATTAAAAGCATAGAATAAAAAAAACACAAAAATAATACATTTTATTTTTATTGATATTTTATACTAAAAACTACTTTTTTTTTAATATACTTTTATTTTTGTACATATTGATACATTTTTGTACATAAATATTAAATAATACGATTTCTTTAAGGAATTAGGGTTTACCCTAAAAATAATTAAAATCAACTTTTTATTTATTTCTTTACATTTCTTTCCATTGAAAATACTTTACATACCTAAAAAACCTTTTTTTTGCATAAAACATTTTATCTAATATTTATTTATTGTATTTTATTTAAATATTGTACATTTAAATATTATGTCTTGCAAATTCAATTTGGTTGTAATAATTTAGAATTTAATTTCTTGCAAAAATACTCCCCAATTCAAATTTGTACCCCTCTCCCTATATCATGTTGTAATAGCTTAAAGTTTAAATCCTCACACCTTTAAGCTTTCAATTATGCCATGATTAGAGAATTAGGGTTTGTATGCAAAATCAAAACCAACAAATAGTTTGACCTAATCAAAGACAAAAATGCATGAAAAAACAAGCACAATGCACACTTACACCCCTAGGGTTACAATCCACTTGTTGCCTTCAAAAATGGGCCATGGTATGCATGTTAAGTACTTTGGCAAAATAAAAACAAAATAAAAGATCATAGTCCCTCGATGACTCTATCTGAGTTGCCTAAACAAAATGATCAAGTCCCTTAAGAAAATTTCCAAAAACACTTGACACAATTGCTATCATGGTCTATACGATGACCCGCGCCTGTCCTGTTTAACATCCTAACACAAGGTTGTTCACCAAATACCATGGTGAAGCAACACTGTTAAAAGGGTTAAAAACATAAGAAAGATCTTTGATTAAAATAGGGTAGATAGCTCTTAGTTACTTGATCAAAAGCTTGCAAAACATCCTTGCTATTTTCAAACACACTTCACAACACAATTTCAAAATCCAACTTTCAAACATTGAAAATTTTTCAAAAGACAAAAACACCTTTGTATACATTCAAACAAGAATCATTACAAAGGTTGTCACAACGATGGCCTCTTTTCAAAACATCTTTCAAAACCATACACAAAGCACCATTTCAAACAATTGAAAAGCAAAGCAAGTGATCTAAACAAGAAACTAAGAGCCCATGGATAACCATGGATGAAAAGGGTGCTTGCACCTTCCCTTTTCATAATCTACTCCCTAAACCCAAGAAAACATCTCAAAGGTCTTTCCTGTGCTTTTTGACCTTTCCTTAGGATAAAATAAAATGTCGGTGGCTACTCTTGCTAAACCGAAACATTTGCAAACACAAACGCAAAACCTCAAGTCAGTTCTCCCACCGTATCACCAGAACCGGCGACTCTGCTGGGGAAAACTTTTAAAGTGGAGTAACCTTAGGGCTTAGATCACCCTCTGCATGATTATATTGTTTGCTTTGATTGTTTTACACTTGGTTCTCTTATTTGGGATTGAAATCCTCTACCCGGATTTGGGAAACATTCATAGGTAAATAGCAATACGTTATGGAAACTGTGCGGGGTATACCGACATGGTTGAAGAAATAGCTATATTAGTGCGACATATTTGTGAGTACCGGTAGCCTTTGAGTCAATCAAAGAGAATACGAGGCCTCTGAGTGATGTCATAAAGCAATAATGAACTCTTACAAAAGAGTTGGATCCAACTCAAGGAAGAACAGAATACTTTTGAAGCCAGCTTCTATGCCAGTGAGAAGAAGGTTTTGGAGCTTACCCGCCGACTTCATGAGGAGGAAACTCTCAACACTTACATCGCACTAAAGAGGATGCGCAATGGCTTTTTACATTAAGAATTTTGTAATATTTTTCCCATGGGGCACTTATGTACTAACAATTTCTTCTTAATATGACGTGTGTTCCCTTTTGTTTGCAACAAATTTGAATTTTCTGAATCCTTGAATGCATTACATGAATAACATACCATTCATCATATGCATAAACAAGTCTTCATACCAGGTTTCCTCATCTTTCTGCTGTTTATTTCAGCAAGATGGATTTGGAGCAGACGGTTAAGGATCTGCAAGCACAAAATTCTCAATTTCAGCAGCTCCTCATGACCTTAGCAAAGGGTCAAGAGGACCTCAAAGCACTGTTGGAGAAAAATAAAGAGAAAAAGAAGAAAAGGCCCGGAGTAGCCACTTTTGGAAGAAGGTTTGAAAGCAATGCTAGAAAAGTTCTCGAGTTCCCCTCAACGTCTAATGAAGGGGCCGGTAAAGGAAAATGAGCTGCGGGACCTTATGAATCTGAAGTTGAAGAGGAAGAAGAGGAAGAGGATGAAGACTACTCCGAACAGCAATATCCCCCGGCGGATGATAAATATAAAAATCTTGAGGATCGATTGGCAGCCATGGAGTTGCAAAGGGTACCTGGTTTAGATTTCGAAGAACTAGGGTTGGTCGCTGGGATCGTCATTCCTCCCAAGTTCAAAGGACCAACATTTGCTAAGTATGAAGGTATGTCCTTCCCAAAGATGCATCTAAGATCCTATGTCAGAATGATCCAACCCCACTCATCTGATAAAGACCTCTGGGTACACTTTTTTCAAGACAGTTTGTCTGGCACACAATTGGACTGGTTCTATAAACTTGAGAGGTCTGAGGTTCATAACTGGGAAGACTTAGCTGCTGCTTTTTACCGTCAATACCAATACAACGTTGATTTAGCGCCCACTCAAACTCAACTACAGAGTATGGGTATGGCTTCTAATGAAGGATTTAAGGAGTATGCCCAGAAGTGGCGTGATCTGGATGGAAGGGTGCAACCACCATTGTCAGATAGAGAGCTGGTTGACATGTTTTTAGGGACCCTGTCTGGCCCTTTCTTCAGTCATTTAATCGGGAGTTCTTCCGCAGGATTCACCAAACTAATTTTGTTCGGCGAAAGGGTCGAGGCCGGTATTAAAAGTGGTAAGATTCAGAAAGATACCTCCGCGTCCACTGCTGTTAAGAAAACCTTCCCAGCTAAGAAGGAAGCCTCTGCTGTTTATTCTCAGAAAAGTCAAGGAAGAACCGAGCGCTGGCCAACTGTAGGGGTTGTGATGATTCAAAACTCTTAAAATGATCAACCTCGCAGCAATCAGCCAAGACCTAACCAACAACGGGTAGAAAGGCCACAACGACAGTTCACCCGAATCAACATGACGCCAACTCAAGTACTCCCTCATTTGTTAAAGCTGAATCTTACCAGTTTGAAGGAAGCGCCAAAGAACCCTAATACTTCTTCGCCATATTACCACTCTAATGCCAAGTGTGCTTACCACTCTGACAGTGTTAGGCATGATACCAATAATTGTTGGGCGCTTAAGAACAAAATCCAAGACCTGATTGACGCCAAGGAAGTAGAATTCGATGCGCCCGAAAAGCCAAATGTGATTTTTGCCCCAATGCCCAAGCACGGTCATAATGTTCATGCCGTTATAGAAGACCTTCATGTTACCAATGTTGCTGACCTTTTGACTCCCTTACCAGTGATTAAAGTGAATTTGATGAGATCCGGGATATTCCCAGGCTATGGAAAAGACTGCTACTTTTGTTTAAGCATAGGAGCTGACTGCCCAATGTTGAAATTAGGCATCCAACGCCTGATGGATACTCAAGAGATACTCTTCCAAAAGACTCTTGTTGATACCTTCACTCCTGTTACTCCTGCTACTTTTGCTACTTCAACCAACGATATTGCAATAATAACCATCTTCGTCAATCTTCCCAAGGCTTACAAATAGCCTGTCAAGATTACGCCCGACCCTAAATTTGTACCATTAAAAATCACCATGTCGGGGCCTGTCCCGTATCAATCTAACAAGACGATACCATGGAACTACGGAGGAGAAATCTTCTATCATGGCATCAAACAGATTGAATTAGTCCAAGAGAATTCTGAAGAGGAAACCCCTGATATAGGGAACATTTCGGGAACAAGCAAGATAACCTGCAGCAGACGGATTTTTTCTCCGGAGATTTCTCCCCCTCGAGCAGTTTTCGGACCCTCGAAAGCTTCTGTGCCTGTTAAGCCATCTGCGCAAGACCCGGTAATTGAAGAATTGGATACTCCTGAAGTAAGACCATCTGTTGATACTACCGACAAGGGTAAGGGGATACTAGAAGCACCTGTCAGGACGAAGGCTCATGTTGTGGTTATCCTCGAAACCACCCAGAAAGAAATGGAAGAAATATTGAAGATAATCAGAAAGAGTGACTACGACATCGTGGAACAACTAGGGCAAACCCCTTCCAAAATCTCAATGTTGGCTCTTCTACTCTGCTCTGAGGCCCATGTTAAGGCCCTGATCAAATTTTTGAAGGCGACACACGTGGCCAGTCTTACTGCTGATAATGGGCTTGGTTTTTCAGATGCCGATTTGACTCCCAAGGGAAGGAAACACAACGAAGTGCTACATGTCTCAGTTGAATGCAGGGGAACCACCCTCGCCCATGTCTTAGTTGATACCGGTTCTTCTTTGAATGTGCTTCCGAAGAAAGATTTAGACCGTTTGGACTGCGAAGGATTGACCCTCAAATCCAATAACATCGTTGTTAGGGCTTTTGATGGTTCCAAAAGAATGGTTCACGGAGAGGTTGACATTCCTATCAAAGTGGGCACGGAAGTTTTTAACTCCACCTTTTATGTGATGGACATTCGTCCTTCATATTCGTGTTTGTTAGGAAGACCGTGGATCCATTATGCTGGGGCAGTTACCTCCTCTTTACACCAAATGCTGAAGTATCCTGTTAAGGGTAATATTATAATGATGCACGGCGAGGAAGAGTACATGATAAGTCACCTCAACTCCTTCCTCTATGTGGAGTTGGATGGTGAGTTCATAAAAACGCCTTTCCAACATTTTGAGGAAGTTTCTCTTGAGGTCGCATTTGCGAAGACAATGGTCGAGGTGCCTATCATTCCCAAGCATGTATCTAGGATGGCATCTCTCAAGGATGCAAAGGCGGTAATTAAAGAAGGGAAGAGCATAATGTGGGGGAAACTGCCTGATTTTCCCCATAAGACGGACAAATTTGGACTAGGGTTTACTGCTGCAGGACAGAAGGCTATGCGTCGCTCCAAGGCTGGAGGACCACCCGTCAAAATCACTCACCACGGAATTAATGTTGTAGGGGATGACGATGAAGAGGGCCACTTTGAAGATTGGATCTTTCCAACCGTCGAAGGGGGTTTAAGAAATTGGGAAGCAAGGGATTTTATTCCCATCACCTTCATCAATCAGTAATTTTATCTTTGAACAATTTCCTATTTTGGTCTGTAATAACTAAACAATTCGTACACTATTTTCACCTTATGCCTTGCCCGGGGCATATAGGTCCATTTGTAAGGGCTTGATTTTCTTCATTATCATATGTCATGTTTTAATGAATCATTGGACGTCTTCATCTATAAACTGTTGTGTTCATTTTCTTTCCTTTTGCATTTTGTTTTGTTTAAGGATGGATATCCCTTACACACACCCACACTCACAAATGCAGGTACCCATCCACTCCGGATTCCATGGGTGACTATTCTTCTTTAGCCTTCGAAAACTCTGAATATTTGGTCAATCATGTTGAGTACGAAGTTGACGAAGACTGTGAAGTGCCGGGAGAGTTAGCCAGGCTTTTGCAACAAGAAGAGAGGGCTATTCTGCCTCATGAAGAGTTGCTAGAAACCATCAACTTGGGAACAGAGGAAGACAAGAAAGAGGCAAAAGTGGGTGCCAACCTGGAACCAAGTGTCAAAGAGCGCTTAGTGCAGTTGTTGAACGAATATGTTGAAATCTTCGCCTGGTCTTATGAAGACATGCCAGGACTAGACACAGATATCGTGCTCCATTGTCTCCCTACAAGAGAAGACTGTCCACCAATTTATCAAAAAGTCCGCTGAATGAGGCTCGACATGTCTGAGAAGATCAAAGCTGAGGTAATGAAGCAATTCAACGTTGGCTTTCTGGCTGTTACTTTCTATCCATAATGGGTTGCTAACATTGTGCCCGTACCTAAGAAGGACGGAAAAGTCAGAATGTGTGTGGACTATCGGGATTTAAACAGAGCTAGCGCTAAAGACGATTTTCCACTTCGGCACATCGACATCTTGGTTGACAACAAAACTCAACACAAGGTATTTTCCTTCATGGATGGATTCTCGGGATACAACCAGATCAAAATGGCTCCCGAGGACATGGAGAAAACTACTTTTGTCACGCAATGGGGTACTTTCTGCTACAAAGTGATGCCATTCGGACTGTAGAATGCAAGGGCAACCTATCAACGCGCCATGGTAGCTTTGTTTCATGATATGATACATTATGAGATCGAGGTTTACGTAGACGACATGATAGCTCGATCACATACAGAAGAAGAACACCTTGATCATTTGCAAAAGCTGTTTTCCAGGTTGAAGGAGTATAAGCTTAGACTGAACCCAAGCAAGTGCACTTTTGGAGTTAGGTCTGGTAAACTTTTGGGATTTATTGTCAGCAACAAAGGCATTGAGTTTGATCCAGCTAAAGTAAAGGCTATACAAGAAATTCCTGCCCCCCGCACTGAAAAGGAGGTTAGAGGATTCTTGGGACGCTTAAACTATATCGCAAGGTTCATCTCTCACCTAACATCTACCTGTGAGCCAATCTTCAAACTGTTGAAGAAAGATTAGGTAGTTGAATGGAACAATGATTGTCAAGTTGCTTTTGATAAGATCAAGGAGTATTTACTGGAACCTCCTATTTTGATGCCACCCGTCGAAGGAAGGTCGTTAACCATGTATCTAACTGTTTTGGATAACTCAATGGGGTGCGTACTGGGCCAACATGACGAGTCTGGCCGAAAAGAGCATGCCATTTATTACCTTAGCAAAAAGTTTACCGACTGTGAGACTCGCTACTCACTGCTCGAGAAAACTTGTTGCGCTTTGGTATGGGCTGCTCGCCGGCTAAGGCAGTATATGTTGACTCATACCACTATGCTGATTTCCAAGATGGATCCGATCAAGTATATCTTCGAGAAGCCTGCTGTGATACGGTGGGAGAACTGACTTGGGATTTTGCGTTTGTGTTCGCAAATGTTTCGGTTTAGCAAGAATCTCCACCGACTTTTTATTTTATCCTAAGGAAAGGTCAAAAAGCACAGGAAAGACCTTTGAGATGTTTTCTTGGGTTCGGGGAGTAGATTATAGAAAGGGAAGGTATTAGCACCCTTTCTATACTTGGTTATCCATGAGCTCTTAGTTACTTGCTTAGATCACTTGCTTTTGCTTTTCAATTGTTTGAAATGGTGCTTTGTGTGTGGTTTTGAAAGATGTTTTGAAAAGAGGCCATTTTTGTGGCAACCTTTGTAATGATTCTTGTTTGAATGTATACAAAGGTGTTTTTTTGTTTTTTGGAAAAGTTTTCAATGTTTGAAAGTAGGGTTTTAAAATTGTATGGTGAAGTGTGTTTTGAAAATAGCAAGGATGTTTTTGCAAGTTTGGATCAAGTAACTAAGAGCTATCTACCCTATTTTTACTCAAAGATCTTTCTTATGTTTTTAACCCTTTTAACAGTGTTGTTTCACCATTGTATTTGGTGAACAAACTTGTGTTAGGATGTTAACGGGACAGGCGCGGGTCATCGTATAGACCATGATAGCAATGGTGTCAAGTACCTTTGGCAATTTATCTTAAGGGACTTTGATCATTTTTTTTAGGCAACTCAGACAGCGTCATCGAGGGACTATGATCATTTTGATTGTTTTTGTTTTGCCAAAGTACTTGACATGCAACCATGGCCCATTTTTTAAGGCAACAAGTGGATGAAACCCTAAGGGTGCATGTGTGCATTGTGATTGTTTTTCATGCATGTTTATCTTGGATTAGGTCAAACTAATTGTTGATTGATTTTTCATACAAACCCTAGTTCTCTAATCATGGCATAATTGAAAGCTTTAAATGTGCGAGAATTTAAAAGCTACACTATTACAACATGATATAGGGAAGGGGGTACGAATTTGAATTGGGGATATTTTGACAAGAAAATAAATTCTAAGTTATTACAACAATATCGAATGTACAAGATACAATGTTTAAATGTACAATAATTGAAATTAATACAATAAATAAATGTAAATAAAATGTATTATGCAAAAATGTTTTTAATTTGTAAAAAGTATATTTTTTTGGTGGGAAATATGAATAAAATAAAAAAAGTCAATTTTTATTATTTTTCTATTTTTAGGGCAAGAAATCCTAATTTCTTAAATGAATAGTATTATTTATTATTTATATACAATAAGGTATTAATTTGTACAAAAAAAAATAAAATTATATTATAAAAGGGGGGTATTTTTAATATAAAATATTAATAAAAATAAAAATGTATTATTTTTGGCATTTTTTGGTCCTAATTATTTAATAAAATATGTATGTGTATGTATTAAATATATTAAATATGCTAAATGTGTATAAAAATAAAAATGAATTATTTACAAAGTGTATGTATTTCAAGAAAACATTTTCAAATATGAATAAAAATAATAAATGAAAATAAAACATATTTTTGCATTATATTTAAATTTAAACAAAAGATAATATAAGTATTTAAACATTTAAATGTTAGAAAAAATTCAAATAAATACCAAATAAATTTAAAAACTTGTGAAAATATTTTTTAAATATTTTTTATATTTGAAAATAAAATATCAAAGTCAGAAATAAAATAAAAAATACAAAAATAACAAAAATACAAGAAATGGGCCAGGGGGTGTAAACTGAAAATGTGGGGTGCCAGAAGAAAGCCAGTACAGGCCCAGCCCAAGCCAGCTTCTTCTTCTTCCTTGGAACAAAACCTGCGCGCGTGCTATATCCAAAAACGTAACTCCTGATTCTTTGATCTTTTGACAAAACTCATAACATGAACATTGTAGAGCATCAAATAACGAATTCAACCATATAAAAAACTTGGATTAACTCTCAAAGACCAGAGAGAATTTCTCTGGCCCTAAATTTTAACCTAGTTTTTTCAGAAAGTTCATGAGTGAAATTCTCCCAGCACGATTAATGTAAATGAAAATGAAGCATATGTATGGCTTCGGGGCTATGAGTACAACATATTTCATTCACAAACCTAAGCCTAACCATTCCTAAATAGAGAGATAGAAGTCCATGAAATACCTGTTTTAGTTGACTTCGAGCTGGGCAATGTAGCAACTTTCAATGGTGTTTGAGCTTCTGTTGAGCTTGCCTGAAGTCCAAGGAAGCTTCTCCAATGCTTGGCTTGCTTTGAAACAAACTGAATCGTGCTGTAGAACTCCACCTGCAAAGCTTTAAAATGAAAATGGCAAAGTGTGTTAGAGGTGTTACAGCTTGCAATGGAGGTCTGGGATAGTTCAGGTGGATGAAATGGAAGGTGTTTGAACAGGTTTGGGCCAAAACGCACGAGCAAATTGTGTTGTGGAACTCAATCTGCATGGAGTGCCGTGTTTTGCCAAATGAAGATGATTTTGAGCTATGGGAGGTTTCGGGACTCAAAGGATCGTGTTTTAGGTTCAATGTAATGTGTAATAGTTGTCTCCAAAGCTTGCACAAGTTGGTTCTATCTGATGTTCTTGTTGTAGTGTTTTGGACATATTTCTTGTATATGAAGCAAAGATGTGTAAGTTCTGTTTACAGGAATGTACAAGCCATCTTGTATGCTGCACACAATCCTCTAGGCCCCTCTAATCCCTGGATTTGGTTTGCAGTCTCAGATCTTTGTTCAAGGCTCAATGCTTAGTGTTTTGACATAAAGCAACTTTTGCAAAAATGGCAATATACCTTTTACTATTTAGGGCTTAATTTTGTAGGTAATGTCCATATGAACAAGATAATCCCTCAAATCAATGGTTATGCATTAAATTATGGAGTGTAAGTTGGTTTTGAGGCCTGCAAGCTAGCACCAAACATGCTGATTTAAAAATGCAAGTTTGTATGAACATGCCTTGGCCATGGACAAAAGTGAGTTTTCGCCAACTTTGAGAATTCGATTCTCTCTAACCACAAGGGTGTTTGAGGAGTTCTTGGATAATTTTGAAAGCTTGGAATATGTACTAAAATCCATCTTTGTAATGCAACTTGAAAATCCAAGTGAAACTATGTGAAAAATGGCCAAGAAGATGGGTCAAAATCATGCCTAGATTAGGGCAAATTTTCTCCAAGTTAAAAGTTTTAGGTACCCTTGTTCCAAATATCATAACTTGAGATACAAGCTTATTTTGAGAAAACTTTGTGAATCAAAGTTGTAGACTTTGTGATGGACTATAACTTTAATGTTTCAAGTTTTGTTTGAATCCATTTGCATCTTGGTGAAAAAATTGGACAAAGTTAGGAAAAAATAAGAAAATTTCATAACTTAGAAAATTTATAAGTTATGAAATTTTCCATTTTTAAACCCTAATTTGCATTTTTGGGTTTCTTGATGAACAAGTTTCACAATTTGACATGTTTTGATGAAAAATAACTCTTGGCACTTGATTTTGACCAAAAAGTCAAAGTTTGACTTTTCAGTGTACAGTCAAATTTTGATCAGTTGACTGAAAAATTCATCTGTCAATCCTATGCATTTGAGATCTTTTGAACTTGTTGAATGGGTCAAGACAATGTAATTGATTCCTTGAGTCCATATGTGAGCTTCGTTTGCCATTGGTTAAGTCAAACAGTCAAAAATTTCCTTTGTGCAGTCAAAACCCTAAAATGACCATTTTGCCCTTTTGGTGATCTGATCAAATTTCTCGTGGAGTTGTGATCCAAACTTGATCAAATGGTTCATATGAGTTCATAATGTTGATGTGAGTTAAAAATCATGAGGTTTGACTGTCAATTGGCCACAGTTGACTTTTTCCCCAATATGGTTGATTTCTAGGTCAACTGTCCAATTGACTGGGCAAAAAATTGAATCAAGGCTTGAAACTTGATATGGACAAACTTGTGGGTCCAACATGGAATATGAAAGTTACTTTGGGCATTATAGGTCAAAATATCCCTGTGCAAACTCAAACCCTAATTTAGGTCAACAGTGCAAGGAAGTGTCTTAAGCAAAGCAAACCCTAGCTTGATCTTCAGTTCCAAGAGTCTTGTGATGAGAAAATGTTGGTGAAATGGGAGGGAAAATTTTTGGGTACAACAGTTTCCCCTGTTCAATCTTCTTGAACCTGAAGAGTTAGATTGACAAATTTGCCTTTCGCGACTCGAAGGTAAAAGAGGATTGGACACTAGAGTGCCCGTAAATTTGCACTCATCCAGAATATAGCAGAGGAAATGGGCTTAAAGATGCCATTTGGAGAGAGTAGAATCTTGCTGGAGATGGGCTTAAAGATGCCATCCAAGAATGTTTGTTCAGTTGCAATGTTGTAGGTCAGAAGAATGAGTATCAAAATGGTATCCGTATCTGGGATGCCATTGAACTGTATCTGGAGACTGAGTTTGTATGAGCAAAAGAATGGCGTCCGTGTCTGGCGCGTATCTGAGCTGTAATTGTATTTGAACTTTGAATGAATATCAGAATGACTGCCATTTCTTGAGTGTATCTGTATTGTATCTGGGGTAACAGAGAAACATCTGTGTATGGAACAACTGTGTGTCGGGGATAAACTATGAATGAGTGACAGAATGGCAACCGTATCTGGAGCGTATATGGACTGTATTTGAAGTTGAGATCTGTATGAGTAGTAGAATGACCGTCGTGTCTGGGGGGTATCCGTACTTTAACTGGGATCTGAATAAGTGACAGAATGACCTCCATGGCGATTGCACTGGGGAAATCAAATTGCTGGTGTAAAGGCCAGAACGACATCCGTGTTTGGAACGTATCTGAACTTGTAGTTGATAGTTGAATCTGAATGAGAGATAGAATGGCCGCCGTGTCTGGAGCGTATCTAGTCTGTATTTGATTCCTGAAGTATGGATGAGTAGTAGAATAACCGCCGTATCTGGGGTGTATCCATACTGTATTTTGAATTGAAGTTCTGAATGAGTAATAGAATGATCGCCGTGTCTGGGGTGTATCCATACTGTATCTGAATAATTGTTAATGATAGCCTTTAAATCTTATCCTGAAAAGGGTAAAATGTTAGCTAAAACACGAAGCTGTATTGCATGATATATATGATGCAATGAACTGTAATCCATGCTTATGATATATGAAATGTAATGGTTATGCATGTAAGCTGAGTAGCTGTCTTGCTAAGGAAAATAAATCCTTGATAGTTGGAGATAATGAAATGTTTTACTACTGTTGGAGAAAGTAAATCCTTGACCGGAGCTGGGGATTCCAAAAATCATTGATTATTGAAGATGATAAATCTCTGCTGACTGCTTGGGGATTAAAGATCTTCGATTGTTGAGGAATCTTAGGACCACTGCTGGGGATTGAAAATCCTTGGTGACTTGTGGGGATTCTAAAAAAAACTTCACCAACTTCTGCGGGGAATGAGAATTCTTCATGATTTCCCTGGGGAATAAGATTTATTCTGACGAACTCTACTGGGGAATTAAAACCTGGGAGACTTCTGCTGGAGGAAATGAGACTGAGAATCTTCGATCTGTTGAGAAAGGACCCTGTGGGGAGAATGTTTACTCGGCTGGTGAAATCAGGAGCTTTGGGTTGTATGCCAATCCACTAGAGAAATCATCCTAGCTGTAGGGGAAGTCGAGGGAATTTGATTAGTTGGAATTTTGACTTTGCTGGGGAAGGAGGTTTAGATTATTCTGGCTCCGCTGGGAATCGGGAGTTTGAGCTCTGATGGGAACGTTGAAACTTAACTCGGATGGGGGAATCCAGTTTGGAATGTACTGGCTTTACTGGGGCTTCTTCGAAGCTTAACTCCGCTGGGGATACGTACTCCGAGGTTTTAGCTTTGTTATGGATCTGAGTAATGTAGGGGATCTCTTCTTGAATGGCATAAAGATATCTTCCTATACCTTCAACCTACCAGTAATTATCCTTTCCCAATTTCGTTTTATTTGTAAGAAGTGATTATATTCAGATGCATATGCCTATTCAACAAAACATTGGACGTGTTTTTTTTCAAATAAAACATAAGTGTAAAACAAAAAGAAAGGCAAGCAAGTTTCTGCACTTTGAAGTATATTTGTATTGATTTTTGTAAGTATCTTTGTACAAGGGAGACAGACATCCTAGTAAGAGAATGTTGTCGTAAGAACTGAGAGAATTTTTTTTTATAAAAAAGAGAAAGATGGCTATGTGTAATAATTCCATGGGGTTCCCATTCTGCTATAGCCTTCGCAACTCTGAGTATCTGTCCATTCGTTGCTTCGTCTGTAGATGATTGGATTGATCAGGCGCTTGGAGCTTATTGGTGAAGGGATTGTTCTTAAAGTGATCCGACGAGACATAGTCATACGCTTTAATTCCCTAACTTTTGCCTGGACCGCCCTTTCGGGTTTTCGATCCACCGGGAAACCCTTTTTTGCCCAAGTCGCCCTTTTGGGTTTTCAACTTGCCAGGTGTACATATTTTTTGTTTTATCCCTAATTTTTGCCTGAACCGCCCTTTCGGGTTTTCGATTCACCGGGATGCCCATTTTTGCACAAGTCGCCCTTTCGGGTTTTCAACTTGTCGGGTTGTTTTATGCATAGTATCTTTTGACTATGTCTGCGTTCGCAGGGTGCGGCAAGTCATCGCCATCCATGGTGGTCAGAATCATCGCCCCACCAGAAAAGATGCTCTTGATTACAGATGGTCCTTCGTAAGTAGGAGTCCACTTGCCCCTGGGATCACTTTGCGGTAAGATGATCCGCTTGATTACAAGATCTCCGACTTGGTATACCTGACGCCTAACCTTTTTGTTGAAAGCCTTGATCATCCGTTTTTGATATATGTCTGACCATGACAAACAGCAGTAAGTCGCTTCTCGTCGATCAAATTAAGTTGATCAAGCCAGGTCTGAATCCAATCGTCTTCACTCAAACCAGCATCCTTCATAATCCTCAAAGAAGGAATCTGAACTTCCATAGGCAGAACAGCTTCCATGCCATATACCAAAGAAAATGGAGTTGCCCCTATTGAAGTACGTGCCGTGGTACGATATCCATGCAGAGAAAACGGTAACATCTCATGCCAATCCTTGTAGGTGACTGTCATCTTTTGAATGATCTTCTTAATATTTTTGTTCGTGGCTTCAACAACACCGTTCATCTTTGGCCGGTAAGGAGATGAATTGTGATGATAAATCTTGAACTGTTCGCATAGAGCGGTGATCATAGTATTGTTCAAATTTGTACCATTGTCTGTGATGATCCTGTCAGGGACACCATACCGGCATATGAGGTTCTGCTTGATGAAGCGGGCAACCACATTCTTTGTAACCGAGGCATAGGAAGCTGTTTCGACCCATTTGGTGAAGTAATCAATAGCCACCAAGATGAAGCGATGTCCATTGGATTCCGTGGGCTTGATCTCTCCAATCATGTCATTGCCCCACATTGTGAATGGCCAGGGAGCTGTTAGGACGTTGAGAGGAACAGGAGGAATATGTACCTTGTCGGCATAGACTTGGCATTTGTGACAGGTGCGGGAATGTTGATGACAATCTGCTTCCATGGTAGACCAGTAGTAGCCTGCCCTTAGAACCTTCTTAGCCATTGTATGTCCGCTCAAATGGGTGCCAAATGTGCCACTATGTATATCGGTCATGATCAACTCTGCTTCAACCTTGTCCACACAACGAAGTAGAACACAATCATGATTGCGCTTATAAAGGATGCCATTTCTTAGGAAGAACTTGGCAGCAAATCTCCTTAAGAAATTTTTTTCATTGACAGAAGCTCCTTCGGGATACTCTCTGGTCTGGAGATACCTTTTAATTTCATGAAACTAGGGTTGTTCCACTATGTCTTCAGTATTAATCTCATGACAGTGCGCAGGTTCGTCCATTCGCTCGATGGTGATTTGGGGAGTCTCGTTATCCCAGTTGAGTTTAAACATGGAAGACATTGTAGCTAGAGCATCTGCTAGCTGATTCTCTTCTCGCGGGAAATGCTTGAAAGTAATCTGCTTGAAATGAGGCAACATTGTCAGGACATGTTCTTTGTATGGGATAAGATTAGGATGTTTGGTGTCCCACTCTCCTTTGACTTGACTGATAACCAAAGCCGAGTCCCCAAATACGACCAATGATTTGATTCCCAAGTCTATAGCAGCCTTGAGACCAAAGATGCAAGCTTCATATTCATCCATGTTGTTGGTACAGCTGAAACAGAGTCGGGCAGTGAAGGGTGTATGGCAACCCTCCGGAGAAATGAGTACCGCACCGATACCGTTGCCGAGTGCATTTGAAGCACCATCAAAGTATAGGGTCCATCAGGATCCTTGTTAAGGTCCGTCATACAGTCTGTTACCTTCGATGTTGTCTAATGTCATGATGTCCTCGTCCGGGAAGTCGAATCTCATAGATTGGTAATCTTCGACGGCTTGATGAGCTAGATGGTCAGCTAGTACACTCCCCTTTATAGCTTTTTGGGTAGTATACTGGATATCATACTCAGTCAAGATCATTTTCCATCTAGCGATTCTTCCAAATAAAGCAGGTTTCTCGAAGATATACTTGATCGGATCCATTTTTGATATCAACAAAGTGGTATGAGTCAACATATACTGCCTTAGTCGGCGAGCAGCCCATACCAAAGCGCAGTAAGTATTCTCGAGTAGTGAGTAGCGAGTCTCACATTCGGTAAACTTTTTGCTAAGGTAATAAATGGCATGCTCTTTTCGACCAGACTCGTCATGTTGGCCCAGCACGCACCCCATCGAGTTATCCAAAACAGTCAGATACATGATCAACGGCCTTCCTTCGACGGGTGGCATCAGAATAGGAGGTTCCAATAAGTACTCCTTGATCTTATAAAAAGAAACTTGACAATCGTTGTTCCATTCAACTACCTGATCTTTCTTCAGCAGTTTGAAAATTGGTTCGCAGGTAGATGTCAGGTGAGAGATGAACCTCGCGATATAGTTTAAGCGTCCCAAGAATCCTCTAACCTCCTTTTCAGTATGGGGGGCAGGCATTTCTTGTATAGCCTTTACTTTATCTGGATCAACCTCAATGCCCTTGTTGCTGACAATAAATCCCAGAAGTTTACCAGACCTAACTCCAAAAGTGCACTTTTTTGGATTCAGCCTGAGTTTATACTCCTTCAACCTGGCAAACAGCTTTTGCAAATGATTAAGGTGTTCTTCTTCTGTCTGTGATCGAGCTATCATGTCGTCTACGTAAACTTCGATTTCATGATGTATCATATCATGAAATAGAGCTACCATGGCGCATTGATAGGTTGCCCCTGCGTTCTTCAGTCCGAACGACATCACTTTGTAGTAGAAGGTACCCCATTGCGTGACAAAGGTAGTTTTCTCCATGTCCTCGGGGGCCATTTTAATCTGGTTGTAGCCCGAGAATCCGTCCATGAAGGAAAAAACCTTGTGTTGAGCCGTGTTGTCAACCAAGATGTCGATATGTGGCAATGGAAAATCATCTTTGGGGCTGGCCCTGTTCAAATCCCGATAGTCCATACACATTCTGACCTTGCCGTCTTTTTTAGGTACGGGAACAATGTTAGCAACCCATTATGGATAGGTTGTAACATCCAGAAAGCCAGCGTTGAATTTCTTCATTACTTCAGCCTTAATCTTCTCAGACATGTTAGGCCTCATTCGGCGAACCTTTTGCTTGATCGGTGGATAATCCTCTCTGGTAGGGAGACGGTGAACCACGATATCTGTGTCTAACCCTGGAATGTCTTCATAAGACCAGGCGAAGATTTCAACATATTCGTTCAACAACTGTACTAAGCACTCCTTGACACTTGGTTCCAGGTTGGCACCCACTTTTACCTCCTTCCTGTCTTCCTCTGTCCCTAAGTTGATGGTTTCTAACAACTCTTCATGAGGCAAGATGGCCCTCTCTTCTTGTTGTAGAAGTCTGGCTAGCTCTCTCGGCACTTCACAATCTTCGTCAACTTCGTACTCAGCCTGATTGACCAAATCTTCAGAGTTGTCGAAAGCTACAACAGAATAGTCACCCATGGAATCCAGAGTGGATGGGTACCTGCATTTGTGAGTGTGGGTGTGTGTAAGGGATAGCCATCCTTAAACAAACAAAAATGCAAAAAGGAAAGAAAATGAACACAGTGGTTTATAGATGAAAAACATCCAATGATTCATTAAAACATGGCGTATGATTATGAATAAAATCAAGCCCTTACAAATGGACCTACATGCTCCGGGCAAGGCATGAGGTGAAAATAGTGTGCGAATTGTTTTAGTTATTATAGACCATAAAAATGGGAAATTGTTCAAAGATAAAATTACTGGTTGATAAAGGTGATAGGAACAAAATACTTTGCTTCCCAATTGCTCAAACCCCCTTCGACAGTCGGAAAGATCCAATCTTCAAAGTGGCTCTCCTCATCTTCATCTTCTACAACATTGATTCCATGGTGTGAGATCTTAACGGGTGGTCCTCCGACCTTGGAGCGACGCATAGCCTTTTGTCCTGCAGCAGTAAACCCTAAACCAAACTTGTTCGTCTTATGGGGAAAGTCAGGCAAATTTCCCCATACTGTGCTCTTCCCCTCTTTAATCACAGCCTCTGCATCTTTGAGAGATGCCATCCTAGCCACATGCTTGGGAATGATAGGTATCTCAACCACTGTCTTCGCAACTGCTACCTCGGGAGAAACTTCCTCAAAATGCTGGAATGGTGTTTCGATGAACTCGCCATCCACTTCCACATATCGAAAGGAATTGAGATGACTGATCATGTACTCTTCCTCACCGTGCACAGTTATGATTTTACCCTTAACAGGATATTTCAGCATTTGATGCAAAGAGGAGGTAACTGCCCCGGCATAATGGATCCACGGTCTTCTTAGCAAACATGAGTATGACGGACGGATGTCCATTACGTAGAAGGTGGAGTTGAACACTTCGGTGCCTACCTTGATGGGAATATCGACCTCTCCATGCACCATCCTTTTAGACCCGTCAAAGGCCCTGACAATAATATTACTTTGTTTTAGCTCCAAACCTTCACAATCCAACCGGTCTAGAGCTTTCTTAGGCAGCACATTTAGGGAAGAACCAGGATCCACCAAGACATGGGCGAGAGTAGTTCCCCGGCATTCAACTGAAACATGTAATGCATCATTGTGCTTCCTTCCTTTGGGAGTTAAGTCAGCGTCAGAAAAGCCCAGGCCATTGTCAGCAGTAAGACTGGCTACACAATCCTGAAATTGGTCAGCCGAGGTCTCTTGGGGTACATGTGTCGTCTTCAAGAATTTAATTAGGGCCTTAGCATGGGCCTCTGAACAGAGCAGAAGAGCTAACATTGAAATTTTAGAGGGGGTCTGCCCCAGTTGTTCTACAACGTCGTAGTCACTTTTTAGGATTATTTTTAGGACTTCATCCATTTCCTTCTGAGTGGTTTCGGGGATAACCACAGCACGGGCCTTCGTCCGGACAGGCACTTCCAGTATCCCCTTACCCTTGTTGGTAATATCAGCAGACGATCTTCCTTCAGGAGTAACCACTTCTTCAATCACTGGGCCTTGCACAGAGGGTTCAACAGGTGCATAAGCTTTTAAGGGTCCGAAAACTACTCGAGGGGGAGCAATCTCCGGAGAAAAGATCCGGCCACTGCGAGTTATCTTGCTTGTACCCGCGATGTTCCCTATATCAGGGTCTTCTTCATAAATCTCTTGGACTGTTTCGATTTGTTTGATGCCGTGGTAGAAGATTTCTCCCCCATAGTTCCACGGTATCATTTTGCTTGATTGGTACGGGATAGGTCCCGGCATGGTGATCTTGAGAGGTACACATTCGGAGTTGGGTGTAATCCTGACAGGCCTTTTGTAAGCCTTGGGAGGATTGTCGGAAATGGTTATGATAGCAATATCGTTGGTTGAAGTATCACAAGTACCAAGAGTAATCGGATTGAAAGTGTTAACAGGGGTTTTCTAGAAAAGTATTTCTTGAGTATCCATCAGGCGTTGGACCCGACTTCAACATTGGACAATCATCTTGAATTTTCAAACAAAAATAACAGTCTTTATCACAACCAGGAAAGATCCCGGCTCTCAACAAATTTTCTTGAATCACAAGCAATGGGGTCAACATATTAGCAACATCAGTAACGTGGAGGTCTTCCAAAACAGCATGCACATTGTGGTTGTGCTTGGGCATGGGAGCGGATATAACATTGGGCTTCTCTGGTGCGTTAAATTCAACCTCTTTGGCATCAATTAAGTCATGAATTTTGTTCTTAAGTGCCCAACAATTATTGGTATTGTACCCAGCACTGTCAAAATGGTAAGCACACTTGGCGTTGGAGTGATCGTATGGAGATGAGGTGTTAGGGTTTTTTGGCGCCTCTTTCAGACTAGTCAGATTCAGCTTCAACAAATGGGGAAGAACTTGTGCGGGCGTCATGTTGATTAGGGTGAACTGCCGTTGTGGCCGTTCTACCCGTTGTTGATTAGGTCTCGACTGATTGTTACGAGGTTGATCATTTGACGAATTTTGAATCATTACGGCCCCTACAGTCGGCCGACGCTCAGTTATTCCCAATCCCTTCTGAGAGTACACAGCAGATGCTTCTTTCTTGGCTGGAAAAGGTTTTTTAACAGCTGTGGATGCAGAGGCATCCTTTTGAATCTTTCCACTTTTAATACCGGCTTCCACCTTTTCGCCAGTCAGAATCAGTTTAGTAAATCCCGCAGAAGAGCTCCCGATTAGATGGTTGAAGAAAGGGCCATACAGGGTCCCCAAAAACATGTCAACTAATTCCCTATCTGATAGTGGTGGCTGCACCCTTCCAGCCAGGTCACACCATTTCTGGGCGTACTCCTTAAACCCTTCATTTGAAGCCATCCCCATACTTTGTAGTTGAGTACGGGTAGGCGCCAGATCAGTGTTGTACTGATACTGGCGATAGAAAGCAGCTTCCAAGTCTTCCCAATTGTGAACTTCTGATCTCTCGAGCTGATAAAACCAATCTAACTTAGTGCCAGACAAGCTATCTTGGAAAAAGTGTACCCAGAGGTCTTTATCGGATGAATATGGTTGGATCTTTCTAACATACGACCTCAAGTGCATCTTAGGGAAAGATAGACCGTCGTACTTGGCAAATGTTGGCACCTTGAACTTGGGAGGGATTACAATCCGAGCTACCAACCCCAGTTCCTCAAAATCCAATCTGGGCACTCTCTGCAACTCCATAGCTGCCAATCTGTCTTCAAGGTTCTTATATTTTTCATCCGCTGGTGGGTATTGTTGTTCTGAATAGTCTTCGTCTTCTTCGTCTTCCTCCTCTTCTACCTCAGACTCAGAAGGTACAGTAACTCCTTTCCCTTTACCGACCCCTTCGTCAGACGTTGAAGGGAACTCAAGAGTCCTTCTAGCATCACCCTCAAACCTTCTTCCGAAAGTAGCAACCCCCGGTCTCTTTTTCTTTTTCTTCTCTTTATTCTTCTCTAGCAGAGCTTTGAGATCCTCTTGACCCTTTGCCAAGGTCATGAGGAGTTGCTGAAATTGAGAATTTTGTGTCTGTAGATCTTTTACTGTTTCTCCAAATCCATCTTGCTGAAATAAACAACAGAAAGATAAGGAAACCTGGCTTGAAGACCTGTTTATGCATATGATGAATGGTATGTTATTCATGTAATGCATTCAAGGGTTCAAAAATTCAAATTCATTGTAAACAAAAAGAACGCACGTCATATTAAGAAATTGTTAGTACATAAGTGCCCCATGGGCAAAAATATGACAAAATTCTTAATGTAAAAAGACATTGTGCATCCTCTTTGGTGCGATGTAGGTGTTGAGAGTTTCCTCCTCGTGAAGTCGGCGGATAAGCTCCAAAACCTTCTTCTCACTGGCATAGAAGCTGGCTTCAAAAGTATCCTGTTATTCCTTGAGTTGGATCCAACTTTTTTGCATTTCTTTCCATGATGTTGGCATGCCAGGATGTAGGATGGTGTATGGAACCTCTCCTTCCGTAACAGGCTCTTTGATCAAGGGGAGAATGTGAGGGTATGGCATCATAAGATTCTGGGAGCGGGTTCATACCCACTTGAGATAAGGCTCAAGGGGGATGGAATTCTTGTGCCCCAGTGTCTTACTATCCACTTTGTTAGGCATCCTCCAAGCTCTGATGAACCTTTGTCGAAGTCCCTGTGCATCGTTGTCGAAGTCAAAAACTAGGTCCGGAATCAGCATGTCATGAGGGCCATCCCTCCGAGCATATCCAAATTGTCTCAAAGCTAGACAGGGGTTGTAGGTGATGCCTCCCCGAATACCAAGTAGCGGGACATTAGGAAATTCACCACAACGATCAATGATGATGACATTTTCTCTGGACCGAGAACACCAATGTACATCAGAATGTGTGAGGGTCATCAACCATTGTGACCACCTTAAACCCTTCTCATTCTTCAAAACTGATTGTGGAAGGTGAGAAATAAACCACCTTGCTAGGAGAGGAGTACAGCACATGAGAACACCTCTTTTCCTCATTGTTCGTGTGTAAAATGAGTGTAGGATGTCCCCAAGCAATGTAGGTATAGGATTCATGGATATGAAAATCTTGTAAGTCTCAGAGTGCCTAAGAGGGGGGGGGGGGGGTGAATTAGGTCTTATTAAAATTTATTCGGTTTTAGGAGAATGCTTGGTAGTAATTTTTGGTTAAGTGTTTGAAGGTTTTGATTATATCTTTATCTTTTCTTGATTATGGTGATGAAAGCGATAAATGCGGAAAAGTAAAGAACACGGTGATATATCCTGGTTCCCCTCACAATCCGAGAGTACTCCAGTCCCCTTTCCAACACGAAAGAGATTTCACTATAGTTAGAATGATTTGTACATCCTATGCTTACTATCTAACCTATAGGGTGATCAAAGGTTCTTAACACCTTTAAGACCAAACAAACACTAATGTGAATGAAGAACAATCCTCTTCAAATCACAACACTTACTTCCAACAATCTTGGATAGTAAGGGAATAATTTCTTTAAGTAATACAATGATTTATTTGAAGTAGATGGATAGCACTATCAATCTTCAATTGATCTTCTTCTTCAAGATAAAAACAATTCTCAAACAAAGTATATAAATGTTCACAATGTATGAATGAAACTTGTAATGATTTATTGAAAGTGTATATGGCAAGTTTCACAAAATTATGAACACATGAAAGTATGAATTCAAATTTGAATGAATGAGAAAATTGTTTAATGAAGAAGGTTTTTTGTTAATTTGAAAATTGAAGCATTGTTTTTTTTTTTTGAAATAAGAAAATCTGCAGCATTTTATAAAGTCATAAGAACCTCTTCATTCATGCCAATTCATATGAAAAGTTGCAATGCATTCATGAAAAGATACCACTTGAAAAATGTTTAAAAAACAAAATAAAAGCTGCACTGGTTCGCTAGGAACCGGTTCCGACACTGACAGAACCCGGTTCTTAGTGAATGTTATAAGTTGGAATTCAAAAATATCACGCAGGAACCGGTTCCCCTATTGGTACAACCCGGTTCCTGGTACAAAAACCAGGGACATGTTTATTGAGAAATTCTGGAACCCGGTTCCCTGTTAGGGAGGAACCGGTTCCTAAAGGGTTATTTTCAAAAATTCTTTTTGAAAGATATTTCAAAAAAGGTTTTCTTGATGTTAAAGTTATGGAATATGTTTATGTTGATGAATGCATATTGTGAACATCTATATTCAAGATTTTAAGAATTATTTATACCATTTGACATTTGATGATTCTTCAATAATTCTTCAATAATCTTCAAGACTTTTATTTGATGTTGATAAGCTTTTTGCACATCCTTTGAATGTTGATGTCCATGTTGTCTTCATCAAAACACATGCTTTAAATATGACTTGAGAAGCTTGCAATTACATTCTCCCCCTTTTTGATGATGACAACCAAGTATTGAAAACGATTTCTTGAAATGTTTATGTTGTTTTGTATAGCAAACATGTTGAGCAAATGCAAGGCTCCCCCTAAATTGTATGCTCCCCCTAAGTCCATGATTCTTTGAATTTTGGAGTGAGTTTGATATTTTATGTGGGCCTGCAATTTCTTTGAAACAAAACAACACATATGCATATTCTTCTCCCCCTTTGTTAACATCAAAAAGGATGGGGAAAAAGAGTGAAACAAATTTATTTTAAAAATTAAGACGTGTATCTTATGAGAAACATTTAGTGATCACCTTCATCCAAAAAACCAAGTTCTTTTCGAATCTTTTTGTTCTTGATGGACCAAAGAGATCCATGTGAAACAATTGTAGTGGCCTTGTAGTAGACACCACATTCTTAGATTTGAAAGTTGTTTTGGTCTGTTTGCCCTTTTGGCATGCATTACATAATTTGTCTTTGATGAACTTCATCTTTGGTAGACCAATAACTAAGTCATGCTTAACCAATTTGTTCAAGTGCTCCATGTGAATGTGAGCGATCCTCTTGTGCCATAACCAAGCGTCATTGTTGTTTACCATAAGACATTGTACCTTCAGAGACAAATCATCTAAAGTAATCATGAAAATATTGTTAGTTCTTATACCTTTGAGTTTTACCTCATTGGTTGCCTCATCCATAATGAGACATTCTTCTTTGTTGAATTTGATCTTGAACCCTCTATCGCAAAGTTGACTTATGCTAAGAAGATTGTGCTTTAATCCTTCAACATAGAGAACATCCTCAATTTGAATGGATGGAGGTTTGCCAACTATTCCAACGCCAAGAATCTTTCCTTTGGTGTTGTCTCCATAGGTGACATACCCTTTGGCTTTATGTACTAGATATGAAAATTGGTGTACATCTCCTGTCATATGCTTTGAACATCCACTATCAAGATACCAAACATTTGATGTGGATTTCAAGCATACCTACACAAACAAATTATTCTTTGTTAGGTACCCAAGTTGCCTTGGGTCCTTCATAGTTAGTTCCCTTTTTCACCCACACATAATGCCCACTTGTTATACTAAAGTTTCTAACATAGCAAGCATTAGGTGTATGGCCTTTAATACCACAATAAAAACAAGTAGGTTCAAAGTTACTTTTATATCTAGAAGGATAAGATTTCTTCTTAGGAAATGTTTTCTTTTTCGATACATTAGCCTTTTTCTTTTGATGATTATGAACAACTTGCTTCTTTTCTACTTTCTTGGGTTTGGAACTATTACTAGCTTTTACAAAAACAGTGGGATTGTTACTTGGTTTCTTAGAATTCACATAACCAAGACCCCTTTTATCATTAGGATAACGTTGTTGGCTTAGTAATCCTTCCAATCCTATTTTTCCTTTTTCATATCGTTCAATGACTCTTTTCAATTGAACAATTTGAAAGACATTTGATTCACACTTGGAGCATGCAAAGTTTTCTTTTTCTTTAATAAAATTCTGTTTTTGAAGTTCAAAATCTTTAGTCATGGTGTCAATTTTTTCTAAACAACTTAGAAGTTCTTTTTCTTGATTTGACACCTTTTTGTATAAACTTTTGCATTCTTTCAAGAGTTCATCAATAGCATCTTGAACATCATCATCAAAAAGATTAAATTCATTACTAACCTCTTCTTCATCGTCGGAGTGATGTGAAGCCATTAATGCTAGATTTGCACATTCGTTGCTTTCCGAATCGGATGAAGAACTTATCTCATTATCTTCCTAAGCAACATAAGCCTTTTTGTTCTTGAACTCCTTTTTGCCTTTGAATCCATTTTTCTTGGAGAGTTTTGGGCAATCCGGCTTTATGTGACCTTGCTTTCCACATTCATAACATATGACATCTTGTGTTGATGTGGAGGCTTCTTTATCTTTATGATTATAAAATTTCTTCCTTTTGACAAAGTTAGCATTATGAAGATTATTTTTATGACCAAAGTATTTTCCTAACCTTTTTACAAGAAGCAAGAAGTTTTCATCTTCCTCCGATACATCTTTATCTTGACTTTCTTTTGAATCAACTTTCAAAGCAATGCCTTTGGATTTCTTCTCTAAATTTTCATGTTTTTCAAGTCTACCGAGTTCCGTTTCGTATTCTTGAAGTTTTCCAAATAATGTAGCGGAAGTCATTGCGGAGAGACTTTTCTTTTCCGAGATTGCCGTTACCTTTGGTTGCCATTCCCTAGTCAATGATCTAAGGATTTTCAAGTTGAGTTCATCATTTGTCAAGGTTTTACCAAGAGCATTTAAGTGATTTGTCAAATGCACAAATCTCTTTTGTAAGTCAAGAATGGATTCTCCGGGCTGCATTCGAAATAGTTCATATTCTTGACTCAAGGTATTTAGCCTTGATCTTTTTACTTCAGTCGTTCCTTCATGAGTTTGAACCAGGGTATCCGATATTTCTTTTGCTGTTTTGCAGTTCGAGACACGGAAAAATTCGTCCATACTGAGTGCACCTTGAAGAAGGTTTATTTCCTTTTTGTCATAGAGAACTTTCTTTTTATCATCGTCGTCCCATGCAGTTTTGGGCTTTGCAGAGCCAACGCCATTGATTACCGATATCGGGATAAATGGACAATTTTCAACAGCATCCCATACTTCCTCTCCTTGTGCTTCTAAATGCGCCTTCATGCGTATTTTCCAGAAGTCAAAATATTCACCACAGAATAGAGGAGGCTTGTTGTTACTACCACCATCTCTGAAAACTGGTTGATGATTTGCGGAAGCCATTCTGGATCTTTAGGAACAAGTTACCTATAACTTGCTTTGATGCCAATTGTAAGTCTCAAAGTGCCTAAGAGGGGGGGGGGGGGGTGAATTAGGTCTTATAAAAATTTATTCGGTTTTAGGAGAATGCTTGGTAGTAATTTTTGGTTAAGTGTTTGAAGGTTTTGATTATATCTTTATCTTTTCTTGATTATGGTGATGAAAGCGATAAATGCGGAAAAGTAAAGAACACGGTGATATATCCTGGTTCCCCTCACAATCTGAGAGTACTCCAGTCCCCTTTCCAACACGAAAGAGATTTCACTATAGTTAGAATGATTGTACAGCCTATGCTTACTATCTAACCTATAGGGTGATCAAAGGTTCTTAACACCTTTAAGACCAAACAAACACTAATGTGAATGAAGAACAATCCTCTTCAAATCACAACACTTACTTCCAACAATCCTGGATAGTAAGGGAATAATTTATTTAAGTAATACAATGATTTATTTGAAGTAGATGGATAGCACTATCAATCTTCAATTGATCTTCTTCTTCAAGATAAAAACAATTCTCAAACAAAGTATATAAATGTTCACAATGTATGAATGAAACTTGTAATGATTTATTGAAAGTGTATATGGCAAGTTTCACAAAATTATGAACACATGAAAGTATGAATTCAAATTTGAATGAATGAGAAAATTGTTTAATGAAGAAGGTTTTTTGTTAATTTGAAAATTGAAGCATTGTATTTTTTTTTAAATAAGAAAATCTGCAGCATTTTATAAAGTCATAAGAACCTCTTCATTCATGCCAATTCATATGAAAAGTTGCAATGCATTCATGAAAAGATACCACTTGAAAAATGTTTAAAAAACAAAATAAAAGCTGCACTGGTTCGCTAGGAACCGGTTCCGACACTGACAGAACCCGGTTCTTAGTGAACATTATAAGTTGGAATTCAAAAATATCACGCAGGAACCGGTTCCCCTATTGGTACAACCCGGTTCATGGTACAAAAACCAGGGACATGTTTTTTGAGAAATTCTGGAACCCGATTCCCTGTTAGGGAGGAACCGGTTCCTAAAGGGTTATTTTCAAAAATACTTTTTGAAAGATATTTCAAACAAAGTTTTCTTGATGTTAAAGTTATGGAATATGTTTATGTTGATGAATGCATATTGTGAACATCTATATTCAAGATTTTAAGAATTATTTATACCATTTGACATTTGATGATTCTTCAATAATTCTTCAATAATCTTCAAGACTTTTATTTGATGTTGATAAGCTTTTTGCACATCCTTTGAATGTTGATGTCCATGTTGTCTTCATCAAAACACATGCTTTAAATATGACTTGAGAAGCTTGCAATTACAAATCTTGACAGCATTCACATCTATAAGTTGGTCAGGGTTTGGGAACAAGACCAACCCATAGATGAGGAGTGCCACAATCTCTTCAAAGGCTTGTAGATCCAGAGAATTCCAGCATTCTTGTGCCTTCTCAAACAAAAACTTTGCCAAGAATCCCTTGACACCACTTCTGGTTTCCCAATGCCCCTTGATGTCAGATGGTTGCAAGTGTAATGCTTGAGCAACATCTTCAGGTTTTGGTTCTTTTTCCGTACCGTTGTAGGGTAGTTGATTAAGAATAGGAATTCTCAGGAGTTGAGAAAATTCCTCCAAAGTAGGCACCAATTGGTAATCAGGGAATGTAAAACAGTGGTGTAGGGGGTCAAAGAACTGGAAGAGAACTTTCACCATGTCTTCTTCAATGCTGGTGTTGACTAAGCTGAGGAGTCTACCATGTCTTTCACTGAAGAGAGAATTCTCTGGAATTATGGATGTAAGCTCCTTGAGTTGAGGAGGGATTCTCACAAGGTTGACTTGAATCGTTTTCCTGCGAAGAGATTCCATGGCCTACAAAACAAGAACAGAGATGAAGATCCAAACCCTTGAAATGGTTAGAGGATGCATATGATGCTTTATGATGTTCATGATGTATGCACAAGCACATGTACAAGAAAGTCACACAAAACCCTAGTTTCAGGCTTGCATGAGGTTTCAAAGGTAAATGCCCTCTTGAGTTTAGTTGGCTCAAACCTGTCCTATAAATAGTAACCGGGTTCTAAGGAGCTCAATATCACTGGATTGTTTTCTATGTTCATTGTTTTGGTTTAGCCACTTAACTAGCGACCAAAATATTCCAAGAAAACAACCCTCAATGAGTGTAGTATCGAGTATCTACCAACTTCGGACTGTACCAAAGCCGGTCATCTCACTACCCCTAATAAAAGGCCAAGATGGTCAAGTAAGGTTCTAGTTCATTAGTGCTTAATGACATCACTCAGCGGCCCCGTATTCTATTTTATTGACTCAAAGGCTACCGGTACTCAAAAATATGTCGCACTAATATAGCTATTGCTTCAACCGTGTCGGTATACCCCGCACAGTTTCCACAACGTATTGCTATCTATGAATGTTTCCCAAATCCGGGTGGAGGATTTCAAGGCCAAACAAAAGAACCAAAATGTAAGGCAATCAAAACAAACAATAATCATGCAAAGGGTGATCTAAGCCCTAAGTTTTACTCCATTTTTAAAGACATTCCCCAGCAGAGTCGCCAGTTCTGTGATACGGTGGGAGAACTGACTTGGGATTTTGCGTTTGTGTTCGCAAATGTTTCGGTTTAGCAAGAGTCGCCACCGACTTTTTATTTTATCCTAAGGAAAGGTCAAAAAGCACATGAAAGACCTTTGAGATGTTTTCTTGGGTTCGGGGAGTAGATTATAGAAAGGGAAGGTATTAGCACCCTTTCTATCCATGGTTATCCATGGTCTCTTAGTTACTTGCTTCGATCACTTGCTTTTGCTTTTCAATTGTTTGAAATGGTGCTTTGTGTGTGGTTTTGAAAGATGTTTTGAAAAGAGACCATTGTTGTGGCAACCTTTGTAATGATTCTTGTTTGAATGTATACAAAGGTATTTTTTTTTGTTTCTTGGAAAAGTTTTCAATGTTTGAAAGTAGGGTTTTAAAATTGTATGGTGAAGTGTGTTTTGAAAATAGCAAGGATGTTTTTGTAAGTTTGGATCAAGTAACTAAGAGCTATCTACCCTATTTTTACTCAAAGATCTTTCTTATGTTTTTAACCCTTTTAACAGTGTTGTTTCGCCATTGTATTTGGTGAACAACCTTGTGTTAGGATGTTAACGGGACAGGCGCGGGTCATCGTATAGACCATGATAGCAATGGTGTCAAGTACCTTTGGCAATTTCTCTTAAGGGACTTTGATCATTTTGTTTAGGCAACTCAGACAGCGTCATCGAGGGACTATGATCATTTTGATTGTTTTTGTTTTGCCAAAGTACTTGACATGCAACCATGGCCCATTTTTGAAGGCAACAAGTGGATGAAACCCTAGGGGTGCAAGTGTGCATTGTGATTGTTTTTCATGCATGTTTATCTTGGATTAGGTCAAACTAATTGTTGATTGATTTTGCATACAAACCCTAGTTCTCTAATCATGGCATAATTGAAAGCTTTAAATGTGCGAGAATTTAAAAGCTACACTATTACAACATGATATAGGGGGGGGGGGGTACAAATTTGAATTGGGGATATTTTGACAAGAAATTAAATTCTAAGTTATTACAACCATATCGAATGTACAAGATACAATGTTTAAATGTACAATAATGGAAATAAATACAATAAATAAATGTAAATAAAATGTATTATGCAAAAATGTTTTTAATATGTAAAAAATATATTTTTTTTGGTGGGAAATGTGAATAAAATAAAAAAGTCAATTTTTATTATTTTTCTATTTTTAGGGCAAGAAATCCTAATTTCTTAAATGAATAGTATTATTTATTATTTATATACAATAAGGTATTAATTTGTACAAAAAAAAATAAAAGTATATTATAAAAGGGGTATTTATAATATAAAATATTAATTAAAAAAATGTATTATTTTTGGCATTTTTTGGTCCTAATTATTTAATAAAAATATGTATGTGTATGTATTAAATATATTAAATATGCTAAGTGTGTATAAAAATAAAAATAAATTATTTACAAAGTGTATGTATTTCAAGAAAACATTTTCAAATATGAATAAAAATAATAAATGAAAATAAAACATATTTTTGTATTATTTTTAAATTTAAAAAAAAAATATAAGTATTTAAACATTTAAATGTTAGAAAAAATTCAAATAAATACCAAATAAATATAAAAACTTGTGAAAATATTTTTTAAATATTTTTTATATTTGAAAATAAAATATCAAAGTCAGAAATAAAATAAAAAATGCAAAAATACAAGAAATGGGCCAGGGGGGTGTAAACTGAAAATGTGGGGTGCCAGAAGCAAGCCTGTACAGGCCCAGCCCAACCCAGCTTCTTCTTCTTCCTTGGAACAAAACCTGCGCGCGTGCTATATCCAAAAACGTAACTCCTGATTCTTTGATCTTTTGAAAAAACTCATAACATGAACATTGTAGAGCATCAAATAACGAATTCAACCATATAAAAAACTTGGATTAACTCTCAAAGACCAGAGAAAATTTCTCTGGCCCTAAATTTTAACCTAGTTTTTTCAGAAAGTTCATGACTGAAATTCTCCCAGCACGATTAATGTAAATGAAAACTAAGCATATGTATGGCTTCAGGGCTATGAGTACAACATATTTCATTCACAAACCTAAGCCTAACCATTCCTAAATAGAGAGATAGAAGTCCATGAAATACCTATTTCAGTTGACTTCGAGCTGGGCAATGTAGCAACCTTCAATGGTGTTTGAGCTTCTGCTGAGCTTGCCTGAAGTCCAAGGAAGCTTCTCCAATTCTTGGCTTGCTTTGAAACAAACTGAATCGTGCTGTAGAACTCCACCTGCAAAGCTTTGAAATGAAAATGGCAAAGTGTGTTAGAGGTGTTACAGCTTGCAATGGAGGTCTGGGATAGTTCAGGTGGATGGAATGGAAGGTGTTTGAACAGGTTTGGGCCAAAACTCACGAGCAAATTGTGTTGTGGAACTCAATCTGCAGGGAGTGCCCTGTTTTTCCAAATGAAGATGATTTTGAGCTATGGGAGGTTTCAGGACTCAAAGGCTCGTGTTTTAGGTTCAATGTAATGTGTAATAGTTGTCTCCAAAGCTTGCACAAGTTGGTTCTATCTGATGTTCTTGTTGTAGTGTTTTGGACATATTTCTTGTATATGAAGTAAAGATGTGTAAGTTCTGTTTACAGGCCTGTACAAGCCATCTTGTATGCTGCACACAATCCTCTAGGCCCCTCTAATCCCTGGATTTGGTTTGCAGTCTCAGATCTTTGTTCAAGGCTCAATGCTTAGTGTTTTGACATAAAGCAACTTTTGCAAAAATGGCAATATACCTTTTACTATTTAGGGCTTAATTTTGTAGGTAATGTCCATATGAACAAGATAATCCCTCAACTCAATGGTTATGCATTAAATTATGGAGTGTAAGTTGGTTTTGAGGCCTGCAAGCTAGCACCAAACATGCTGATTTAAAAATGCAAGTTTGTATGAACATGCCTTGGCCATGGACAAAAGTGAGTTTTTGTCAACTTTGAGAATTTGATTCTCTCTAACCACAAGGGTGTTTGAGGAGTTCTTGGACAATTTAGAAAGCTTGGAATATGTACTACAATCCATCTTTGTAATGCAACTTGAAAATCCAAGTGGACCTATGTGAAAAATGTCCAATAAGATGGGTCAAAATCCTGCCTAGATTAGGGCAAATTTTCTCTAAGTTAAAAGTTTTAGGTACCCTTGTTCCAAAAATCATAACTTGAGATACAAGCTTCTTTTGAGAAAACTTTGTGAATCAAAGTTGTAGAATTTGTGACGGAATACAACTTTAATGTTGCAAGTTTTGTTTGAATCCATTTGCATCTTGGTTAAAAAATGGGACAAAGTTAGGAAAAAATAAGAAAATTTCATAACTTAGAAAATTCCTAAGTTATGAAATTTTCCATTTTTAAACCCTAATTTGCATTTTTGGGTTTCTTGATGAACAAGTTTCATAATTTGACATGTTTTGATGAAAAATAACTCTTGGCACTTGATTTTGACCAAAAAGTCAAAGTTTGACTTTTTAGTGTACAGTCAAATTTTGATCAGTTGACTGAAAAATTCATATGTCAATCCTATGCATTTGAGATCTTTTGAACTTGTTGAATGGGTCAAGACAATGTCATTGAGTCCTTGAGTCCATATGTGAGCTTGGTTTGCCATTGGTTAAGTCAAACAGTCAAAAATTTCCTTTGTGCAGTCAAAACCCTAAAATGACCATTTTGCCCTTTTAGTGATCTGATCAAATTTCTTGTGGAGTTGTGATCCAAACTTGATCAAATGGTTCATATGAGTTCATAATGTTGATGTGGGTTAAAAATCATGAGGTTTGACTATCAATTGGCCACAATTGACTTTTTCCCCAATACAGTTGATTTCTAGGTCAACTGTCCAATTGATTGGGCAAAAAATTGAATCAAGGCTTGAAACTTGATATGGACAAACTTGTGGGTCCAACATGGAATATGAAAGTTACTTTGGTAATTGTAGGTCAAAATATCCCTGTGCAAACTCAAACCCTAATTTAGGTCAACAGTGCAAGGAAGTGTCTTGAGCAGAGCAAACCCTATCTTGATCTTCAGTTCCAAGAGTCTTGTGATGAGAAAATGTTGGTGAAATGGGAGGGCAAATTTTTGGGTACAACACCTACTTTATCTGGAAGAATCGCTAGATGGAAAATGATCCTGACTGAGTATGATATCCAGTATACTACCCAAAAAGCTATAAAGGGGACTGTACTAGCTGACCATCTAGCTCATCAAGCCGTCAAAGATTACCAATCTATGAGATTCGACTTCCATGACGAGGACATCATGACATTGGACAACATTGAAGGTAACGGACCGTATGACGGACCTGAACAAGGATTCCGATGGACCCTGTACTTTGATGGTGCTTCAAATGCATTTGGCAACGGTATCGGTGCGGTACTCATTTCTCCGGAAGGTTTCCATACACCCTTCACTGCCCCACTTTGCTTCAGCTGTACCAACAACATGGCTGAATATGAAGCTTGCATCTTTGGTCTCAAGGCTGCAATAGACTTGGGAATCAAATCTTTGGTCGTATTTGGGGACTCGACTTTGGTTATCAGTCAAGTCAAAGGAGAGTGGGACACCAAACATCCTAATCTTATCCCATACAAAGAACATGTCTTGACATTGTTGCCTCATTTCGAACAGATTACCTTCGAGCATTTCCCGCGAGAAGAAAATCAGTTAGCCGATGCTCTGGCTACAATGTCTTCCATGTTTAAACTCAACTGGGATAACGAGGCTCCCCAAATCACCATTGAACGAATGGACGAACCTGCGCACTGTCATGAGATTAATACCGAAGAAGTAGTGGAACAACCCTGGTTTCATGAAATCAAAAGGTATCTCCAAACTAGAGAATATCCTGAAGGAGCTTCAGTCAATGATAGAAAGTTCTTAAGGAGATTTGCTGCCAAGTTCTTCCTAAGCAATGGCATCCTTTATAAGCGCAGCCATGATTGTGTTATACTTCGTTGTGTGGATAAGGTTGAAGCAGAGTTGATCATGACCGAAATACATAGTGGCACATTTGGCACCCACTTGAGCGGACATACGATGGATAAATCTATTTTAAGGGCAGGCTACTACTGGTATACCATGGAAGCTGATTGTCATCAACATTCCCGTACCTGCCACAAATGCCAAGTCTATGCTGACAAGGTACATATTCCTCCTGTTCCTCTCAACGTTCTGACAGCTCCTTGGCCATTCGCAATGTGGGGCATTGACATGATTGGAGAGATCAAGCCTACGGCATCCAACGGGCATCACTTCATCCTGGTGGCTATTGACTATTTCACCAAGTGGGTCGAAGCAGCTTCCTATGCCTTTGTTACAAAGAATGTGGTTGCCCGCTTCATCAAGCAGAACTTCATATGCCGGTATGGTATCCCAGGCAGGATTATCACGGATAATGGTACAAATTTGAACAACACTATGATCACTGCTCTGTGCGAACAGTTCAAGATTTATCATCACAATTCATCTCCCTACCGGCCGAAGATGAACGATGTTGTTGAATCCGCGAACAAAAATATCAACAAGATCATTCAAAAGATGACAGTCACCTACAAGGAATGGCATGAGATGTTACCGTTTGCTCTGCATGGATATCGTACCACGGCACGTACTTCAACAGGGGCAACTCCATTTCTTTGGTATATGGCATGGAAGTTGTTCTACCTATGGAATTTCAGATTCCTTCCTTGAGGATTATGAAGGATGCCAGTTTGAGTGAAGACGATTGGATTCAGACCCGGCTTGATCAACTTAATTTGATCGACGAGAAGCGACTTACTGTTGTCTGTCATGGTCAGACGTATCAAAAACGAATGATCAAGGCTTTCAACAAGAAAGTCAGACGCCAGGTATATCAAGTCGAAGATCTTGTAATCAAGCAGATCATCTTACCGCAAAGTGATCCCAGGGGCAAGTGAACTCCTACTTACGAAGGACCATTTGTGATCAAGAGCATCTTTTCTGGTGGGGTAATGATTCTGACCACCATGGACGGCAACGACTTTACGCATCCTGCGAACGCAGACATAGTCAAAAGATACTACCCATAAAATAACCCGACAAGTTGAAAACCCGAAAGGGCGACTTGGGCAAAAAATGGGCATCCCGATGAATCGAAAACCCGAAAGGGCGGTTCAGGAAAAAATAGGGATAAAACAAAAAAAATATGTACACCCGGAAAGTTGAAAACCCGAAAGGGCGGCTTGGGCAAAAAAAGGGTTTCCCGGTGGATCGAAAACCCGAAAAGGCGGTCCAGGAAAAAGTTAGGGAATCAAAGCGTATGACTATGCCTCGTCGAATCACTTTAAGAACAAGCTATTCACCAACAAGCTCCAAGCTTCTGATCAATCCAATCACCGGCGGACGAAGCAACGAATGGACATATACTCAGAGTTGTGAAGGCTATAGCAGAATGGGAACCCCATGGAATTGTTACACATAGCCATCTCTCTTTTGTATAAATTTTTTCTCAATTTTATGACAACATTCTCTTACTAGGATGTCTGTCTCCTTTGTACAAAGATACTTACAAAATTTAATACAAAGATACTTCAAAGTGCAGAAATTTGCTTGCCTTTCTTTCTTTTTTACACTCATGTTTTATTTGAAAACGTCCAAAGTTTTGTTAAATATGCATATGCATTTGAATATAATCACTGATTACAAATAAAACGGAATTGAGAAAGGATAATTACTGATAAATTGAAGGTGTAGGAAGATGTCCTTGTGCTATTTTAGAAGAAATCCCCTACAATACATCATTCAGATCCTCAACAAAGCTAAAACCTTGGAGTACAAGTCCCCAATGGAGTTAAGCTTCAAAATCCCCAGCGGAGCCAGTGCATTCTAAACTTGATTCCCCAGCTGAGTTAAGTTTCAAAGTTGCCATCATAGTTCAAACTCCCGATCCCCAGTGGAGCCCGAAAACCCTAAAAAACCTATCCCCAGCGGAGCCAGAATATTCTAAACCTTCTTCCCCAAAGAAGTCAAATTTCCAACTATCAACCCCCGGTGGGAACTATTCAACTTCCCCCAATTTCCCCAGCAGGCTATCTTAAAAGTATGAGAACCAAGCAAATAACAGTTAACTTCTTGGCTTATCCCCAACTAGGATGCTTCCCCAGTAGTTTGGTGTACAACCCAAGCTCCTGATTTCACCGACCGAGTAAACATTCTCCCCACAAAGTTATCTCCCAGCAGATCGAAGATTCTCGGTCTCATTTCTCCAAGCAGAAGCCTCCCAGGTTTTAACTCCCCAGTAGAGATTTTCAGAGTTTTCCCTATTTCCCAGGAAAGTCATGAAGGATTCTCATTCCCCGCGGAAGTTGTCAAAGGCCTTGTTAATCCCCACAAATTGCCAAGGATTTTCAATCTCCAGTAGTGGTCCCAGGATTTCTCCTTCTCAAACAAACAGAAATCTTTAATCCCCAAGCAGTCATCAAGGATCTCTCATCTTCAGCAATCAAAGAGTTTTGAATCCTCAACATTGGTCAAGGATTTACTTTCCCTGGCAGCAGTCAAAGATTTCATTATCTCCAGTTATCAAGGATTTATTTTCCTCCGCAAGACAGCTACTCAGCTTACATGCACATCCATTACATTCATATATCATAAACATTGACGAAACATAATTCATTGCATCATACATATCATGCAACATAACTTTGTGTTTTAGCTAACATTTTACCCTTTTCAGGATAAGATCAAAAGGATATCGTTAACAATCATTCAGATACAGTATGGATACACCCCAGACAAGGCAGTCATTCTATTGCTCATTCAGAATTTCAAGTTAAAATACAGTACTGATACACCCCAGACACGGCGGTTATTCTACTACTCATTCAGACTTCAGCAATCCGATACAGACTAGATACGCTCCAGACACGACGGCCATTCTATCTCTCATTCAGATTCAACTATCAACTTCAAGTTCAGATACGCCCCAAACACGGATGCCATCCTGGCCCTTACACCAGAAGTTTGATTCTCCCCAGTGCAGTCGCTACAGAAGTCATTCTGTCACTTATTCAGATCCCAGTTACAGTCTCAGATACACTCCAGACACGGAAGTCATTCTGCTACTCATACAGATCTTAACTGCAGATACAGTCCAAATACGCTCCAGACACGGTGGCCATTCTGTCACTCATTCGGAATTTATCCCCATCCCAGAGGTGCTCCATACACAGATGCTTCTCTGTCGCCCTTTCAGAATTCAGATATAATACAGATACACTCCAGACACGGCAGTCATTCTGATATTCATTCAAAAAATCAAATACGGATACAACTCAGATATGTTCCAGAAACGGACGCCATTCTTTTGCATATACAGACTCAGTCTCCAGATACAGTTCAAATGCATTCCAGACACGAATACCATTTTGATGCTCATTCTCCTGACCTACAACATCCTAATTCAACAAAAATTCTTGGATGGCATCATTAAGCCCATCTCCAGCAAGATTCTACCATCTCCAAATGGCATCTTTAAGCCTATTCCCTCATTTATATTTTGACGAGTGCAAATTTACGGGCACTCTAGTGTCCAATCCTCTTTTACCTTCGAGTCGCGAAAGGCAAACTTGCCAATCTAACTCCTCAGGTTCAAGAAGATTGAACAGGGGAAAATGTTGTACCCTAAAATTTTCCCTCTCATTTCATCAACATTTCTCATCACAAGACTCTTGGAACTCAAGATCAAGCTAGGGTTTGCTCTGCTCAAGACATATCCTTGCACTGTTGACCTAAACTAGGGTTTGAGTTTGCACAGGGATGTTTTGACCTACAATGCCCAAAGTGACTTTCATACTTCATGTTGGACTCATAAGTTTGCCCATACCAAGTTTCAAGTGTTGAATTAAATTTTTGCCCAATCAATTGGACAGTTGACCTAGAAATCAGCTGTATTGGGGAAAAATTCAACTGTGGCCAATTGATAGTCAAACCTCATGAATTTTGATCCACATCAACATGATGAACTCATATGAACCATTTGATCAAGTTTGGATCACAATTCCACAAGAAATTTGATCAGATCACTAAAAGGGCAAAATGGTCATTTTTAGGGTTTTGACTGTCCAAAGGCAATTTTTGACTGTTTGACCTAACCAATGGCAAATCAAGCTCAAACATGGACTCAAGGACTCAATGAAATCATCTTGACTCATTCAACAAGTTCAAAAGATCTCAAATGCATAGGATTGACAGATGAATTTTTCAGTCAACTAATCAAAATTTAACTGTATACTGAAAAGTCAAACTTTGACTTTTTGGTCAAAATCAAGTGCCAGGGGTTATTTTTCATCAAGACATGTCAAATTATGAAACTTGTTCATCAAGAAACCCAAAATTGCAAATTAGGGTTTAAAATGGAAAATTTTCATAACTTAGAAATTTTCTAAGTTATAAAATTTTCTTATTTTTTCCTAACTTTGTCCCATTTTTTCACCAAGATGCAAATGGATTAAAACAAAACTTACAACATGAAAGTTGTATTCCATCAAAAATTCTACAACTTTTATACACAAAGTTTTCTCAAAATAAGCTTGGATCTCAAGTTATGATTTTTGGAACAAGGGTACCTAAAACTTTTAACTTAGAGAAATTTTGACCTAGTTTAGGCAGGATTTTGACCCATCTTCTTGGCCATTTTTTACATAGTTCCACTTGGAGTCTCAAGTTGCATTTCAAATATGGATTATAATACATATTTCAAGCTTTCAAAATTGTCCAAGAACTCCTCAAAAACCTTTGTGGTTAAGGATAATCGAATGCTTGAAGTTGGCAAAAACTCACTTTGTAACCATGGCCAATACATGTTCATACCAAGTTGCAAATCTGACCAAACTAGCTTAGTACATAATTACAGGTCTCTAAACCCTTCAACACTCAAAAATTGAATGCAAATACATTGGTTAGAGGCATTGTCCTGATCAAGGAAACATTATACATTGAATAATTCCATTTTGGGAATAAAGATCACACTTCCATTTTCATAAAGCATAACTTTTGCAAAGTTATTTTTCTTGAGCTTTGAACTTCTTCCTTTGCAGCAAACAAGTTCCAAAAACTTAGGAAAAGGTACAAGAAGTTGGTGCATGCTTGGAGATAGCCTGTA